>JAQHUG010000011.1:10776452-10786766 GCA_028555095.1 Dicrostonyx torquatus
CTTGAATTTTGCATGCAAATGGATGGAAATAGAAAACTCTATTCTTAGTGAGATATCCCAAACCCAAAAAGAAGAGTGTGATATATGTTTATTAAATGGCAAATCAGATCTTTAAATGCTCATATTAACATATGAGCAAATGCACAAAAATATCATGTTTAACTGGCATTCTCTGATAGCCTGTTTAAATTTGCCAAAGATTTTGATGATTATCTCAAAAGGTACTACTTTAAATAAGAAGAAATTTTTTATCTGTTGTATTATAGATATATTGAGTAGTGATAAATATATCTTAAGACAAATCTATTCCATATAAACTAATAAATTATTACATTCTTAGAAACAATCATCACAATACAATAAAAACTAAAAATGTAAATTGTCCTAATGAAGCTTACACGTCTATACTCTTTAGGAACATCACATATGTTGAATATTTTACAAGTGCACACATAATGTAATAATGTAATATATCCACAATAGTCAATCTTTTTTGTTTCTTTGTTTCTTAAGACAGGGTTTCTCTATAGCTTTAGAGCCTGTCCTGTAGCTCACTCTTGTAGAACAGCCTGGCCCTGAACTCACAGAGATCCATCTACCTCTGCCTCCCGAGTGCTGGGGTTAAAGGCATGCATCACCACTGCCCAGCCACAATAGTTTCTTTTTTTCTTTCTTATTTCTCCATGTAATTTTAACAAAGGGATTATATTTAATGTCTGCTTCTACTATACAGAAAAACCAATTAGGACAAACCATCTATTAATTGCTATAGACTGGCATCTTTTACTCAACTTCTAAACCTAAGCATTCATTTAATTCATAGATAATGATTAACTGTATCACATTCTTACTCCTACCATCTTATTCAAAAATCACTAAACAAAACTTTTCTATTTATCTTGGCTTTGAATAATTTCATGTATTAATACTGTATTTATATCACTTCCACCCAACTGTAAGCCAACTAACACCTGTAGAATTGTGTAATGATCTCCATATGATGCCCAAACCAGCTTGTTGGAAAGCAAGTTGGCGCTATATTTATCTGTCAATATTAGGATAAGTATTCAAAATGAAAGTAAAAATTGTACTGATTAAGGAAAATGAGAGTAATATCTTCTACTCTAGGGCTTATAACCGGTATAAGTGGCTGACTAGTTTATAGTAACAAGCATAAAACCCCTGCTTTTGAGTCCAATTAGATTGAGGTTCATTACCCCTAAGAATAAATGCTAACCTTGTACCCTTGTGTATATATTGTCATACAGGTGATTGTTCATTGACTTAAGACCTAGGTAGGACTACTTACTAATTCTTTTCCCTTGGCATCTTGAGAAGCGCTTTCAGATACTCTAAGAGCTAGTTTGCAGGAAGGAGGTAATCAGTTCAGTTCCAACTGCCTTCCCTCAAGCCCTGTGTCTAAAGTGTGTAGTACCTTCAGCTCCAGGATTTTACCTTCAAATTCTGCAAGGAAACTAAAGACAATGTCAATAGCTTATATTGTTCTGGCAGTTTCATGTCGCTGGCCAGCAATTCCAACACAGGTTTCCCATGCTTGCTATTCAGATATGTGGTACATGTTCTATAGCTTTGAAGAAGCCTTGACTCTCCAAGTGGTTTTAAAGGAAATACTCTATATTTTAAAGTTTAGGGTAAATCAATTAATCAGACTTCATGGATTAATCTCTTGAAATATTTTGGGAATGGGAATCTGCAGTACAGTATAGAAAAAATAGAGAAATAATGCATGAAGAAGAAAACAGGCTTGAGGCCTCTGGTTTCTCCAACCCTGTCGATGCTGGTGCCTCACTGAAACTCCAGATAGTTATCCTGATACCCTATACTGATGAAATCCTACAGCTTTGGGTCTGCAGGACTGGTCTCTTCATGTGATCTCTGCAGTCAACACTCGCAAGCAAAGATATGTGGACAAAAGAGTTTACTACATGACTTGCTATGTCATAATTAAGCTTCTATGATGATATTTCCCCTTTTTACTTTTTCTCTTAAAATTTATCTGAAGAAGGGAAGGGCTTTGAGGGCATAATGCAGATACACAGGGATGGGAAATAAATGGGATCGAGATGCAAGATGTCAAAGACCCAATGAATAAACTAAAAGAAAACCCAAACCAAAAAAAAAAAAAGAAAGAAAGAAAAAGAAGACAGAAATTCAAATGATTGCATATATACATATATATATATATGTGTGTGTGTGTGTGTGTGTGTGTGTGTCTAAATAAAATAGTATATGATTACAAAATATTGGAAACCAATAATAAGTAAAAATTAGTGAAAATTCTAAAGTTTTCACTTACATGATAATGGTTTATGTAACACACCAATCCCTCTTTTGTTTTTTCAAAGCACAATATCCAGAAATGAAATACATGTCAGTGACTGTGTGGCCTTTAGTAAATACCTTCAAATAAGTGGCTGCCCATCATCTTTCCTGTAGCTTCTGCAAGTATTGTTCTGCCAAAACTTATCAAACTGGAAATAGTTTGCACCAGAGTATGAAATTGATAGCGCCATTTCACCTCCTCCTGCTGTGTCTTACAGACAGCAAACTGCTTTTAAATTTGCAAATAATTTCAATAATAAATACTTAAAAGATAAATTTAACTCACACAATATCAATATATATATATATTACTTATGCACAAAATGGTACTTATGTTAAATATATATTATCAATAATTCATGCACATACTTAGTTTTATGATCATGTTTTAATTTTAAACTAAGTTATTATTTTTTGCCACAGTAAGTACAATGATAAGATTCAATAATTGTAATTACATGCATTTGTATTAGCATGTAATTTTAATATATAACATGTTTGGTCTATATATTTTATATGTATGTATATGTTTATTTCATGTATGCTCTAGGGCTATTTGTTATTGGGTAACTATTTTTTTTTCTTTTTCTCTGGAGAACACTATTTCTTCTTTCTTGTATTACATCCTTACTGGAGTTTTCCCTACTTCCATTACTCCCAGCCTCTCCTCTAACTCCCATTTCCCCCCACATCAATCCCTCTTCTGTCTCACTTTAAAAGTATAAGCAGGCCTCCATTGATATCCACAGAACATAACCTATCAAGATAAAATAAGACTAGACACAAACCCTCCTATCACTGCTGGTCCAGTAGGAGGACAATGTTCTAAGTGCAGGCAGAAGAGTCCGAGACACCCACACACACTCTCCAATTGTTGGGTGGATCACAAGACACCAAGATATACAACCATAAGGTATATGCCGAGCACCTAGCCCAGCCCTTAAGTATGAGTCCTGCTTAGCTGATTTTGTGGAAATATGTTCTCATGATATCCCAAGCAACTCTGGCTCCTACAATCCTTCCTGCCTTTCCTCTGTGGGAATTCCCTGGCTCTGTCTAGTGTTTGACTTTGGGTCTCTGTATCTGCTCCAATAGGTTGCCAGATGAATGAAGATTGGGTTTTATCCTCTGATGAAGACTGAGTTAAGGCATCGATCCCAGAGTATATTAGAATTTCATTAGGGAACATTTAATCAACATTATTTTTCTTCTTGCTAGTCACGTTTGATTCTATCCTGGGTTTCTGAGCTGTCGTGCCTCTGGTTCCTGTCCCTGAAAATAGTGGCCACCATGGATTGCCTCTCCTCATTAGTCTCATTTTGGACCAGTCATGGTTTAGCCACTCACACAATTTCTGTGCCATTATTTAACTAGAATGTGTTGCAGGGCAGACTGATTATGGGTTGAAGGTTTTTTATTTCGAGGGGGGCATTGAGATGATGTCCCAAGCCTTGCCTAGTTATAGAAGATGACTAGTTGAGGCTCTGTATGCCCCATTACCAGGAGACTATAATTGGATCACTCAAGATGGATTTCTGGAAGTTTCCTTAGGTGGCAGTAGATTGAGTTGCATCTTTTTGAAGACTGAGAAGAGGAAGTTGCTTCAGGTTTAATCCATTTATTTATTTGTAGATGGCAGAAACCATCCTAAGAACTTGTCTTCATACACGTCTTCTCTCATTTACCCATCTTCTAGGGTACTAGTCATCTTAGGAAAGACTTGTCATCGTGATTTGATTTTAATTTTATAATTTAAATTTATAAAGAACCTATTTCCTCCAAATTCTTTCACATTCTGAAACCTGAATTGTAAATATAAAATAGAGATAGGGTCATGCTTAACACATTACAACTTTGTTCATCTCTGTCAAACTTACCACACTGTTTAACTAAAGATTTCTAAGAATGCCAGCAGACATTGTTCTAAGTAAATGCAAAGTTATCTTCCCTTTTCCAATTTAAATATAAAAGTTGTATTATTTTAATAATATAAAACACTTAAAGCTTCAATGATTAAAATACACATAATTAATTTAAAGTATTATACTCAGCATTAATTTTGGATTTATCAGAAACATCTCACATAAGAACCCTAGCTTTAAAAAATTAAAATAATGCCTATTATGCAATTATTTTAAATTTTCTTTTGCCATCCCAATCTAGACGTCATAAATAATATCAGTGCTGACATTTCAAAACCATAAATTATGTATAAAGAAGAAATTTTGGAGATTCGTTCTTAGAATATATCTTTCAGAATTCGATGATTTATCAAAATAGAAGAATTGAATAATTATACTTGTTTATTTAATATTATTTTATAATATTAAATAAATTTTGGGGAGTTAATCAAACAATTCATATATTCTTGAGGAGTGTAGAATATGCAGTAGAGCAGTGTAGAATGCTGAGTGCAAATATGCAGTTTCTGTTCAGTGTTCACTCTGAAGTCACTACAAATGAGTATTTAAAATAAAAATGCTTTATAGTCATTGATTGCTTACAAAATACTTAATGCTCTCTTAAAATGGCCTCTGTTTCTGAATGCAGGGAATTCATTACTATTGGAGGGCAAACAGAACCATAAGTGCTCAAGTTGGGCCTTGCATTTTCTATTAGAATGGAATCAATGCCATTCTTAATGGTATTTACACAACATAGTTCAAGTGAAGGGACAGATAGGAGATGGTTCAGTTGGCAAAGTACATGCATCGCAGTCAGAGGTAAGTGAGTTTAAACACAAGAGCCCACATACAAATTCTACTCACTGAGACACACACCTGGTATCACAGTTTTGGGGAGATGGAGACAAGAGAATACTTAGGGTTTGCTGCCTGGCCAGAGTAGCATAATTGATGAGATCCATATAATTTGAATGAGATACCCTGTCTCCAATAATAAAGATGGCTTTCCTAATAATAACAACAGAAGTTGTCATGCCTTCCCGATACAGGTGCATTCATGTGCACCTGCACACATGCATTCAGATACTTGCATATAAAATGTTCAAATACAGTTATTAATAACATATACCGTATGCATAAATATGTGTGTTCATGTTGAGGAGTAGAGTTTTGTCTTTTGGAAATTAATGGAAAATTAATTATTATATTATAAAATGTTCAGATAATTTGGTAATTCTTATTAAAATTATCTATATAGTAATTTTTAATTATTATTGGTAGTAGCCTAAGCATAGATATATACTGGTAATATAAAGAAATACAGAAATAATTTCTGCCCTCCATTCTTCAGAAATGTTTTAGTAATATAATACATATGATGAATATTAATAACAATTAGTACAACAAATTAATGAGCTAAATTACTGCTAGATTCAATCAGAGTCAGTTGAAATATGATTGCAATGAAAGGGATACAAGTTAATACATAATAATGCTACTCAAGAGCAAAAGAAGAGTAAACTTCTATTTTCCCTACTTTTCAGTATATTCATATAAAGACAAACGCTGAAATTGGACTCGTGATTTTCTTTAGCAGCAAGTTGTGGCACTACTGTTTTGCATTTCCCGGTGTCATTTATTCACAGGTTTATGTTGTGGGTCACATTTAGTACTTTCATTTCATAATCTTTCCATCATGATTTCAGGAGAGTCCAACATGAACATGAAAGGGTGCTTCCTTGTGCTCTCTGAAATTTAGTGAGGCAGGCTAAGAATGCTTCTACTGCCATATTTTCTTCCATTCTCCTCCAAGTATCAGTATATTCAATGAGGTACATTTTATAACAAAGTGTCTTGAGGGAGATTATATTTTACAAAGAGCAAGAATGCATGTCCTAATTCAGTATCTGATTTATACTGAACACCTGCAGACTGGAGGATTCTGTATTTGTTTTTCATTTGAAAATGGTAGCAAGAATAACTTCATAACAGCATGTGGCTTCTTTATTTATTTGGCTGAACCTGGTGCCACTTCGCAGTGACATGTTTTCACACTTCGAGAATAGATTCACTATTTTTTGTTAACACCTAACTAGATGGAGGAAATTAAAGTACAGAATATATTTTAGATGTCAGAGATATATTTAAAAACAAAAACTTCTTTATTTTCTTTTTCTTTAAACATATACACTTTAATGGATTTTTCATTAATCACTTAGAAGTTGAGCAATGCTGAGTGACTCAGAACTAAAGTTGAACAAGGTACAGAAGAGATTTTCTCAGGGGCTGGCGAGATGACTCAGTGGTTAAGATCACTGACTGATCTTCCAAAGATCCTGAGTTCAATTCCCAGCAACCATATGGTGGCTTACAACCACCTGTAATGAGATCCGATGCCCTCTTCTGGCCTGCAAGTGTACATGCAAGCAAAATACTGTATACATAATAAATAATAAAGAAAACATTTTTTAAAAAGAGATTTTTCTCTAGCCCATTTGAAAGATGGTGTTACTATCTTGTCTGCCGAGAGTCTCTAGCAACGACACTGATACTGTAAGCCAGGGATGAAAGCTCAGTTTTACAATTTTAGTCCTGCCAATCACCTCAGCTTGACTGGGAGACAGAGTTAGTCTTAGACATCTACTTAGGAATAATGAAGACAATGCTTTCTTGATGGAAATACAATTACAAAGGGCCTTAAAAGCGTGTGGCAAAAGATAAAGAGAGTGGAAGGCAATGCTGTCATGGAAGCTGACACTGGAGCAGTAGAAATATTGGAAGAATGGGGGATAGGTACTGATCAAGGAACACTGATGGCCATTATGCTGATACTTGACAAAATACAGATCTTCTTGGAGAGTCTGTAGAGGCGAATAGCCTGCTTGACTCCTAAAACTCTGCATTTAGTTTAATACCTCTACTGCTAGACTTCTGAAGATCCAGAAATAGAAGAGAATAATACTATGTTGTTTAAGGAATGGAGTTTATTTAATCTGCCACATTTGTACGTATCCCTGGTATAGTGGAAGGAAGTAATTGCGTGCTCATATTGTTCCAAACCACTAGAATTGTGGCATTAGAACACTTTCAGAGATAGTTTTTAATATCCCACATAATATTTGACTCCTAAACAGAGACTCCAGTTACTCACTAGCCAAACCGAGGTGTTTGCGTTAAGAGTTTTCTAAAGCAAAGAGCACAGTGGTGGTGAATGCCTTTAATCCCAGAATGCAGAAGGTTGAGGCAGGCTGACCTCTGAGAGTTCAAAGCCAGCCTGGTCAGTAGAGTGAGGAGAGCCAGTCAGGGCCATTACAAAGAGAAACCTTGTCTCAACAAACCAAAATTAGAGAGAGCGAGACTTTGTATCCCCCATTATGTTTATTGTTCCTCACTAACAGTATTGTCTTTCCTAGATGCAATCAATATCAAATGCTAGCCATTAAACCTAGCTTTCTTCAAACACCCTATCTAAACTAGAAAAATTGCTCTCTTAATAGAATCACACTGTTGGGTAAATGCATATATTTAAAATTTATTATTTAAAACTTATTCACAAATTCATACCCAAGAGAAGCTGCTACTAACATCTATCAACTTTAGAAATTATCTTCTATGCTGACATAGTCATTTCTTATAAATCTTTTACATATGGCTTTCTGGCAAGCACTGCTATATTCTTCTGAAGTCAGAACATCTTTAGGGCTCAAACAGAGACCTCTTTGTCTTCTGAAGAATGGGATATCATGGAAGTCACTGTTTTCTTTCTTATTTCTAAGGACCATTCTCCATGCAGCCTGAACAAACACCTTAGGAATAATTTTGTCACAATTTAGCATGTTTTTTATTTCTATTCCCTTGTGGTTTTTGACGAGAGAAAGAACTTTGAATCCATTCTTTATGGAAGTAGGTGTTCTTATCATTTGTGTAGTCTTAATATTTAAAATCTGAATCATTTTTATTTTTGCCATTTGTTATTTTGTAAAGATGGTTACATTTTAATATGTAAACTAAAATACATAATAGATTCTCTATTTCAGACTAAAACTGTCACCGTTCCTCTTATCTGATCTTAGTTGGGCCCCGGAGGTCTTTTCCATTCACCACTATTAGTTATATTTCTGTAATACAAATATTCTCTGAAAGATGGCAAATCAATGAAGAAAGGGGTTGTTTGACTTACAGTTCCAAGAGAAGACACGGCCAACTATAATTGTGAGAGCATGTCAGCAGGAGAGGGAGTATAGTCTGGCAGACAGGAGCAACTGATCACATTTTACTTGTAGATAGGATGTTCAGAAAGAAAACAGGAATTGAGTGCAGGCTGCTAAGGATCAAAGCCCATTCCTAGTGAAATACTTCTTCCTGTAAGATTCCAACACCTATAGGTTTCACCATCATTAAACTGCACCACCAGCTGGAGACTAAATATTCAAACACGTGAGCCTTTAAAGGACGTTTCATGGCCAAACCACAATATTTCTACCCAGGACTTGTGGAATCATAACTATATCATGATCAGAAATGTACTGCCTCCAATCTTAAAAATCCCAATATTAGACCTGCATCATTAACAGGTCAGTGACATCACAGGGACAGTGAGTGTAGAGGTTCTTTTTTAAGGACCTTACAAGTGCCAGGTTTCCAAATGTAATATCAAATGCACTTGACCAAATGCCATTTAACTTATTTGTATTTGATCCTTTGTATTCATTTAATCTTTATCTTTTCACTAATTGGCAAATATTATCATGGGAGTAATAATAGCAGCCAAAATGTCTCTGCTGAATTTATATATAGCCATTTTGTTACTTACCATCAAATAGATCTAAGAAATTTATACACTCTGTTTTCAGAACTGTAAAGGAAAGATAAGTCTGGTAAATGGATCCCTTCCCAAACATTGGACAAGTATTTGATTAACTCATAAAAAGTAAAGCAGTAGCTTTTCCAAGGGATGGTGCTGAGAAGAAAATATTACTTATTTCTTACAAGGCCTTCAGCAATGAAAACGTGGATGAGCTTTGTTTTCCAACGTCTGGCAACTTACCAAGTTTCTTTTGATTCATCTTTATCCAGATACAGGCTTCTGTGATAGCCTGCCAGGTTGGTCTAGAAAAATCTTTAGTGGCATATGCCTGCAAAGTTTTACAGCCATTTACCTTTGTGACACCGGTGTGAGAAGAAAGAACCTTTGGTAATTGAAATGCAGTTTGTCGGCTTTCAGTGGAAGCTCAAGATGTTGCTCTGCCACCTATCATAAGAAAAATGTAAAGTGTCCCATAAATTGTGCTCAATACAGAATGCTCTTCGGACAATTTCAAAAAGAAGCTATTAGGAGCAGGCATTTTCCCACTCACTTTCCAGTTCACCCTGGGGATCATAAATGGGATATCCATTGGTTCCATAGTAACTGCGTGCTAGAGGTTTTAACAGTGGCCAGATATGACCCATAGAGGACAAAAGAATTTCAGCTGTTAAAATTGAGGTGAGGCTATGGTTTTTCGCTAAATAAGAAGTTGAATTACTACTTCCTATTTGGGAAGCATGTCTATCTTTCACTGCCTTGAGGTTAAAGTCAGTAGGAAGGCAAGAATCACAGAATTTTACTATATTGTACAGAATAGTCTCTGAAGTAGCAGACATACTGCGTATCGTTTATGGTTTTAGGAATAAATATACATTTTAAGAAGAAAAGTCTCAATATACAAGTGTTAAACTGTTTACAACCAGCACTTTCAAATCATTCTGGAATTCTGCAGAAGCAAGGGGATCCATTTGCAAACTTCTGAGACTGGGGGCTGGGAAGTGGGGCTGACAAATCCAGATGCCTGAACCTATGCAAAGATCTTGCACACCCATCTGATTATTATGCTGGATTTCATTGCAAACCTGTTTTTTTTTTCTTTCTCTAAAATAAATTTTGAGATTTTGTTTTATTACAAGAAAAATTTACATTTGCTCCCCTTGTTCCCGGCCCTCCTGCTCCCCCCCTACCCCACCGCCCTCTCTCTGCTTCCTTAAGATGGGGCAGGATACCCTGCCCTATGGGAAGCCCAAGACCCTCCCC
>JAQHUG010000011.1:10787336-10821400 GCA_028555095.1 Dicrostonyx torquatus
CTTACCCCCTCCCCCAATCCCTACCACCACCCCCATCCCCACTCCCGTGCTTCCAACTTTTGTCTGATAATCTTGTTTGTTTTTTGTACCTGTTTCACAGACATGGGGAAAGTGTATGCTATTTTATGCAATGTGAAAATTAAGATTAAGCTATTTTCACATTGTTTTAAAGAGGTTTGGAGAATTACTTTGTAACAACAGTTAGTATAATCAATTACCAGTATAAATTCTGGTATTTTCAAATTGAGAATATCCTGCTATGGTTATGCAATTATCAATTTGATGATAACACTTTTGTTCAGTAGCAACAATTGCTGTTTAGCTCTTGCATTTGTTGAAAGACCAGATTTAGAGTGCACATTGGGGCTAGCCTTCCTCTCTCGAGCCTATAACAATATGTCACACCTTATTTCATAGGTTTGAGATTATTTTGAAACCTATGGAATAGCAAAAGCAAGCATGGTTCAATGAACTAAAAGGAAATATTTGTTTCTGCTCCGACAAGGATACCAAGCAAATCTTTCATCCGTTTTAGTTTATTATCTTTTTGAAAAAATATTGATAACTTACTCAGTTTTCATATCTACTAAATGTAGAGTGAAATGCGTTGAAATCGGTTCTGATTTTTCTAACAAATGTAGACTTTTTTTTTTAAACAAAAGTAAGTAAATTTTATTATTTGAAGGAAAGCATTTGGGTAATTCTTAGAAATGAATCAGTTTGTCCTAAAATTCATATGTTGAAGCCCTTAAACTTTTCTATAATAGTTTTTTGGAAATTACTTTGAGAGGCAATTAGGATTAATGAGGTCATGTGGTTGCGGCCCTGTGACTGGATTAACTTCCTTTCAAGAATAGGCATCAGCCATTTTATCTCTGCTCCTGTCCACTTCTTTCTGCACCTCTCTCTCCCCAGCCAAACTTATAGTGCAAAAGTCCAGTGAGCATCCATAACCTGATCATCACCAAACCTAAAGAGCTTCAGTTTCATCTTGGGTTTCCCAGAGCCTAAAACTATGAGCAATAAATTCCAGAGTTTATAGCATATGTTTTGTTACGCTAGCCCAAAGAACATGATCTATACTTATTTTAAGATTCGGTTTGATACCAATTAAGAAAGTTAAAGAAACCTATTGTAAACCCTTTGAATGTGTGTGATTATGATTACTTAACTAATAAAAAATATTTAAGTAAATATTAAGATGTACGTAACTGCATGGGCATGAGAAAGTGAAAGTCCTGGATATGAATTACCTTTCTCCTTATAAAATAAAGCTGCATTGCATTAGCTATTGCATCACAAGATTAAAATCCTCCCAGAAAGCAGAATCAGTAGATATACATAGAAAGAGATGCAGCTGTAGCTAGAAACCAGGATAGAGATTAAGTCTGATTGAATATATTAAGAAAGGTAAAAAAAAATATTTTGTCATTTTATGTCCAGACTCTCACAGAATTTTAAGTTGTAGCTTCTCAGTGCTGTCTAGGGAACCAGAAACAAAAGTCACTGAGTTTGAAGTCCTTCCTAAAGTCCACTGTGTAGTTAGATGGACTCAGGAGAATCACTCATGAGTCTAATTCCATCCAAGTCTCAAGTAAATCACCCGGGACTTACTATTTTATGGCCACATTCACCAAAAGTGGCAGTCCCCTGACCTCTTGCCTGCCTCTAGCTCCAGCTGCAGGTTGTTCTCTGCGTGCCACTCTGGCTGCATTCTAAATGAATCTAGTTGTCATGTTTAATGGCTTCACATATCCATTGTCTACATTTAGGTAAATTTTGCCTTATGCACAGTTCCGTGAAACTAACTTCACAGCCAAGATAACAAATATAGTTTTCCTTTCTGTTATGAAAGTATGCAAAAATACTCATGGCACTCTTCTTTCTCAGAATTGTATTTAAATAAAGCAAAATTACATTATGAATATACATAGGCACTTCAGTTTGAACTCTATTAATCTGCTTTTTTATACTTTTGAGGGTTAATTATTCTGGGATACTTTAATGTTATTTCATGTAACAATATGTATTTTCCTTCAATAATAATTCATGTTTTGTTGCAAGTTGATGTCACAGTATTTTGTGAATTTGCCTGTTGAGTGACATTTGACATTTAGATTGGGTTGTTAGAAAGAAAGCATCTTTGATAATTTATATGCCATGATTTACATCTAAGTCTGTTCTAAATTCTCTTGAATAAGTATTCAGAACAACTACATCCAAATGATATATTTTTACATTTTTAAGATACACTCAGACCTCTTTTCCAAAAGAAGAAATTTATGTCCTCAAGAGTAATTTCGTATTCCAGTTGCTTCAAGTTTTTCTCCACACTTGGAATGACCAAATATTTTCAATATGGTAAAATTCTAAATACACTTTTATGTTTTGTGAATTAATATCCATACCATAATGAGTAATGAATCTAGATATCATTTTGACATCTATATATCTTGTTATGAAATGTGTGTAATATCTCTTACCTATTTTCCTTTTTAAATTTGAGTTGTTTGTTTCCTTAATATTGAATTAGGAAAGTTTATAAAATATTTTCTACAAATACTTATTGGATACACATTTTACAAATAATGTCTTCCACTCTAAAAGTAGTCATTTGAATTATACTCATAACTCAAACACATAACTTTTCAACTTTAGAAAAGTCCAGCTTATATATTTATTCATTATATAGTATCCTTTTCACAATCATTCTAAGATATATTTCTTTGAATTGAGAATGTAGAAGTCTCTCAGTTATACTTTTTGCCAGACTGTTTCATTGATTTAGACTTAACAGACCTAAAATTCATTTTAATTCATATTTTCACATGTTGTAGAAATATAAAGCAGAATTACATTATGCATATACATAGGCACTTTTCAAAAATATTATTAAAACTGCTATCTCTTTTGAGTGAGGAGTTCTGACATCTTTATCATGAATCAGTCACTAGCATATAGAAAAATGAGCCTATTTCTGATTTATGTATTCTCTTGTCTTCATTTAGTATTTTGTAATAAACATTTTACTATCATTAATGAAGAAAAAATTTACAAAGAAATGGATTGAGCAACACCATTGTATTGGAAGATTTAATAATGTTAGGATACTATTCCTCACATAATCAATATAAAAGTTCACTAAATCCCTACCAGAGTCCTAGAGATTATCATTACAGAAAGTTAAAATATAATTCTAAAAAGTATATGGCTTACCAAAATTCCTAAAGTAGCTAAAATATGTTTATAATAATAGAAGACTTGATCTATCTGACTGTTTTTCATCAGAGGGTGGGGGTATGAACATGGATTTGTACATATATGTCCAAGTACATGTGAGCAGGTTGACCTTCTGAGTGCATGTAGAAGGCATAAGTTAGCATTAGGTACTTTCCTTAATTGTTTTCTGTTTTATTTCTTGAGCCAGTATCTCTTGCTCTTCCCAGAAATCATTGATTCCTTTATCTAACTAGCCAGCTTGCCTGTAGAAATCCATGTCCCTACTTCTCATATACTAGGATTACAGCTCCCAGCTATTCCTAGGCAACTTTTATGTAAAATTGTTTATCCACTGAGCAACCCCTTTAGTCCTGTAATGAATTTACAAAGCACTTCCTCTGTGGCTTTGTGTTTCATATTGCAAATATGAAAATATTTGTTAAAATGGAAAAAAAATTATCATGGATGTTTTCGAAGAGTCATGTAACAAGCCAAGCCTGGTTTTCACCCTTAAACTTTAAAAAAATATATGAATCTAATTGATAATATATTCTCATATATTCTCTTTCTCTCCTCATTGTATTTTTCTTGTTATTTGTAAACTACCAATAACAATTTTTTTAAAAAAACGGATAAGTTCATATTTATGTCTTTATTCTTACCACCAAAGGCTCTCCTCAGCATTAAGATAAACAATACATATGGTTTTCTGCTAAAATAATTCAATATTTCTACAAAAAACATACATGGGAAATAGAAGATATATTAAGTGAATTACAAAAGGAGAAGATAAAAGTAATAATAAAAGAAAAGAATTAAAATGTGCAATTAATTTAGAATTCAAAGTTGTTCTCTCTTCAGAAGTAGATGCAGAAGAAGACTCAAAAGAGTGCACAGAAGTTGAGAGTCCAGTGCTTCTGAGTTATTCTTGGCTCTCCTTTGTTTTCTTCAAATTATTAATCATTTTGTGGCAATAAATATCTCCTCCATTGACTTCTGAACATGTAGATTCTTAAAATTCATTCAATAATACAGAAGTTGGGGCTTGAGAAGGCCCAGGTTCTAATCCCAGTTCTCATAAGGTGTCTCTCAACTTCGGTTTTATGGGATCCAGTATCCTGCTGACTTCTGAGACACCAGACAATCACATGATGCAATTATCCCCCAAAGGAGAAAACACTCATGAATCTAAATCTAAAGTAAATACGATAATTAAAAATATAGGGTGTTTATGCAAGTTGTACATATACATACTTAAGAAAAGGTATAGATCACAAAAATCTTCTGAAGTATATGACTTTTAAGTTATTTTTGTATTGTTCTTTTTTTCATTATAACTAGAATGCTACTGCAATGTAAATCTGAAAAAAAAATCTGTTTTCTCGCTCTTCTTGGCTTTGTTTTACACAGCAATTGGTACTTTTCTACTCCCTGGGTCTTTCGATTTGCGTTGGTTTTCCCATTCCTTAATCAGTAAAGTTTATAGATTGTATGTTCATCTTTGGTAAGCTAAGATTTTATGATGTGACATGTCCAGACAAATTATACCCCTATCAGATCTCTTAGACGTTATATTTTGTGAATCCTATGTTTGTGACAGCTTATTAACCTCTGATGCTTGTAATGGCTGATAAATACACAGGTACACAGGGTGGTTCTGATGTTTTTGAATAAGCACCTATCACTCTATTTTCTTTAGCTTTCATCCATTGTCTCAATAGAGCTGATGAAGAGAAAAATAATAAGCTGCTTTCTTTCCCATTGGAATTTGGCTTATGTTATTCATGCAAGTCTTTTCTATATCTAGTTCTAGTTATCACTTTACTCACACGAGTCTTTCACTCTTACATTTCTTTCTTCAGAACTTTTCCCTTGAATTCATCCCCAAAATCATTTTGGGCAAATCTGAAATAAGATTATAAGGTTCGGATTACTTTTGTTTGTTGTATTTTTCCATAAGCAAACTTCTTGGGCTCCAATGCCTTGAGAAGCCACCAAACTTGCAAAGCAGGTATTGTTTAAATCTTTACAAATATTTAGAGGAGTTTAACCCCCACCTACTACTTTTCAAAATCACTTTTGAGCAGGTGGTCCAAGTGAAAGGCACTATGAGAAATGCAGGTTGAACTTAAGACTGGGAGCCCTGAGAAGAATGTGGTTGGTAGTTACATCTCTAAAGGCCGGGCTCTCACAGTCTCGGGAAATGCATCCCCGTATTTGAAGCTCCGTACCTGTTGTAAAAGCTTGGCTTCACCTGCATTTATCTCCCAGTTCTGTTCTTAAACCACATTATTCCACAGAGCTCTCAGTGGGACCATCTCAAGGGCCAATTTGTCGACGTTTTGATGAGATATACTTCATCCAAATTTATTCACATGCGTAACAGGGGACTAAAACGCAAGACTCTAATGTGTTCGTTTTTTTAATATATCCGAACTTTGTGAAAGGAACCAATTTGTGTTTATAGATGACAAAAGTTCTTATGACCGACCTGATCCCTGATGAGTGACACTTAACCCATGTAATTGGGTATTTTCAGTTTCTTGAGACCCATTGTTACGCTGGAACTGACTTCAGTTAGAATCTGCAGTTTATCTAACTAAGAATTTTTTTCTTTCTTGATAAAAACTTGCCCCCAACTGGGAGGTGTCTTTAGAGATTATGTGGTGGTAGCTATGACTTTGAAAAATCTGCTTTCGTTTTTTAATTATAATATATTATTGCCACCTTCCCTCTCCTCATTCAAACCCTCCCATGAATCTTTCCTTACTTTCCATAATATTGAAGACGCCTATTTTTACTGTTCTTACATACATATGTATATGTGTATATATATATATATATATATATATATATATATATATATATAAATAAATACACATTCCTAAGTACATAAATGCAATCTGCTCACTCTATAAGGTTATTTGTATATATGTTTTCAGGTCTGAATACTTGGTATTGTATTGAATAAACAAATCATCTTTCTAGGAGAAGACTCTGTGTTCTAATCTCAGGTACCTGCAGCTGCCTGTATTTCCTTGTCTTGGGTTGAAGCTTTATGGTCTTTTCCCTTTCCAGTATAGCATGCTTGCTGCTGTTATTATTGTTTTTAGGACATGTTTAGGCAGAACATTTACAGGTGTAGGGTTTTTTTGTTTGTTTGTTTGGTTTGGTTTGGTTTTGGTTTATCAACACAGGCTTTCTATGTATAACACCACTAGCTGTTCTGAAACTAGCACTGTAGACCACCCTGGTATTGAACTCACAAAGATCTGAATGCCTCTGCCTCCAGGGTGCATGGGTTAAAGGTATGTGCTATCATTGCATGACAAGGTATAGTTGTCATGTTACTGGGAGACACAATCTCACAACCACAGCTTTCACACTATATAGTTTCACAAACTGATACCATTTTTTTAAGTATCTACAGTGTTTCTTCCCATAAAACTGAACAATTGTGTTTGACAACAAAGTCAAGTTTGTCATAAATAATTTGAGAAGGAAGTATTTAAATAGCCACTTCTGAAAGTCAATAAACTCTTCCAAAAGATTCCATATAATCCTTTTTTTTCTATTGCTAATTTTACTATATTTGAGGGCAATGCTTCAATTTTGATGAGAAATAAAACCACATCAAATAAGACCTATTATTTTTCATGTAGTGATGGGTAGTATTTGGCTATAAAATAACTGAATGATACCTTAGTTTTTATACTTGAAACCATATTTAAAAATAAATACTTCATGGATTTTATGCCAACTCACCCAACAGAATTGATCAAAAATTGATTACATGTTAAAGTATTAAAGGTATTTCACATTGTCTCACTCTGTATGTAACAATTCAGTTACATAAATGTTTTAAAGGTAAGTCTATTATATTTAGGCATGCAAATATTGAGAAAAAACACATTTAAAGATATCTAACTTTTTAACATTGCAATAAATATGTTTTCAGATAATTTCACTGACTTACAGATCTTTGCTGAACTGTGAGAGAACCCAGGCATTATATATTGTGCAAGCCAAAATTAATAAGTAGAATGGGTAGAAGTGAAAAAAATCATGCATTAGCAATCTCTTAAGAAGTGTATACATTATCAAATGAGAAAGTTTGAAAGAAATTCCTTCGAGAAAATATTTAAGATATTTTCTCTACTTTAACAATATAAACACGTGATGGTTACTTTGGCTGAGTCCTCTACTGAGATCTTCAAAAAATTAATTTCCTCTACAACTAGGCCATTTTGCTAACAGATGGCGTTGTAAATGCTCACAAAAATATTTTTGACCCTAGAAACACATTAAAATTCACATCTTTTAGCATGAAAATCTCTGAGGATACCAATGGTTGATTAGTATGCCCTGTTGATATTCTCCTTTGGTTTACGTGCTACTGCAGACACTCTTTCTCTGGACTTGGCAGCATTTTCAACAACATTAACATCCCCAAACTGGCACTCCCTTTGGTTTTATTTCAGGGAATACTCTACTTTTTATGTAATATTTCTTGGTGCTCTCATTAAGTCATGGTCTCATCTAACATCTTCACTCCTGTGATTGCCAGTTGCTAAAGTCAATTTCTCCTTAGATTGCCATTCTAAGAACAGGGGTGAATATCACCAATGATTTATCTTCCACTTAGCAGCAGACTTGGAAATAAAAATTTTCATTGCCTTTTGCTCATTTTTCAGCTTCTAAAATTGTCGATTTTTCATGTTAGCCTTGGCTGTTTCTGAGATAATGCTACAATTAAAATATTTCACAACATTTTAACATCTGATGTTGTCCCAATGACTTGACAACACTGTTCTACCTAGATACTGTGTATCTCCCTTTTCATGTGAACAAAAATCCTCCCTCTTTATAAGATGTAAATGGGACAGTTAATGGAGTGTTAATGCATTTTGATTTGTTTTACCGAGTACTGAGGAAGAAACTGATCAATAAAATAGCCATGTGCAATAGGTGGTTTGGTTCTTGATTGGTCTAAAATGTACATGTAAGTTAATGAATATAAAATTATATTTCATGTGCTTAGTGGTGATAGATAACATGTGAACTGCAGAGTAAAGTACTAAAGACATCAGAGTTTTCATTCATGGCATAGAGAGGCTCTTTTATATTTGTCTCGGTACATTGTGTACTTTTTCACCCATGTCTGTGACCCAGGTTTATGATCCTACAAATAAAATACACCATCTATTTATTGCCAACTCCCTTTTAATTTCCTTTCCAGCTACCAGTGGGAAGAAGAATGCTGACACTTCTTAATTTCGCTCCAGAGAGCAAAAGACACATCTGAATGATGAAAGTGCCAGATAGCTCAATAACTGTTATCAATTATATTAAGAGTAAATTGTAGTGAAATGTGTTCTTTGAAAAGAAGAAAATGCCCTGCATACATATTAGCACACAATTATTCATAAAATACTAATAGTTCAGCTATGGTGTCTTTATTTTTAAATTAAAATTTTGGTGGTTTCGATGAATATCATTTTATGAGAAAGACTTGTAAAATTGGTACATGCATTTTCATAAGTAGCTACGTTGATTTGAATCAAAACTTGAGTACAGTTTGATTAAATTTAACTCACGTTTTTTAAAATATACAATGAATGAGAGAGGCATTTAGCATTCTCTACTGAACTTCACTGTCCAGAAAGTTTTTAAGTCATTTAGAAAAATTATGCTTATAACTTAGCAGCATTTCTACCAACATTTAGAAAAATTATAATTTAAATTAAAAATGATTATAACCATAATGGGGGTTTAAAGAGATTTTACAGACATTAGTCCATTTATCCCCATTGAAACCTTGCTTTGAATTAAAGGCATTCCCAAGATAATGTAAATAGTATTGAGATACAAATTTAAAATCAGTTAGTCCAGTTCTCAGTGCCAACACCAGCATTTCATTTATTTCTAATCATCTTGACTGTGCCAATTCACAGCAAGTCTGCCATATTGCAGAAACTGAGGGCATCATTCCAAAGAGGACAAAATTTTTCATGCAGGTAGCTTAAATATGTCAGATGACAAATTAAATTATGGAATCTTTTTAAATTATATATATCAGTATACATATATATACATATGTATACTGAGTCTTGAAACAGCCTTAGAGACATAACCAACACTTTGTAAGGGAACACAGCTCATACCCAGCATATTTCACATATTTAATTAGGCCTATGTAAATGAAGAACTGTCATAGAGGAAGACGGAGGAACATGTAACAGTAGTAGAGATAAGAAAAATATGACTGCTTAAGCAATCTGTGAGTTATTTATTCATGGTGTTCTAAGTGTTGTCTTTAGGAAAAAGTAGTCTAAACTAAGGACAGTATTCACCCTTCAATGGAACATTTGACATTTTGATAGGCACATATATCAGAATGACCAGAGAGCAGCAGTATTATCAAGATTTAGTATGGGAAGTGTGGCACTCCTATTCAGAGAATATGTGCAGATTTATCTCACACTCAGTTACAATTGAGGCCTCCTACAGAAATGGAGTACAAACTATCAGGCATGCTGGAGGATACACTAAGGCCTCTGAACACACGAGGAGGCACTGTTTCAGGTCACTGGATGGTTTTAAGTGGAGGATAGATGCTGCAATAAGATTCTACTTAAAACGATAAATCTTCTCTCTTGCTCCTTTGCTGAGAGAAGGTGAGGGTTAAAAGTAAATAGTACCACAGTCCCAGATCCACCTTGTACAGGCAGATCTAACCTCAGAGACCTGGCAAGTGCTCAAAGAATTGCAATGTGTTGATTATGGCTTCTTGAAAATGAAATATCAGATTCTTAGGAGAAGAGGAATTGGATGACGTGTGCTGGAAATACTAGTTCCAGATACCTACAAGGGCTATCAGGAGAGCCAATTCAGAGAACAAGGCTCCATGAGTGAAGAGGTCTACAATTATCCTACACCGAAAACTATCATTAAAACCTAAGATCAGTTCAAGCTTTGAAGTTTGATTTCTATTTCTAAAGCTCAAGGAAACTCTCATTGATTCAAATGAGAATATTTAATTGATACAATAAGTTTTACCTAAAGCCATTATCTGAGATGAGATATTTTTAGCATTCATTTGTGTAGTTTGATAGAAAATGAATTATTTTCATGGAGATAGGTTTTTTTAATTCTTCCAAACATACTTGTTCAACACTTAAACTGCAAAATTATTTTGAGTATTAAGTAAACCCGGGATTAATACAAAATGTTGGCATATTTGATCACTTACTGGAAGTTGTTGCTAAAATTCATGTATTCTTGAATTTACCAGGAATTCTTAATTGTCTTGGAATTCAAGTCTACTTATATTATATTTACTGTATTGTAATGTTTAGGCTCCATGAAGAAGGATAAATTCAAACAGTAATTTATATTCATAGAAGCATGCAACTGCCTTCTGTAATAAAGTTTATTTGTATAAAATCTGCCTTTGGTTCTGCAAAATCCTTTGATTACACAGAAATAGGAATTTGTTTTTTCTTCTAGATGCCAACTTCTTCATGTACATTACCACTTAGAATTTGAATCTGCTCTTCTTTTGGTTACTCCCGACTTCTGATGGTATTTTTTAAAATCTAAATGTACTTCTATTGATAACAAGAGACATTAATTTTTCTGTTTTAATTTTGCACAGGTGTAACACAGGTGGTACACCCTTTCCTCTCTGCCCCATAGGGTGTAGCTCTAACTACCCTCTAGGGAAGAGAAGGTTGGGTGAACAGCCTTACTATTTCTCCAGCTCAGTAATTATCTACAGACACTTTCCCTTCATTTTCTAGGTGCTATTAAGTGAAGCAAAGGGTGGTATGTGCAGAACAGGCTGTATAATGGTCTATCTTCCTTACCACAGTCCCATTCAAAAATCTAATGCAAGGAGTTAAGCCGGTTACATTTCAATTTTCAGGTCTACTTTTGTAACGTTGATGTGATTGATTAAAAAGAATCTTTTTGATTGGTTGGGAGGTTATCCAATGTGGTGTTTTTAATGTAGCATTGTTTCTAGCTCAATTTCATAATGTTCATTTAATTTTAAATACAAGTGTCACCTGAAGGCTTTCATGAAGGGAACCCTGTGGTCACTTAAGTGTTTTTTTCATTGCCTTCACTACTCCTCTAAAGTAGACTAAAAAATAAAAACAGGAGAAAGAAAGAAGCAGGGAAATGAACAGAAGGTTATTCTAAAATATGGGTAAAAAATTACCTGGGCTTACACTGATAAGCAAGCAAAACTGCAGAAGAGAGAGAGAGAGAGAGAGAGAGAGAGAGAGAGAGAGAGAGAGAGAGAGAGAGAGAGAGAGAGAGGGAGGGAGAGAAAGGGGAGACATAAATACAAGTGTCACCTGAAGGCTTTCATGAAGGGAACCCTGTGGTCACTTAAGTGTTTTTTTCATTGCCTTCACTACTCCTCTAAAGTAGACTAAAAAATAAAAACAGGAGAAAGAAAGAAGCAGGGAAATGAACAGAAGGTTATTCTAAAATATGGGTAAAAAATTACCTGGGCTTACACTGATAAGCAAGCAAAACTGCAGAAGAGAGAGAGAGTGTGTGAGGGAGGGAAGGAAAGAGAAGGACTGAAGGGTAGGGGGAAAATGTGAGGGAGGGAGAGAAAGGGGAGACATAAATACTTGTATTTACAGGTCTGCATTCACTGTAATGGATATAAGATTGTGTCTTAGGGTTTCTACTGCTGTGACACAACACTATGATAAAAAAAGCTTGGAAAAAAGGAGGTTTTAGTTCAGCTTATTGTTATGCATTTCTACAGGAAGTCATGACAGAACCTGAAGCAAGGCAGAACCTGGAAGCAAGAACTGATGTGGAGGCCATGGATGAGTGCTGCTAGTGCTGCTTACTGACTTGCTCTTCACAACTTGCTAATCCTCCTTTCTTAAAGTTTTAGGACCACCAGCCCAGGAACAGAAATGTACTTAATGGGCTGAGCTCTCCTACATCAATATACAATCAAAGAAACGCATCATAGGTTTACCCACAGACAAATCTAGTAGAGGCATTTACTCAATTGAAGTTCTTTCTTCCAAAAAAAAATGGCATCTAATTAGTATCGAGCTGACATAAAACTGGCCAGCACACTATGCCTACATCAGTCAGTTTCATTAGTAAGTTTGAGCTCAAGTAGAATCAGGAACTCTAGATATGAATTTGAAGAACATAAAATAAACCTCAGATTAGTCTTAGAAGAGGAAAAATATCAGTAGAAGAAGCAATATAGAGATAGAGATCACGTCTGAATCTTGTGGTATCTTGTTATGTAAATTCTTCTTATTTCCTAAAGCAGAAGTGAAATGATGACCAACAAAATAATCTAAAAGACAGACCTTCATGTGCTCTGGAAAATAAAATGAGAACTTTGGATTGAAGAAAGGAAAATTTTAAGAGTGTTTTTAAGAGGAAATTGTAAAAAAAAGTGTAAAGAAACAAGCAGAGGCAACTATTTACATACTTTTATATACATATTTAGAAGAGAAATGGGAGATGGTTAGAAGATAACATGAAATTAGTGTGGTATGGCTGTGACACATGAAGCATACTCCATGTGTCTTTGCTGATGGCATATGAACTGTTTGATGGAGATGGTCAGATAACTCAATAGAGAAGTGAGAAAATAACTGCAGGAATAAAAAATAACCTTTTACTTGACAGTAAAAGAAGAAAAATCTATTAAAGAGTGAAAAGCACGTATCTACATGGAAAGCCATCCAAACTAGTTTCAGAAGTTAGATCATTAAAATAGGAATGTAGAAAAATTGAGGTGCAGAAACATTATCAGATATTCTCTTTTTATGCTCATGCCTCCCTGTAAATAGAAAATGTTCCCCCACTGGAAAGGAGAAGAATCAAGGCAAAGAGACATAGCATAAAATGTTCCTATGCAGAAGGGAATGAGTGACTGCTCAATGGAAAGTATTTGAATAAGTGTGGACATAGCCCCTATTTTGATGATGTGGGGTTCTCTGAGCCCACCACCAGTCTACTGGTGGAAGGTCTTATACCTAAAAAGAAGAGAATTGTGTTAATGAAAAGTATGGTCACAATAGGAAACAAATAAGTATTGCACTTAAATGAATGGTTTTATACTAATTTGCATGGTGTTTAAGGTAAAAATTGGGAAAATCTGGGTGAGGAAGGAGAGGCAAAGTGGGTAACATTTCAGAGATTCCCGGTGTTGGGACCATCTGGAGTCCTGGTCTCCAAATTTTTTTTTTCCCTGCTAGAGATCTTTACTTCTGATTTGAGTTACTGAAAGCTGTGCTTCATGAACATGTGTGGCCTTGCCTTGAGAATTAGAGGATAAGGTTTTTACCTGTTGGCCCACCTGAGTGTTGGGTATATAAGCCTCCATGGTGCTACTGAATAAAGGGCTTCTTACCAGTGACTAGAGGTCCATGTGTCTCTGTCTCTCTGTCTCTGTCTGTCTTTGTGAGTTTGTGTGTTTCAACCTCCAGCCCCTTGCCTGAAGCTTGGGAACTATATGGTAGTGCATAGAATGCAGACAGGCGTTGTGTGCTGCATCCAGGATCTTTTTAGAATTGGCTTCTACAACAGTCAGTTAGAAATATTTAAACTGTTACAGATAGGTTTGAGATGATGGATGTATTAATCTTGAAGTTTTATGAAATCTGTTGTTAATAAGATAATCTATTTCATAATTCACTTTAAAATTTTATTTTACATTCCATCCACTGTTCTCCCACCCCCCTTTCTGCACTCCTCCACATCTCTCCCCACATTCCCAGCTTCCCCCATCCACTCCTCCCAATGAGAAGTCAGCAAGTCTGTCATATTAAGTTGGAGCAGAAAGAAGCCCCACCTTTTTGAATTAAGGCTGAGCTTGGGATCTCACCATAAAAAATGGGCTCCAATATTGGTATTATCACAGGACTTTATGTTCAAATTCCCAGAGAATTGAGATAGGCTGTAGACCTCCAATACTGAATTCAGTAGGGAAGCTCATACAAGGTTGGTACAATGACTGAAATGCTAGAGTATCCAAGAGCAAGGTGGCAGGGTATCCTACAGAAAGGCAACACCAAAAGTGGATTTCTAGAACTGTGCAATACATTGATCCTCTAACATCCTTAATAGTTCTAGACCATGAAGTTGTGTCAGACATGGCGCTTTTAATCCCAAGAGGCAGGTGGATGTCTGTGCATCAGAAGTCAGTCTGATTTGCAAAGTAAGCTGAAAGGCCTTTATAAAGAGACCATGTTTCAAAAAAAACAACAATATAATAGAAAAAAGAAAAACAGAGCATAAAGGTATGATCCTCGAGTTGACACTATTGAGCATTTCCAAAACACTTTAGAAATCCCAATGGATGTCTTAGGTGATGGTGATGGGGTGAGAAAAGATGTTCATAAAAATGATGGTAAGATGCTAGACTTTAATTCATAACCATGGAATAGGTATGTTTGCTCTACCATGTACACACTGCCACATGACAAGAGTGAAAGCATACTAATAACTCTTGAGTCAGGTATGACACCTTGATAGTCCTCACTAGTTCATGATGGAATGCCTGGCTAGCTTGGACGTGTGCAAGTAATAACAGCTGCTACGAGATCATGTGTGGAACAGCCTTGTCCTTCCCAGAAAAAGCATAAGCACAGACATACACACTCAACAGTAAGTTCAAAAGGAGATATACTGAGAGTAGCAAATTTGAGTAGGTGTAGGAGTGGATATGATCCAGGTCAATGTGTGTGTGTGTGTGTGTGTGTGTGTGTGTGTGTGTGTGCAAGTGCACGTGTGTGTGTGTGAGTTTGTATATGTGTGTTTCCAAAGAAGATGATTACGAGAAAAGTATTTTTGCTTCCCTTGTGTCTCATTCTCACTGGCCTAGAAAGAAGCTTTAGACATTTCTTTTTATGCCCAAGCTCACCTGGCTAAGCATTGAAAGACACAGTCACAATAACTACTGTTTGCCCAATGAAAGTTAGAAAATCAAACTGAACAGAGGGACTAAGAATACACCTGATTGGTAGATACTTTTCCTGGAATGCAGGAAACCCTAACTTAGATCACTCTTCCTGCTTCAAACTGGTTATAAGACCTATCCTATAATACCTGGAATCCAGGCATTCTCTGTATATTGAGGTTGTATCCAGTCTGGGCTGTAAAAGATTCTCTCTCAAGCCGGGCAATGGTGGCACACACCTTTAATTCCAGCACTCAGGAGACAGAGGTAGGCAGATCTCTGTGAGTTGGAGGCCAGCCTGGTCTACAGAGCTAATTCTAGGACAAGCACCAAAGCCAAAGAGAAACCCTGTCTTGAAA
Organism: Dicrostonyx torquatus; assembly: GCA_028555095.1. Lineage (NCBI taxonomy): Eukaryota > Metazoa > Chordata > Mammalia > Rodentia > Cricetidae > Dicrostonyx > Dicrostonyx torquatus. Next base: position 10,802,874 of record JAQHUG010000011.1, read on the forward strand.
TCCCTCCCAAAAAATACTCTTTCTCAAAAAAATATAAATATAAAACTCGTTACAGAATTGAACAATACCACTTTGTCACGTTTACTTAGATCAGTTTCACCATGAAGTCACATTTGTCTATTAAAATCTTTCATGTTTCCTTTTCCTTCTGCAAATTCAATGGATGACTTTACTTTTTCTTCCTAACTTTAAATATATTTTACTTCACTATTTCATACATATATACAGATAATATTTTCTACCCCCTATTTTTTCCTCTTATTCCTTTTCTCATTCCACCATAGAGGAAACAGAACACATTGCCATGTAGTAAATTCAATTATTAAAGTAATTGGTAATATAGCTAAAGAGTAATTTCCTGTTCTAATGTCTTGAGTCAAATTTGTACAGGAGTTTACTAAAGCCAGAAATTAGGTAATTTCTCCAACAGGTAATTTGATGATATATTTAAAACATTCTCTTTGACATTAAAATTTAATAGTACATGATTAATCTTTCTAAATAGAGGAACAAAATATATAATATTTATTTTCTTATGATTGTCTTATCCCTGGTACCAGAAAGAAAAGAATTGAACAAATTTTGAATTGATTCAATAGCTTAACATTAATTTGAAAAAATATCTCAAATTTTTATTCAGTAAAATACAGATTGTTTTCCATCCTTCTTGACTTCTTCCTGCTTAGTTTAATTTTTGAAAAGTTTATGTATTATAATAGTATCAGACAGTAAGTTTCAGCTTTTCATTGTCATGTTTTGGCTCAGTACCACCATACAATTACATCATATTGACTCCCTATATTAACATCTGCTGGTGTTTCTGCATTCCCACCTTGTTCATTGATACACATTCTGCACTGTGCCTTGTCATAGTTTCCTTGGGTCATGACCAAAGACCCCTCCAATATCTGCAAACTTCAGTAACAAAACTGCCAAAGGTTTATGACTGAAGGACTCAGTGAGCTAGTGTGCAAACTTGAGTGTAGGTAAAGTACCTGCTGCTTCTTCATCTCCAGCAGCAAACAGGCACCACTGGTCTTTCATTCCCGTTTCACAGAGCTACTTAGAAATCCAAAATGCTATTTTTCTACACTGTTTCAGACAGTAATAAGTTAAAATGCAGCTATTATTGATAGACCTATGACCATGTCTGTGAGTTCTGTCAACATCCTTTGTTTTTACACTGACTTCCCAGAGGACTGTATCATGAGCAGAGCTTCTTTGCAGATTCCAAATGTTTTATGTGCTCTCTCTAATGGATTTGATGTATTTTTCTGTACCAAAGAGAGCAATTATCCCTTTACTCTAACAAGGCGAAGAGTGGTTTAATTTAAACCCTTCGCCCATTATATCAGTGGCCTAGCTTTTATTAAAAGAAAAGCCAAAGATTTAGCATCTCATTTCTTAGTTCTTCACTATCACTTCATTACAGTGAGATGGGCTACAGAGAAAAAGGAACCTGATGCTAAAATGGGAACTCATTTGATAATGAGAAGGGAAGATATTTATGCTGCATGACACAATGATTAATCTGCTCCTCTCTCTGATTAGGGAGACTAAAAACTATAAATGATGAACATATTAAAGCTTTTAAATGCATCAATGAGCAAAATAGAAAGGAAAGAATACTCTGAGGCAAAACTAAATGAAAGGAAGAGACAAGAAACTATGGGCAGAATACTGATAGCCGCTTTCACCTTGAGGGCAAGTGTGGCTTCTTGTGAACTTGATTTTTGCTCTCAGTTTTGTAACACACAGAGAAAGGTGAGAATCTTCTACAGGTGGCTTGAGACGTCTAATTCCATTGCAAATCAGTAGATGTAAAATTTAAGAAAATGCCCTAAGAAGAATGAAATGATTCAGAAAACCCTGAGGATTTTATAAGGAGATGTTTCTAGTGCCAAACAAATTGGAGAAAACAATTCTAGACAGACAAAACACAAAGTTTTGTATTTGTTAGTGTGTGCGTGTGTGTGTGTGTGTGTGTGTGTGAGAGAGAGAGAGAGAGAGAGAGAGAGAGAGAGAGAGAGAGAGAGAGAGAGAGAGAGAGTGTCTTTACCACTTGTGTAAAATGCATTGCAGCATAGTTTAAAATTTTCCTGGGTTCATGGAGATTCCATGAACTTGGCAGAAACCAAAACAAAATTTCTCCAGAAAGTTGTTCTTAGTCCACACAACTCTTAGTTCTCACAAAGAAAATTTGACAAATACAAATTTATTATGAAAGTAGTTTAAAATATCAAAGTAAAGAAGAAATCATCCATTAAATTTTTCAGAAACACAAGACAGAACACCATAACAAAATAAAATATACTTCCTAGGTTTTATTAAGAAAGGTCCTAAGAAAATAAGAATAATCCAGTGCAATATTAAGGAGAGCAGGAAGATTTGTGAAAAGACATATGTAATATTGAGAAATTCTGCTTGAGCATGTAGTCTCAAAAGGGGACTTGGAGGTTGACAGTTGTAACCAGGAAGTTGATGTGGGTATATTCTTGGAGACAATGTCTCCCAGGCAGAAACAAAAGCTAAATTGGACAGAAAGCAATGAAGATACAGATTGAATTGATTGATCAGCTGATTATATCATAAATCTTGGAGCTAATCACTCCTAAAATCGCAATTCAAAAGTAGCAAACTTTTAGAGTTTAAATGTATTATCTGAATATCTCCACCCTGCAAAATGAATATGATGTTTCTAAGGGGAAACTGGATCACATAGACATAACCATTATTAAACAATTGAAAGCACTAAATGAAACAAGGACATTTTTACTAGCTACAGATGCAAGAACACATAATGGGGCCTCACAAATCTTAATTCACCTCTACTATGAAAGCTTGCTAAATAGTTGAACAAAAGTAAATTGTTCTATATTCAATTTTATCTCTCTTAGAGTGATATTGAAACAACTACTTCATGTAGAATTGTAGAAGATCCAATAGAAAGGATTTATCTGAAGTTAAGTATAGCATCTACTACAAAACAGAAGTTTTAACTGATGCAAAGAAACAGCATCAGAACCATAATCACTGATTCAGTCCCGTCACTTTTTCTGTAGTTATTTTTTCATTATCTTTAACCTATTTGTCCTAAGACACTATGCATTGTTATATAATCCATGTCTTATTCTGCTCACCAATAAACAAACATACAAACACACAAGTATACAAATAGTACTGTAGAGGAAGGTTCACTTTCCTTGGAACTTGGAATATATTGTTCTGCAACACAAGAGGGCTCTTGCTTCTTTTTCTGATATTTCCTATATGTTTATAGTACAGAAAATGTCTGATTATTTTGTCAATATAACACACATGTGTATGATAACACTGATAATTACAGGTACTGTATATTTGTGGAGTGTTTAGTAATTGGGGCATCCTACAGTCATTTAACACAATAAACGTAGATTTTAGCAATGGAATTTAATTAGCAAAGACATTCATTGCTAAGAAATGATGTTGAACTGATCGTTTTTCATCTGCCCCATCAAAGGCTTCTTGCTGTAATTTTGACTGTTTAATTTCTACATTAAAAACAAACTAGGTGACAATCATTTAATTAAATAAAATCATTTTCCACTCTGGCTCTTTAAAGGTTGTAACATTGATGCTACTATTTAGAAGCATCTTTTGTTTCATTTCTTTCTTTTGTTTTTATTTGTGACAAGTTCATGTATATCCCCTGAGAGTCTCAAACTTCAGCTGTAGCTAGCGATGGCAGAGAAGTTCCCTAAACTCCTAATAGATGCCCCACCTTCTGACTACTGTGGGCAAACCAGTTTGTCTTCTTTAATGTGTTGCCAAGGTGCTAGGCATAGCCTTCTACCAAACTGACCTACATTTCTAGCCCTAATTCCTAATAATTATGGCTAAAATGTTTTAAGTGAGTGGTAGGAACTGAAATAGATATAATGGATAATGAGATCTACAGTAAGTAATCATTTTGTTTAATTCATACTGCTTGACCATACTCGTGGCTTTCTTCTTTAATGAAAGTCTGGGTCTACATAACTCCTGTGGTAAGTTGTCAAGATGAAACATTCATGCTGTAATGTCAGTTTGCAGAACTTGTAGTTTAGAGGATGTTTACAGCACATGCCATTTATTTTCCAATCACCTCGGATTTAAGAAAGAAAGTATACAACAATTAATCTCAAAAAATGAAAAGGCAATTATTTCTACCAGGTTTTGGTTGAACAGGTTTAAGTTTGTCATTCCTGAAGAAGCTGTTAAAACAACAGCAGTATACTGATATATATATATGTAGAATAAACAAATATTAATTACAAAGGTATAATTAAAAAATAAAACCTAAAACACATACACTATGCCTGTCTTTTAGTATGATTTCACAATTGTTAGATATAAGTAACACATTATTTTTTCAACATTGTGTTTTTGTTTGTTTTACTGTAAATATTTCTGTATCATAATATAAATACTGTATTTCTCCCTTCCATTTCTTTCTTCCAAATCATTTGTATACAAATTCTTACATACTCTCTGCTTTCATGTCCTTTTTCATTAATAGTTAATGCATACATACACACATATATATCTACATATGTATATATATATATATACATACATATACTCAAATATAGGCTTCTCAGTCTAAATAATAAGGCTTATATGTGTGATTTTATTAAAAACTATAATACACATACTTCTGTTTATAAATATATTTATATAGTTTTAGTGAACTTTTCTCATTTGGGCTGACAATTCTTATCCAAGAATCAAGACCATATAACAAAATCATAAGTAATTTCCACACATAAGTACAAAATACTTAAGGAAAATTATTTTTCCAAACATTTATAATTTAATTATTAATAATAGTACTTAAGCTGCCTTTTAAAGATTTATTCTTCCCATGTTTGACGATATGATACAACAGTTACCCTTGTTTGAAATACATTAATATTTATATTTCACTAATTTGTTTTCAAATTGAAATTTCACTTACTGCCCTAGCTTCATGTTCTCACTGTTTTTTCAATACTTCCTTCTAGTACAGTCATATTTTGACTGAGGTTTCTGCCTTTCCTGTTCATTCTCAGCAATCTGTACCATCTCTGATACCTGCTGGGAAATAATAAGCTACTCTCAGGAATCATGTCATATGAAATGTCTTTAAATATTCATTTAGCCAGAGTTTGCCAGGAACACCAGGACATTTCATGAAATAACAGCACTGTGATCTATTACAACTCATCGATTACAAGTGACTGTCTTTCACATAGTTCCTCATAGCTCCATCTTCATATAATAACAATATGGTTTACTAATTCTCTGGCACACTGCTCCATAGCTCCTCAGCCTCTTTAAAGTGCTTCTTAAATGCTAAGTGTTACATACTTGTCTCATTTCTCTAAGAGAATCTTTAAGTACAAGTATTGTGTTTACCAAGTAAGAGAAAATGGACACATTTATCTTATAGTGGATTATTGAGAAAAATAGATAATATAATTTTTGGGGTTTTGCCCATCTCAAATGAATGATCAAATATTTAGACTTGAGATTTTTATAGCTTCTAGAATTGTATACATTTTTTAATGGACACATATGCTTTTCTTATTTGTTTTATGGTATTAAAAGTTACAGCTATGTGTAAATAGTGGAATTTTCTGTTCTTTGTAAACATACATATTTAATGTAACATATATAAACTTGAGATAGCTATACTCAAATTCTAAATGTGAAGGGATTCTATTTGGTGAACTGATTGAAGTTTCTACTATGGTTATTTGAATGCTTTATATGACTATCTGGAGCATATCCTCTGGTGCTGCTATAAGATATATTTATATACTAAATGTCTAACATTGCAATCATAGGTATGGTAATTGCTTGCAGTTACCCAATATAAGAAAGGGGCAATGGAGATCTTAGTGTTTGTTTCTACCCAGCTTTATATGGAGTCTGTCACTGTGAAGAGCAGGTCTACTTGTTCACAGAATCACCTTGAGAAAATCTTAATGAGTAATTAACAGTATGAGATTGATCTATGAACATGTGTGTGGGGGAGAGCTCTCTTAATTACTTATTGATGTGAAAAACATACAATTGTTGGCTGCATAATTCCCTGTGCAGGAGATATTGAACAGTGTATGAGAGGTAAAGGTAGCTCAGAACAAGGGAGGAAGCAAGCAGAGATGCATTTATTCTCTCAGTTTTGTTTACTGCAAAAACGATGGAACTAGCTGCTTGAAATCCTGATTCATTTCTCCAGAACTGTGAACCTTCATTTTTAATCCACATTGATCCTCTTACTCTTCTGTGTTGCTTTGGTTAGAGTTTCTGTCAATGCCAAAGAGACTTAAGTTGGACCCATACTCTTTGGTGTCAATGATAACATTGCTCCTTAGCTCAAGGATCCTGAAGAATTGAGGTATTTCTTCCTGAATTAAAAAAAAAAAAACACTGATGCGCACCAAAGAGATACCCAATCAAGTAATGATGTAATAATTAGCTCTTCATTAATTAATATAATTGGAAATTATGGTCTATTCAAGCTAATTAGCCAGTTTAAATTCCATTTTAACATAATGTGGAATAATTTTAAAAATGTTCTAGCCAATGTAATTACATCCGGCTATTTTGACTTTAGAGTCATTTTTCTCCATTAATCATTAATAACAATACTACTAAAGGCAGGTAGTGTCAATTGTTAAGTTTTCAGAATTTTAATAAATTATTTATGTTTATACCATTAAAAATATTTCACCAAAAGCAAACTGTTTTCAATTTTAGCATATTTTTTATTTCAACCTTGAAATGTCAAGGATGAGTAAGCTCTTATATTATTCTTATTACTGCATTGTAGTATGGAGTTCAGGAAATTATTGATTATCAGTTGTCTTTTAAATGAACAGCTTTCAAATAACTGATCTGTGCATTAAACTGTTATTTAAAACTTTTTCTAAGATGACATGTCAGCAACATAAAGACACTGAAAAACAACACTAAAATTGTAACAATTGTTAAATGATATCCTTCATGTTTTAAGGTCATGTTAATAATTAAGGGTAGATTTATGAGTATATAGAAATAGACGTTTGTCAGAGATCACCTTCAAAAGTAGAGATGAATAATTTGCCGAGGGTTATTATGTTAGAAAATTTGTAATGATGTTTGCACAAAACACCAACATTTATGAGTTTTATAGATTGAAGCCTTACAGAAATCACAGCATGTGAACCCTAGAAACTTTTAATAGTTCCTGAGAGCCACATAGGATAAGAAGATAAAAGTATCACATAATTTCTACTGACCCCCTTACATATACCAGGACATGAGTGTGCCTACACATGCATATACAAACACACAACACACACACTAAATAAATGACAAAAAATGTAAAAGACTGTTGTGGAAATGCTCATATTACTTTATTTTGAACAATTATATTTATTGGCAATTTTGAATCTTCATAAACTCCTAGACATTTTTAAAACAATGTATATGTTAAAAACTATGGCAATACTTGCTTTGTGTTTGGGGTGTCTCATATTTCTCAATTTTCTTTTTCATTATTCAGATTATACTATAACTACATTTAACCATTCCTTTCCCTCCATTCACATCCTCCCCTATACTCCTCCTTGCTCTCTTTTAAAACTCATAACCTCTTTATACACTATTTTTTATCACATGATATATATATATATACATATAAATATATAATCAAAAATATAACTTCACGGTTTATTTATTGTTATTTGCATATTGTTTTCAGGGCTGACTATTTGGCACTGGACCACCAGTCTTCTCTTGGGAAGACCATCTCTCTTGCTCCAAAATTTTCTGTGCTGTTTTTTTTCTTTGTGTAGAGAGAAGGCCTCTTGTGCTCTTCCCCACCCACTTCCTCATGCCTATTGGTGTTGACTTTTTCTGTTCGCCTTACGGGACTCATGTTGGTGAGACTTTTTCAATATAATTATGTTTTTCCTAGGAGACACAATCTCACAGCAAAGGTATATTAATAGGATGGAGCAGAATGTTTATCATTAAAGGCTGGGGTATGAGAAGTGTAGCCCAAGAGGCTGTAGGTTAAAGGATATAATATTTCAGGTGCATTTTAGGGAAAACTCAAGATAATTGTATGATATAGTAACAATAATTATTGTTCTATTGTAGATTTGGAAGGCAGTAAGAAGACTATCCAATGTCCTTATGGTATAAATGATAACTATAATGCGTAAAACACATTTTAATGAATATAATTTAGTTATTCCATGTTGCATGCATAGAAGAATTTATTTTAGCATATACAAACACTTTTTTGTAATTTCTTTATTGTGTATACAACATTTTGACTTCATGTATGCCCCCACACCAGAGGAGGGCGCCAGATCTCATCACAGATGGTTGTGAGCCACCATGTGGTTGTGGGAATTGAACTCAGGACCTCTGGAAGAGCAGCCACTGCTCTTAACCACTGAGCCATCTCTCCAGTCCCATACAAACGCTTTTATTCATCAACTTCATAAGAGTCAAATTTACAATGCATATGTACTGTACAGGGCAAACTCATGTTTAGTCAAAGCAGAAATCTTCACTTTATTCTTCTAATTATTACATAAACAGTCAATTACACACAAAACAATTTGCAAGCATACAAATTCAGACATTCATTCAAAGAAGAACAATTTAATTACATGGTCTTTGAAGAGTTGCTAGTGACTCTAGTGCAGATGTTAATTTTACTTTTACTACAATCTATTGAATATGAAAAAATGATGCCACTTCAAAAAAAATTGTGAAAGTCTTTCAGTGACCAAAGATTAAATAAGAACACTGACTACAACAAAACCCTATTAAGGGTTAACTTGGTCTTCCTAAACTCACAAATAGTATGCCAGTACCTTAGAATATAAGAACTTATTTGAAAACCATATAGTTAGAAGAACATTCAAGTGAAAATCTTTTTACAAAAGACTATCATAGAGCCACAGCTGGTCAAAATGCAGGGAACAATTAATGGTGCAGTGCTCAGACTCAGTGGACACCATCACAGAACAATCCCTTCACCTAAGTAAGGCTCAAGGAGAATCAGAAACAGAGCAAGATTGTAAGAGTCAGACGATCAGGACTTTACTACAAGTTTGTGACTTCTCTAGAGGGATGTTGTACCCATGAAATATCAAAAGTGTGGTCATCTAAACAAGACCTGAACAATGACATCACCAGTTGAGATGCAAACATAGTTGGGGGCATTCTTACCAGGTCCTACCCGTAGATGAAGGACTACGAATATTTAATGACTGCTGAGAGATGGAACATTTCATATTCGTACTTTAATAGCAAATACAGATGGAATTAAAAATGATAGAAATGTCCAGCCACATGTTAAAAGGGCTGCGTTTTCTCCCTATTATCTTTTAATTTATCAGGAGGTAAATTCATTAAAAATAAGAGACCTTTAGGAAGATTTATAACCTTTTAATCCTTTATTAAAATGTAAAAGCTGAATGTCAGATTCAGATGCTTAAACTACTCTGAGATTGGGAGCTCAGTTCCACTGCCTCTAGGATCTTTGGAGAATGAGCATTCATAGAGTCCCATCAAGCTTGCAGCAGGGCTAGATTTCCTTACATTCCATTTTGCAGGATGCTTGCTTACTGCTCTGAATACTTAACAGTGCCCTCCCTCCTGCTGTCTCCCTCATTTCCCTCCTCCTTGTGTTCACTGATGGGAGAAGAAAACCATTACTAAACAATGACTGCAAAGCACTGCCTTGCTCACCCAGCCAAGCAGCCTTGTATTTACTGTCCTTGTAATTTATGTTGTTATTCCTTTAATCTAGGGTGTAGGAACTTGACATATGGGATGATTTAGCAACACCATAGAGAGGAAAGTTAGTTAAAATTCTAACATTAAATAATATGACATCAATAACTCTCAGACTGACTGTTTTACCCATGGAAAATATAATGATATCTTTAGGTTCATCGTATTAAAATATGCATTAGAAATCATTGAGGCACAGCTTGATGCCCATATGATTAGATTGGATATAATCAACTGGCCAACAAGGTTTGACTCTCTGTTGTCTTACAAGTCTGTTGTTTTTGTTTGTTTGCTTGCTTTGGTTTCTTATTTTCCTTCCTTCCTTCCTTCCTTTCTTCCTTCCGTCCTTCCTTCCTTTGCTTCTTTCTTTCTTCCTTCTTTCCTTTCTTTCTTTTCCTTCCTTTCTTCCTTTTCTTTTCTCTCTTTCATCCTCTCTCCCTTCATTCCTTTAATTCCTTCTTTTCCTTCCTTCCTTTGCTTCTTTCTTTCTTCCTTCTTTCCTTTCTTTCTTTTCTCTTTCTTTCTTCTTTCCTTACTTTTTCCCACTCTCCCTCCCTCCCTCCCTCCACCCCTCCAGTCTTTTAAACAATTCTTATTAATTACCTTTAAACCAACTACACCAGCACTTTAATGTAAAAATGTCAAATGTGTATGACCCACCCTATAATGACCATGTTTTGCGTGTACCATTTCTCAAATCCCCAAGGACTTAGCAATATGAAATAGAGAGCTTTTTCTTCATTCTTAAACCCACTATTCATTTTTTCTTCTTTCTTTTCTTTTTTTATTACTAAAAAAATACCAATCCAAATTCCCAATCCCTCCCCTCCTCACAGTCCCCTCCTTTTCCCTCCACAGACCCTCCTACCCCACCCCTCGAACCCTAAGGGAGTGTTATGCACCCCGCCCTGTGGAAAGTTCAAGACACTCCCTACTACTAGGTTGAGCAAGGTTTACATCCAAAGAGAATAGGATCCCAGTATAAGCCAGTATAAGCAGTAGAGACACATCCCAGTGTAACTATCGGTGGCCCCTCAGTCTGCCCCAGCTGTCAACCCCCTTCAGAAGGGCTTGATTGTTCTCATGCTCGTTCACTCTCAGTCCAGTTGGAGTTGGTGAGCTCCCATTAGCTCAAGCAAACTGTCTCAGTGGATGACCCCCTCATGGTCTTGAATTCCTTGCTCATACTCTCACTCCTTCCACTCTTCAACTGGATCTTGGAAGCTCAGTCCAGTGCTCCAAAGTGGGTCATTGCCTCTGTTCCCATCTGTTATTGGATGAAGGTTCTATGATGATATTTAAGATAATCATCAGTCTGACTAAAGGGTAAGGTCAGTTCAGATACCCTCTCCTCTACTGCTTAGGGTCTCAGCTGTAAACCCACTATTCTTACAGGCCTTTTTAATTAAATAATCTGCTAAAATGATGGAAAAGTTGGAGATGGCATAGAGAAAATCAAAGCATGCTATTATGAATACGAATAAATGTCTTCTGAGCCTGAAGGGTTGCTCTATTCTAGGTGATTTTACTTCTTTTATTTTCTTTCTCTTTTTAAAATTATTTATTTTAAAAGAAGAAAAACTATATTTTTCAATATACATATCAATCCAAGTTCCCACTCCCTCCCTTCTTCCCATTCTCTCCACTTACCTCCCATCCCACCCCACTCCCCATCTACTTAAGGCACATTATTTGGGGGAAGGTCCAAGGCCCTCCCTACTACGTTTAGGCAGAGCAAGGAATCCATCCTAAGATAATAGGTTCCCAAAACCAAGTATAAGCAGTAGGGATAAATCTTGGTGCCACTACCTGTGGCCATGCAGTCTGCCCCAGCCTTGTAACTGTCAACCACGTTCGGAGGGACAAGTTTGAACCTATGCTTGTTCCTTCCCTGTCTGGCTGGAGTTGGTGAGCTCCCATTAGCTCAGGTAAGCTGTTTCAGTGGGTGTACCCATCATGGTCTTGACTGCTTTGTTCATATTCTCATTCATCCACCTCTTCAACTGGACTTTGTGAGCTCAGTCCAGTGTCCTGATGCAGGTCTCTGCCTCTGTTTCCATCAGTTGCTGGATGGAGATTCTAAGGTGCTATTTAAGATATCCATCAGGCTGACTACAGAGCAAGGCCAGTTCGGGCATATTCTTATGAAGCATTTCTGAGATCATCTTGGAGAATTCTCTGTATGAACAGGAAATGTCTTAGTTATTGTTCCTACAAATCAGTTTACATATGCAGACATAATGCCCACTTACAACCTTTGTCTAAAGCCCCCAGATACCAGGAAGTAGTCTTTCTGGAGAAGGTCCTTTCTTCTATGAGCTACATGTGTGCTCTTTTGCTAGACAGTCATGTATTCTGCTAGATTTGTGCACTTTTAGCCACAAGAAGGGAAAGTTGACTTAGTTTGCATGGGGTGGGTGACTTCTACCCTTTCCTCTTAAGCTTCTCAAGCACAAGTCAAGAACCACTGTATAACACATCAAATACTGAGTGAATACGTGCTACCCTTGTATCCTCTTTCCAGATTTCATCCTTTATTTTTATTTTGTCATGAATCATAAGTAGTGAAATCAAATTCATTTTTTCTATTAGACTCTATAAACCCATAATCACCATAATATAAGCAGGCCTATGTAACAGGAATTTGAGGGAAAATAAACATAAAAATAACTTCTTAAACTTCTCCATGGAAATCTTTGAATGTTCTACCTTGATTATTAAATTCACATGAGTTCTTCTTCTTGATTAAATAAGGAAATTAATTTCAATTATCTGCTTAACTTTCTCCAAATGATTCATGTACTTGTGACTTATGTTCAAGCTAGTACTTTACATTGACCTATTATTATATTCATGTATATTCTAGGTTTGTTTTATATTGTTGAATTCCCCTGAATAATAGATGACTCTAAGATTATAAAGTAAGTCGTTTATTCTTTTATTCTTGCTATTTCTCTTGTCACAATAGTTAATCACTGATACTTTTGTGTGGATGATGGAGTCAGATTTTAGAATGTGCTACATGTAATGGGTGCACAGGAAGTCACATTAGAGCATATGACATTGATATCAGTTGGTTACCTGTGAATTAAAGGGAGAATATGGAGCAAATCAGCAGTTTTCAAATCTCTCCCAGACTCATTCTTTTTCTGTTAAAGATCCAAGTTTGTGTCTATCTTTCCTGCACATGTTTAGCTTTGTGCCTGCTTCAATCTATCTACTGCAAGATAAGTGACCCTGAATGATTCTGAAACTAGATTACCAAAGACTGGTAAGCTTCCGGAGGTCTATCTTTAAACATTTGTTTGGGAGAATTCAAAGGTCAAAGAATCACCTACTTCAAAGATGTCATGGGAAAAGAGCACAAAGAAAAATATTTGGAGATGAAAGCATTAAATTTTAAGTCAAATTTAGAACAAAGGTTAACTAAATCAGGATTTTCCTGAATTTTCCATCAACACTGGCCCTGCATACTTATACAATCCTCAACTTTGGTTTTATGTATTTGTTAGAAATGCCCATGTTATATTTTATTTTTGGCTAGAATGTATGACAAAAACTATCCAACTATCTCACACACTGTCTCATTCTGAGATTCCTGAATTCAAGTTGCCGTCTTGGACTGAGGTAGAGGTAAAAGCCAGTGTCTGTTTTGCTTTTCTGACCTTCTGGTTGAACCCCAATTTCAGTCTCTGTGTTTTTATTAGTCGTGCTACATAGGTGTTTGCTTTTTAGAGTCCTCAGGGCAGATACATTTGCTCCACTGTCGGCATGAGACACAATGGTCAGGCAAACATGCCATTGCTACTATGGCCTTTTAACTGAGATAGGCATGATCAAACTATATTATTGGTGATGTTATTGGTTAGTTTTGAAGAAGAGTTACATTAAAAAAGCTGATCAGAAAGTACATGTGGAAATTTGAAGTACACTTTTCATTATCAAGCTTGAATGGTGAGCTTTTTGTAAACTTTAGTTCACATACTAATATTCTCCACACTTTCAGTGCCTTCATTTACTGCTGGTAATTGTGTTGCTAGGGTCTGTTTTCTGCATTACTAACAGAATCTGGATCATGAATATGAGATGCTGACGGTACACAGCATCCACAAATATGACTATCAAAAACACATAATGATGACTGGGGATTAGATTAGTAAGAATTCAGAATAACCCATTTAAAAAGAAAAGAAAGAAAGAAGAAGGAATAGTGGGAAAAGGAATCTTGAAGAGTACAAGGGTTAATTTCTTTGTAGTCAGACTAGTCAGAAATTCCTACCAAATTGGCTAATAAACAGCTGCAAAGACAACATTGGAAACAAACAAACAAAATAGCATCAGAATATTATGGTCTATTCACAAGTTGGCAAAATGTCTATCTTGAGCACATTTACTTTTACATAAGTACATAAAATTAGGGTTTTTTTTTGTTTGCTTGGGGAGTTGACGTTATCCTTTGTTGTTTCTTTTTTCTGTTTTTTGTTTCCTTCTTTTCATGCTTTACCTGATTTCTCATGCTCTTATTATACTTTCAATCAAAAATTTCTATATTATAGCTCAATAACTTTTAAAGAGATGGGTTCTGTCCATCAGATAACTATAATTTAGCATTCTGAGAATGTTAGAAATAGTTATCAGGTAATAATTGCTAATTGAGACTAATGTAATATGCTGAGAATTTCTGACAGCATAATCCTACTCTTCAACTTTTGATTAAAATAATTGCATGGCAACTTGCAAGTCTTAATAGAACACTGTCCAAATTGCTAATCATGAAAATGAACACAATGAAGGAATTTACAGTTGAAGAAACACAAAGTTTTATTAGGATTCCTGTGTTTTAACTATGCAACTATTTTAAAGAATTTTCTGGTTTATATTTGACTCTAAACTATTATGGCAGATATTTAAGAAGAGCTATGGTAATAGTTTGCAGCAATTTGTTGTTTGTTTCAAAGTTTTGGCTATGAACAGTTAAAGTCTTTGCATTAATTGTCATAGTCTCTTTCACTTTTGCTTTGATGAGATATTTTGGCAATAGCAACTTAATAGAGAGAAGGTTAATTTTAGCTTAGAGATTATGGTACAGCTGATTATTGCAGTAGAGTGAAATATGAGGAACATGTAGCAGATGGTTATTTGCATTTATAATCAGGAAATGGAGAACAATAGACATGTTCTCAACCTTTTACTATACTCTACATTGTCCTGGAACCCCTGCAAGGAAATGGTCCCATTACAATTAAGATGAATGAGTCTACATTACATAATCAAGAAAATATTTCTCAGATATATCTACCTGGTGACCAACCCCCACATACCGCTGGTGATTCTAAATTCTACTGACCATTATACTAATTATGTGACACACATTTTCTTTTCTTCCCTCTCTCAGACTTGAAGATGTTCATTGATCAGAGAGTATAAAATCCTTCATATGTTTGATTTTCATATTTGTAGGTAAAGTATTGTCACTATCATTTTAAAACATCTGTGTCTGAATAGCTGGTTGACACAAAATATGAGAAACCAGAGTAAATTAGAGCAACTTCATCTTCACTACCAGACAGTGCAGATAAATTACTAGATCAATAAAAGCCTATGAGTGTATTATATAATCTCAGAGAATAAAACAATCCACTGCATATTTAAAGGCATGGAATCCATCCACAACCTAGATACCAGTTTAATATTGTCTCAACTGAAAGTCTCATTACTTACATACCCATCTAAGGCTACCTATCACCTACAAAAGACATTTTCTTATCCTTGGTTATTATCGTGCAGCTATACAAGGCTTGGATTTGTCTTCAGATGACATGTAACACTTACCAGAGAAAAAAGATATTTTTTTATCCAGGACATTCAATTAGATTAAAACCATTCTTTTTCTTTCTAAAAAATGTTGCATAGTGAAATGACATGCAAATTAATTTTTAAACAGTTTCTAACTTTGCATTCGTTTCCTCATTGTCCATGAACGTTGTGACAAAAGAGCGAGATAGAAAGAATGTTCCAGTCTTAACACCTTTAAGGAACTGCTATTTGTTCAGTGTTGACATTATCTTTTTCAAGGGCAAGATGTTAAATGAAATGAGAAGAATTGCATTTTTAAGCATTCATATTGCACTCTCTATCTCTTTCTCTTTTTTACATATGGAGAAGATTTTTATATTTATATATATAAAAGGGAGAAAACAGTCAGAGAATGAGTCCAGGCTGAACATGGCTGGCAGACTAAACTGGACAATGAAAGGAAAGGGGGTGAGAGCAAGACAGCAACTAAAGGGCATCCTGGAAGAGCGACAATCACTTTCAATGTTTACTGGATGTCAACCAAAAGATTTAGGAAAAATAATAGTAAATAGAAGCATAGGATGGAATGTGTGCAGTTATTATTTAACAGTAAATTTGAATCTCACAGGGTTTATTCATTGGTTTCTTATATCATACTGCCATTTGTTTGACTTAATTTGGTACAAAATAAATCATTTGATACTAAATTGATGCTTTATTTTCTTTAGTTTCTGCACATACCTCCAGAAAGATATAGCTGGTTAGTAAGTGGGCAGTTTGCTTCATGTATTTTAAACAAATTAATATGATATGGTTTTTGTTGCTGTAAGAAAAAATACAGCATAATACAATATTTTCTCTTTATCTAACTCATGCAGTATGTCTCAGATGTTAATTAGGTGATCTAAAATTTGTTTGAAAACTAAAAATCAAGTTATGAGAATATAATAACAAAATTCTATTTGTCTACCAGAAATACTTCGAAAGTACTTAATTTAAAAATATGAATTTGTGGCATGCTAGTCATTTACATTGTAAAATTTTTGTAGTAAGGCTTACTGAACTTTAATTTTACATTCAGGAAATATGACCATTGACTATGATGACTTTTCAGTCAAATAAGAAAAGCTAACGTAATGATAGTCCCAAAATAAGAGGAACTGAATCCTTTGAAATGTTATAAAATAAATATTAATTAGAAAAATAAAGAATGAATCGGTGATTGTGCTCCAGTTTAAATCTGGTGAGTGACTGAGGTCAGAATTGAAAGTTTATATTTTTATTACATCACAAAGTTTTGAAATTGAAATGTTAATGATCTAGTCAATTGTAAAATGCACATAGGAAACTATGTTACCTGACAAAATATAGAACCACTAATATAATATAATATTTGTTATTTCAATACCTAGTTCAATAAAAACCATTAAATCCTTGAGTATCTTTCCTCCCCTCCCTCATTTGACTCTACCATATCTTCATTCCAACAGGCTTCTAACCCGACTGTTTTCTATGGTAGCCTGTTTTTGTACATACTTAAACATATATCTTTAAAATTGAGATTATCCTCATGAATATTAATAGATATTACCCTTATATCAACCAGCTTTTGGCTAAACATATGTGATAACTATCATGTGATAAACCACAAAGATGGCTGGAGACTTTTCAGAAAATGATAATACATACATCCTCAGACGTTAGGGTCAACCTAGTCCTTGCTGGTTATGTTCAACAGCTGTTTGAACATATTGTCATTTCAGAGGGAAAAGAACCAATTCATCAAAATCAACAGTATCCCCAGAGGGAGTTGCACTGTCTCATAGCTACATTTACATCAAATGTACTCTAAAAAATTCATAGCTTTAGCCATCTGTTGTGGATAAGAAGACACTAAATTACAGCACTACTATTTCAAACAAAAGCAGAACTGCCAAGTATAATAGTATAAATGTCATGGGTATCTCTGTCTCTCTCTGTGAGTGCGTGAGTGTGTGTGTGTGTGTGTGTGTGTGTGTGCATTGCAGCCTTCTGTATTTGAGTAGAACAATTTCACAGCAATTAAATAAAATGAAAATGTGTTCCACAGAAGTCTTCAGGATAAATAGTTGCCAATTAAATATTCCTAAGCTGTTTTACCACTAACCTTTTAACAAATTTTTTTTTTTTCCAGGAGACATTTCTAATGAATGTTCATTATTGCTCTCATGGGGACTGGGTGCAGAAGGGGCCTGTTTCTTTCCTTGATTTAGTGTTGTTAGATCAATAGGTGTTAGGTTAGTAAAATATTCCCTCAAGGGAAAAGATTTCAAAGTAGGAAACCCGTGGGCAGTTAGCTACTGCCTTTCACCTTTGATTCAATCCAGCTTGTGCTTCCTAAAGAGATTAAAAGTATACTGGCTGTACCTTTCTCACTTCTTTCAGTATTAAACTTTGCTTCCGTTCTCAAGGTCTAGGGGACACAAATTTGAAGAAAATAAAATAAAATAAAAATCCTATTTTAGTTATTAATGGTCAGATGACAAGTTATTTTTGAAAAGTTATTTTCTCATGACTCAAAATGACATGAGATGACATAAAGCTTTGTCATGTGTCTATAAACCAATGAGTAGTGGGGCACAATTTCAGAGATCCCTGTGTCCCTCTGAAGACTCATGTTCCGTGTGTTGATAATATATAATCCAGGTCATTAACGTCACTCAAGTTGAAGCGTCTCTACTTTTGGCTTATACACAGTACCCAAGAGTGTCTTATTTCTTCTAGTCATGAGTTGACTTTTTTCTTTATAAATCCAGAACTGCTGTACATTGTAACTTTCAAAAACACTTTTTAACTTTATTTTATGTGGATTGGCGTGAAGGTATCAGATACCCATAAACTGGAGTTACAGACAGTTGTTAGCTGTCATGTGGGTG
This sequence comes from Dicrostonyx torquatus, assembly GCA_028555095.1. Lineage (NCBI taxonomy): Eukaryota > Metazoa > Chordata > Mammalia > Rodentia > Cricetidae > Dicrostonyx > Dicrostonyx torquatus. The sequence continues at coordinate 10,821,386 of JAQHUG010000011.1, forward strand.
CTGGGAATTGAACCC
>JAQHUG010000011.1:10879295-10900239 GCA_028555095.1 Dicrostonyx torquatus
GAGACCAAAAGGAGGCACCAAGAAACAGAGATCTACTTGTTCATAAACTTAAGAACCCTGTAAAATGATAGAAAAAAAAAAACCCAGAAGCCATAATATGTATTCGGAGGAACCTTGAGGTACAAAGGAAGAAGAAAAATATAGCAATAAAATAATGCAAAATAAGACTTAAGGAAACGAGGTCCTCTAAAGTTGTCTTTGAGTTTGCTTTCTGTTGCCATCTACTGTTTAACATGCAGCAGACCCTTAAGTCTGCTTACGTCTGCTTAGTTTGTTTCCCCAGTTGAATTCCCCTGGACAAAACCCATTTGTCATTGCAAGTGGATATTGCTTCAGGGATAATGATGGGGCATGAGTCCATCTTAAAGTTTAAGACAAACTCTATCACTGAACCTATGGATGACCATTTCAGTTAGAGTGCCTGCCAAGGTAGCTGCCGAGGCCTGCTTCTCTCTATTTCCCCAGCCATTTGGTCACTGCTGCACATTGTCAAATATACATGAATGCTGGAGAGCCATACTCAAATCAATGACAAGTGTTTTCCCTAGCAGGCCATCTTTTTAGTCCCATCAACCTTTCAGTTTTATTCTGTTTGATTAGGTATGAATGCCAAAAAAATCTGGAATTGAATTTTTGTAGAGACTTAAGCATGACCTTACTTATAAAAATGATTATCATGTGGGTTTCTCATAATATAATACTGGCTTTTTCTTTCTCTGTCATTTCTTCTGTCTCTTTCAGCTAAGTGCATTTCTCCTTATAATTTCCTCTCCTACTATATAAATCCTTTCAACATATTTAAATCTGGTTGTGGAGATTACATGCTGTCAAACAATCTACCAACAGAACAGTGATATGAGGAAAAGACTATTGCTTTCTGCAGCATATGCTATTTATTTTAGTTCCAAGTTTCATCCTTTTGTCTCACACATGTTCCTTCTACTCATTCTCAGCCTATTTAAATGGTCAAAATTCGTCTTTATTTATTCTCTCCACACCGTCACACCTATGTCCTCATATTTCATAGGATTTTAAATGAATATGCAGCAGAAGATAAAGAAAATAAAACAGAAATCATCTTTCTACTGAAAAGACAGTAGATTTGACTTTTCTTTGAATTCATATTATACTTGGAAACATTTTGTGTAGGTCAAAATATGGTCAAAGACACATTTGATTATAGAATCTAGGTTTGTAAGAACAGGAACCTTGTGCATACACTAAATTAGCTAAAAATTAAAACAAACTAAAACTACAAATGGAAATTGTATGTGATTCTAGCGCTTTCCTTGAGTTCCCGTTTCATAAGGAAGACAAATTAATTAGAAAGATGTTAATTAAAACTGGGGAATTGAATTTGAAATGCAAAGACACGTTTGGCTAAGAGATGTTTATATGAAGAGATCTGTGTGTCCATTGCTCATCATAATCCCAAGGGTGCCATGTGTATTCAAATTGATTATCACACTTTTTAAAATATATATTCATGACGTTACCAAAATTATTTTAATCATTTATTTCTTCCTGTAGATCTAAATGTGTTTGATGTATGTGCGTGTCTGTTTCTGCGCATTATGAAATCACTTGTCTTTAGCTCAGGTTTTCTAGGAAATTTCACCAAGTTTCTGTGTAAAAAAAAAAATTACTAGAAATAGCAAGAAGTATCTTACCAATTGACTCAAGAGAGAATTGGAACAGAATTCAGGTTCCACTCTACTCAACTGAGCTTCTGCCATATTTTGTTTCCTAAACTTCTCAATTATAATGTCAGTAATACAAGAAGACACCTTCTTTACATCATTATACAAGAGTAAATGACAGTGGTGGAATTTGGGTCACTCTCGACCTTGCTCTTTTAACTCTTTTCCGTAAGAATGTGGAAGGAGAAGGTGGACACAGCAGAACTATAGTAGGTCACCTAATGTTTTACCTATGGAGCCACAACTGTTTCTGCCAAAGCACCATGTTAAAGGTGGATCTGGTAAGTTTGACTGAATGATTGAATTCTCTTTCATTGAATTTTACATCTAAATGATGGGATTAAAGTTAAATTGTTCTGTACCAATTTTGAGAGGATGGACAGGGGAAAGATGAGGGATACACTGAAGGTGCAAAGATTCCAAAGGCAAAAGGAGGTGTGAAAGGACTTGTAGGCAGCTGTTCTTTGCGATGTCTGCATGAAAGATACAAATTAGCCTATATTATTGAAAACTTGTCAGTCTGTACTGGAGTCTAACAAAAGTGGCATGGAAGAGAAGAAATTAAGAACTGATGTTTGTATGTCAAGAGTTAGAGTTTCCAAATTAAGTACATTGACATATTTATTACTTTCCATATTACAAAGATAGATTATTCATCTATTAAAATCTTTGTTTGATATATTAATATTTTTTGTTACAACAAAAACTTTCAAAATGCAGAAAGATCTAAGGAACATGTGAATGTAACATTATAAGGGGAAAATGCATAATGACTAAGGTCATGCATCAAATCACACAGCTTTAGAGCAGTCGATAACAATAATGGACTCTAAGCTTTGTTCTTTCAACTAAAGAGAAAAAAGGAATATTTGAAGAAGCCAGGTTTATCTGAAGAGGTACTGTTTTCTTTGTTTTGATTATGGCCCAAAGTAAAAATAAGTTTTTCTCTTTTATACATCTGAAGCCTAACACTAAAATTATACATTGAAATAAAATAAGACATATAATTGCAGATACATAGATCATATATTTTCCCTTGTTTGTCACTTTTGATATTCTCCTGGCTCTCAAGTATTTGAAAAGAAAACTGATTTTCTTTGTTTTGGAAAACAAAACAAAACAAAAGAGAAAGCTCTCAAAGTTATTTCAATTGTTTCTAACTTTTCCATTAGATTTTTTTTCTATCTTTCTCACATTGGCCACAATTTGTAGACTTTGCTCTCCTTGTCTGATGCAATCAGAGTAAATGAAATGGAGAGTCGAGAGGTCGATACCTTTCTAATCCAGGAAACACAACCTCATTCTTACATTCTCCAATTTCTTCTAAACCATAAGATTTTGTTCATCAGTGACTAACATTGTGTTACAATAGTACTTTAAGTGTATAAACAAACCCCTGTTCATGTTCTAAGTTTTTCTTTTCTCATTGTAAAATAAAATACAAGTAAATCTAATTATATGTAATTAGACTAGTTTTACATTTATCTTATTTTAATTATATTAATTGGATTTATTTTACTTTTATATCAAAACTTATATTCTTTATTAAAATAGAAAGCACAGTAATGCTATCTATAACAAAAACTTAGCAAAGACAGTGATGGTATTTAAAATTAATGAGGTATTTCATTTCATAACTAGATACATCAGCATGCTTGCTTTTCTAAGCAATTTTATGCCTAGTGCATATATACACATATACTTGTCCAGAATAAAATATTTTAATGGCTGAAAAATTTCATATCAAGTTGATGAAATCTCTGTTGTGTTTTCTTCTGCCAACTTATATTTTCTAAATTTTTTTGTCTTAATGGAAAAAAATATAGAAATGGAATAAACCAGAAGGTTGTTACTTGTTAGTCAGCCTCGTTATTCATCAAGTATTATTACTTCCATTATGCTAGTACTAGTCTTCCTTACCCAAGTATAGTGGGTCAGATGTTTAAAGGCAGAATTAATAACCATTAATTTTGTCTCTAAGATAACTTCATTCTTGGATGCAGCTCACAGGAAGTAAGTCTATCAATGACTTGACAATGTATTTTTTGAGTATTTCATACATTGTTCAATGAACTGTAATAATGAATTCCACATATATCCTACTCTAATTCCTTACATATCTCCCAAACATGTTCGCTTAAATGTTGTGCCCATTTCTATTGTTGGATAACCCACTAAGTTCGGTAATTGCAGCCCATATGTTCATATCTCTGAAATAACTCATTGGATTATTGGAAAACTACTGATAGCCATATTCTCAAAAAAGAATGCTTTCTACCCCAAGAATAACTTTTAACTCTCAATAGTTCTCAGCAAAATGTGGAGCTTGGAAAACACCTGGCTACCTGTGTCCTAACGGTGGCTCCCTTCATTTTGGGAAGGTCTTACATGCAGGTAACTACAGTTTCTATGAGTTTATGAGTTCAATAGTCATGCAATGTCAGAACATATTATTTCCCAGCACTTCTCCCCATACTGTCCCTTACTTCCTTTCCTCTTCGTTAGTAGTGTTCCTATATCTTTGGTAGTTAAGGGTTGAAAGATGATAAAAATGATAACTATAATAAAGCTTTAAGGACAAGGTTTCAGTCTCTTATTCTCAACACTTTGTGAATATCTGAACTGATGGTTGCACACCGAAGAAAGAAGCTTCTGTAACCATTGCTGAAAGCAGCTCTTGTCTATGGGCATAAACAAACATGTAAAGGCAGCAATTTGAAACATGGCCATGTAATAAAATAGCAATAGTGCATTCTATCGAAGGAAGGTAGCCATGGGCTTCTGAGCAGGCTTTTAGACCAGATATGGAATATCACCCTGTGAGACAGATCACAAATCCAATAGGAAAGCGGTTACTCAATAAAAGTCACAGTGAACTTTTACTGTAAAATTTTGGGGGGGGAAATAATGTATTGATGTTTAAAAGTTTTAAAGTTTTAAGTGTTGAGAATGTAGTTCAGTTGGCAAATTGATTGCTATTTATGCATAAAGACCTAAGTTCCGTTCCCAGGAGGTGGTGAGCGAGCACTGAATGCGGGGGAGGCAGAGACAAAGCACTCCCTAGGGACCACTGTCCTGTACACTCAAACTAGTCAGGAATTGCCAGGTCTCAGTGTGAAATCCTCTCTCAACAAACAAGCCTAATGGTTCCCAATGTTGTGCTATGGCCTCCATCATAAGTATACACACATACACAAAAAACAATTTATCATATTAACTTTGTCCTTTGAGAAAAATCTTGTAGAAATTCAAGGGACAAACGTGTTTTAAATATCCTTGCAATTGCAGGACTGTTAATTGCAGGAGAGATAGGATTATTTTTGCTTGCCAATTATCAATATTTACTCAAATAAGTTTAAGTATGATAAGAATATACTATGATATGTAAAATATGAATAAATTAAATATAATAGATAAAATGTGACCCAAGGAGAAATATTTTTCAGTTGGTTTATTAATACATGTCTATATGAGATTCTGTATTATTCCTCTAATATCTACACATATACACTCATTTCAAATCTCTGGAACTAGATTTTAGAAACAGGTATTGAATATTTAATATAAAAATATTACACTTGGCCATTACCTTAGTTGTAACTGATTCCAAAAGAACATTATATATTGGCATTCTTAAGAACATGGAGATCCATGCTCAACCTATTGATTTTCTCTGATCACATTCTAGAAAATGATTTTCAATATAGGATGAAGAATACATTTTCAAGATATGTGGTGCAACTACATCTGAGTAGCTGTGCTGAAGTTTGATTGTGGGTGTTTTATCTAAGGTAATATCTGGTATTCCCAGGAATTAATTAAAAATAAGATCCATATCTATCACCATGCACAAACAGCCTTTTAATTGAATAGAAATTGTCACATGAGATGCTATAAACTACCCTTTTCTGTTGACATTAAGTTATCCAAAGTCTAAAACCTTCCATGATGTAAACTGTATACAGGTATGGTAGATTATATCTGTCTACTCTCATTACTTATATTAAACTTTCAGTTTGATTTCCAACTGTAGTTATATCTATTTTTCTTATTGGATCAGTTTGAAAAATAACTTTTTCTTTGGAAGAGGTGACACTGCTGCTATAAAATGAGTGATACTAATGAATTACAATATTATTTATTAAGCTTTGTAAAAATATTTGAAATACATCAGAAGTTATCAAGCATAACTTACAGAGTAGTGTAGCTCATTGGGTGACTTCCCTCACCTGCTCACTACAATCCAATAGTATTGAGAAAATATGTTTCTCAATTTCCATTTGATGGTATATATTTTATTTTACTATATGCACTAAACAACCTTTATGACTTTATTAAATGATAACTGTATCATCATCAACAACAACAACATTTTCTTTTGTCAGTACAGGGTTTATCTGTGTAATAGCCTTGGCTATCTCAAACTCACTTTGTAGATCAGGTTGGCTTTGAACTCACAGAGATCCAACTTCTTTGCCTCCCAAGTGCTGGTGTTAAAAGTATGTGCCACCACTCTGGACTTGTTTTATCATTATAATTTGTAACTCAATAACAGTACTTACCCATGATTTGGTAGATGATACTGTGTAGCAGTGCTAAAATGGTAGATGTGCTTGTAGGGAATGGAACATTTTAGCTTATTTGATCCTCCACTCACATCCTATGAATACAAGACTTCTTATTAGGCTACAAAGATGTATGTGTGAGGCTAATTTTTAAAAGCAACACTATCCATCTTGTGTACTGAAAGTAATAATCAATTAGTATAAAAGATTTCATTTTCACATAAATATATATGCATGTATGTATATGGTGTGTGTGTATGTGTGTGTGTGTGTGTGTGTGTGCGAGAGAGAGAGAGAAGAGAGAGAGAGAAGGAGAGACAGAGAGAAGGAGAGACAGAGAGAGACAATGTCATGTATCATTATGTGAAGGAATAATGTAAGAGTTTGCTCCCAACTTCCAACATGTGGGTTCTACAGGTGAAATTCAGGCTTAATGGCAAGGACCTTCATCCTCTGAATCATCTCATAGTCTCAGTTCTTAATTCTTCTAAGTAATCTACTTGCATGTATCAAAAAAGGATAACATTTGATAAATGAGTGGCAGAATTTCAATCTTAAAAATATACAAAATTATCATAGAGTTAAATGTTACATGGATTTTAGGAACAAAAGATTTGTTTGAAAGCATTAACGGCAAAACTGACAACTGGGGTTTAAATCACGTAGTGTTGGGCTACTTTTTTGGCTTTCTGAAATTTGGTTGGGAATATGACTTACATGTGACACGATGGTTATTTTTGCATATATATATGCATATATTTTGCATATATATATATATATATATATATATATATATGAATATAATGGATCCTGGCACCATTTAACCTAACACTTTTTTTCTCAGTGTTCCACACAGAAGTATATTATCCTTCTTTAATAGATCTTAATAGCATAGACAAGCTAAAACTTCTTTCTCAGGTACATGCAATGTATTATCACCTAACACATCTTAATGTTACATATAATTAGAATGTTAAATGACAGCAAGTCTTCTTTGTAAGTTATAGCTAATGTGCCTCTTACCAGAGCTACTTACCTGCTGAGCAGCCTTATATTTAAAAACTGCTTTCTGGGCTGCCTATGCCCTCAAGGAGAAGACGGGCTAAAGTAATGATACTATTGGAAATGCACATAATCAGCTCCTATAAAAACATCTATCGTGATTCCAATTATGTTAATTCACTGCTGTGGGAACTGTACATTTCAATCACCAGAAGGTTCGGTGCCTTTCAGAAGCCCCTTGGCAGCACACATGCAGTCCCCTTAAAGTATTTAGCAAATCCCTCTGTGATGCATGAGGGTTTAAAGCCATAGTAAACCAATCCTTTTACATTGATAAATTCCTCTTAAGTCAATGAGAGCTTTGCACAGGCTGGAGATGGAGGGTTTTTCTTCCTTAGTTCAGTCTCCAAAAGAATCTCAGATAATATATTATAATAATAATAATAATAATAATAATAATAATAATAATAATAATAATAATAATAATAATAATAGATGTCCATCTATTCTCCACTTCCAAAGCCATGAGAGGGCAAGAGGATTGTAACTCAAAGTAAAACCACAGTTTAAATCTGAGCTATCTCATTCCAGTACCATAGAAATGCTAGTGAGACTTTTGTCTTGATGCACTTTGCATTTGAATACGTCACTGTTGCTGTCTCCTGTGCCTGATAGAACTCTCAGGCCACATTAAATGTGGAATTGTGGACTGAAATGCAATGCAGTTTTCTTTACCAATAATGTTTCTTTCGTGACAAACAGGTTGATTTTTTTCTTTTATTTTAAGCTTGGAGCATCCTCTAGTATCACAATTTCATGTAACCACCCAGAAGGAATGAATATTCATGCTCTACTATGGAGCTGTGAGCTTAGCTGCAATGTGAACCCACTCTCTGATACATTTCTTTGTTGTGGAGGGATTTTTTTTTCTCCTAATAGTTACTATTTACGCCTTCCAAACATGAAACCCTTTATTAACAACTAATAGTCCAACCCTGTCTGAGAAAATCTATTCAGTAAAAAGCAGTTATTGTAAAACACGTTCTGTCCTGGAAAACTCTGTTGAAGTTCATAACTCCATAATCATAAGTTGATTAGGAATTGTGGTCTGCAGCAGTTAGCAGACCTTGATTTTTTTTCAATTTTCCAGACAGATGGTGCATTTCAGGAGACAGGGTCTGACCAATTTTGTCCTCCTGACTTAAAAGTGCTTGTAAGATTTTAATATCATTAAAAAACTCCAATTTGTAAAATACTGCATACATATCCAATTTATAAAATATCATAGGGTCTTGAAACACTTGTCCTAAAATATTAGAAGTTTTTTGTGCAAATTATTAATACCCTTCAGATGTTATTAATTTTACCTACTGCATGATTCTTGTGTCAGTTATTTTAAAGAATTTATAAAATAATGGTCCGTGAATTAAAAAAATAACAGGTGTTTATTTAAATAACATCATCTTTTATACTGTCCAAGCTTTGGTAAGGAAGAGACACTAGGAGTTCTGGAACACTAGGCTTAGCAACCTGTGCCCAAAAGTCACTTAACCATTTCAAACTAGCAGTGCAGGGACAGTAAGTGAGCTTAGTAACAATATTAGCACGCTGAGGAGAAAGGGAGCCCAGTGACATAAAATCAGTGTTAAGATGCTTGCAGCTATCTGAATGTTGCATACAAAACACAAGGAATGGCAGTTTTTTTCACTTGTAGTATAAGTAGTGAAAGAGGAGGGAATAAAACAACAAACAAACAAATGAAAAGGTTAAAAAAAAATAAGTTGAGAAAGAAACAAGAAACAAACTGGAATTTGCTAGTTTAGTGTTGGAGAACTTTAACAAACTATTGCTTGAGAACATCATTTCATATCTCCAGGAGTGGATCTGAGCGTATGGCACTGTGACCTTAACTCTTGGCTCCTCAAAACAACTACATGGTTACTAGTTCCTTCTCCTCATCCCAATTTTCTTCCTCCTTTGGCTTTTCCTGGTCTTTTTATTTCAGTAAATAAGATTGAACCCAGGCATGTGTATGTACAGAGCAAGGACTCTATTAGTAAGGAAAATTGTGAGTTCTTTTATTTATTTATTTATTTTTGTTTGTTTGTTGTGTTTTGTTTTTTAAGACAAGGTTTTTCTGTAGCCTTGGAGCCTGTCCTGGAACTAGCTCTTGTAGAACAGGCTGGCCTTAAACTCACAGAGATTTGCCTGCTTCTGGCTCCTAAGTGTTGGCATTAAAGGCATGCACCAATACCTTTGGTAAGTTAATTTTATTTTTAATTTGAGACAGTGTCTAACAATATAACTGGTCTCAAATTTTCAATTTCCCTGTTTTTTAACCCCCCTACTGTCTGCAATGATAGGGATGTCTAATATATATTCCTTGTTGCCTACGAACATAGCTTTTATGTATCTCTCAAAGTTATATCTTTGTAAATATACATCCATATTTTACTGAGCTTTTAAATTATTTCTTATATCAGACATTAGAAATCACTAACTGTTTGAAAAATTTTATAATCATCTACTACATTAAACCCTATATTAAGAGCTAGAAATAAGAATCTGCAATGACATTTTTCTCGCATCATCAAGGAGATTATAGTCTACTGCGTGAGTCACTTCTACAAATAGACAAGTCAATATATCAAGCTACTGTGCTTAAGTATCTGTTGAGGCATACAGTCTTCAGAAGGATGACTCAACAGGTCTGAAATCACAGTTTTGAGACAGTAATGGTTGGATTCGCAATAGGTATGTATAACTAATGGATACATTTGGGATTATAGTTATGTGGAAGAAGACCCCTGAATTGGCACTAGTTTTGTAAGGATTATTATTTTAAATATTACATGTAGAATTTCTTTTTTATTTTTTAATTGATTTTATTGAGCTATACATTTTTATCTGTGCCCCTTCCTTTCTTTCCCCTCTCCTTGCACCCTCTCAAATGGTCCCGATGCTACCAATTTACTCAGGAGATCTTGTTTCTTTTCTACTTTTCATGTAGATTAGATCTATATATGCCTCTTTTAGGATCCCTATTGTTGTCTAGGTTTTCTGGGATTGTGATTTGTAGGCTAGTTTTCTTTGCTTTAAGTTTAAAAACTCACTTATGAGTGAGTATATGTGATAATTATGTTTCTGAGTATGGGTTACCTCACTCAAAATGATGTTGTCTAGCTCCATCCATTTGCCTGCTGTATAGTACTCCATTGTGTAAATGTACCACATTTTTCTTATCTGTTCTTCAATCGAGGGGCATTTAGGTTGTTTCCAGGTTCTGGCTATGAAAAACAATGCTGCTAGGAACATAGTTGAGGACATGTCCTTGTGGTACAATTGAGCATCCTTTGGGTATATCCTAAAAGTGGTATTGCTGGGTCTTGAGAAAAGTTTTTTTCCTAATTTTCTGAGAAATAGCCATAGTGTTATCTAAACGGTCTATACCAGCTTGCACTCCTACCAGCAATGTAAAAGTGTTCCCTTTACCCCAAAACTTCTCCAGCATAAGTTGTCATCAGTGTTTTTGATCTTGGCCATTCCTTCAAGGGTAATATAGAATCTCACATTTGTTTTGATTTGCATTTCTCTGATGGCTGAGGATGTTGAGCATTTTCTTAATTGTCATTCAGCCATTTTAGATTTCTCTGTTGAGAGTTCTCTGTTTAGGTCTGTACTCTATATTTTTATTGGATTATTTGTTTTTTTATGATCAGTTTTTTGAGTTCTTTATATATTTTGGAGATCAGACCTCTGTCTGTTGAGGCATTGGTGAAGATCTTTTCCATTTCTGTAGTCTGCCATTTTCTCTTGTTTACCTTGTCCGTTGCTTTACAGAGATTTTCAGTTTCAGGAGGTCCCATTTATTAATTGTTTCTCTCAGTGTTGTGCCACAAGGGCTATCTTTAGGAAGTGCTTCCCTGTGCCATTGCATTCAAGTGTACTTCTACTTTCTCTTCTATGAGGTACAGTGTAGTTGGCTTTATATTGAGGTCTTTGATCCATTTGGACTTCAGTTTTGTGCATGGTGATAGATGAGGATCTATTTTCATCCTTCCACATATTGATATCTAGTTATGCCAACACCATTTGTTAAATATGCCTTCTTTTTGCCATTTGATATTTTTTGCTTCTTTGTCAAAAATTTGGTGTTCATAGGTTTGTGAATTAATATCTGGGTCTTCAATTTGGTTACATTGGTCTTCCTATCGATTTTTATGACAATACCAGATTGTTTCGGTACTGTAGCAATGTAGAAGAATTAGAAATCAGTGATTGTGATGACTCCAGAAGTTCTTTTATTTTGCAGGATTGTTTTGGCTATACTGTTTTTTTGTTTTTGTTTTGCTTTTCCATATGAAGTTGAGTACTATTCTTCCGAGGTCTGTACAGAAATTTGCTGGGATTTTGATGGGCAATGCATTGAATCTGTAGATTGCTTTTGGAAATATTGCCATTTTTACTATTTAAATTCTACCTACTCAAGAGCCTGAGATATATATCCACTTTCTGGTGTCTTCCTCAATCTCTTTCTTCAAAGATTTAAATTTCTTGTCATACATGTCTTCACTTGTTTGGTTAGAGTTATTCTGAGATATTTTATGCTACTTGTGGCTATTGTGAAAGGTGATGTTTCTCTGATTTCTTTGTCAGCCCATTTATCATATGTGTAAAGGAGGGCCAATGATTTTTTGAGTTAATCTCTATCCTGCTACATTACTGAAAGTGTTTATTTTGGGGGTTGCCTAGATAAAATATCATTTCATCAGCAAATAGTTAGAGTTTGACTTCTTCTTTACTGATTTGTATTCGTTTGGTTTCCTTATGTTGTCTTATTGCTCTAGTTAGGAACTCAAGAACTATGGAGATGTGGAGAGAGTGGACAACCTTGTATTGTTCCTGATTTCAGTGGTATCACTCTGAATTTCTCTCTAGTGAGTTTGGTGTTGGCTATTGGCTTGCTGTATATTGCCTTTATTATGTTTAGGTATGTTCCTTGTATCCCTGCCCTCTCCCATGACAACTCTTATAATGAAAAGATTTAATGGGGATGGCTCACTTACAGATTCAGAAGTTTAGTCCGTTATCATCATCAGAGGTCCCAGACTTGAATACAGCTGGACCCACAGAATTCCTGGCTCAGGTCTACTCCCTCAGAGGTCCCAAACACACACCTTAACCAACAGAGGTCTCTGACTCTGGCCCACTCCCTCAGTGGTTGCTTTCCTTCACCTGCTCCTGTGGAGTTTGCTATCTCAGGCCTGCTCATGCCTTGGTCACTGGCTCAGTCCTGTTTTTGTAAATGTCCTTGGTATGGATCTGCTCCTTCTCCTGTAGAGTTCGCTATTTCATGCATGCTCCCATGTAGCCCCAGTTTTTCACAGACTATTAGGACTCCTCTTTCTTGAGTTTCATTCTAAGACATAGAGGTCTCTGTTTAAATTAGCCATCTTTACATGCATTATTTCTATTACATATTCCACAATTTGTCTGAAGGAGGCTCCATCAAAACTTGCTACAAGGAGAAATCTTTTAAATAAAGCATAAAGCAATGTGGTAACCTTCACATAGTGCATAGAAAAATTATAAGAAAGAATAGTCTTTAAATACAATAATTTAGCTATTTCTAATCATATAACATTTCTGAGGCTCGATGATCTTTACTAAAACTAATGCAGGAATGAATGTTTCAAAGTTGGCATCAAGTATGTGTTAGATTGAAGTATGCATTATTTTATGTCTGAATGCTATAAAAAATTAGGACAATTTTGGAGGCTTAAAAATATGATATCCTAAAACATGAGGCATTTAAACAAATAGAAGTCATGAATTAGAGAGAAAACAAGGGGCACACATAGAAAATACTGGAGGTAGGTTTTGGAAGGGGATATTTCAGTTTCAATAGGTAAAAAAAAAAGATTAAAGACAAAATATCATCTTATGCCTAGTGAAATATAGTATGTGCACTTCTGGTATGGACTCCCTCTGCTGTAAATGAAGAAAGGTATTCTGAGACTCATCCCATTACGGTTTTAACCCAAAATGGAAGGCTGAGCCCACAAGAGTTCTTCCATGCCACGTGTTTCCCCATAGGTCATATGTCTAAATAATATCACATTTTAAAATAGGACTGTCACAAATGAGTTTGTGGGGATGCAAGCTGTATACAGAAGTGGTTAAAATCCAACTTAAAGGTAACCAGATGTATTATTACTTTTTTAGCTATTTCTCATATAAGGTTATCAGTATGAACTATTTGTCAAATAAATATTGATTTATTTTCATATGCCAGACTTACCTTCATAGTTATTTTTGATACAGTCAATTGCTTAATGTTCATTCCATCTGCCTACCTTTGATATGTTTTTTTATCTTACTATCAGCTATGCATTGTTTTGATTTGTCAAGATAATAATAGTCTAATCAATTTCAACACTCATAATAGAAAAAGATAAACTAAAAATAATTTATAGTAGTATATTTTTTTCTGAAATCATAAAAAATTAGTAAAAAGGTTATATGATTTTGATAGAAAAAAACAAAAAATGAAGAGAAAGCAAAAAGTTTCTATTGTAATGACAAGGTTAAAATTTTTTCTCCTGATATTTGGAATCAGGATTAATTATGCACAATATTAATAATGGTATATTTTACTCATTCAATTATCCATATTGTCAATATCAATATTGCTTAAGGCAATGAGAGATTGCACAATTTTTCTCAGAGAGACACTCATAAAAATTTACTGTGTAAACACTAAAATGTTTTTAAAAATTAAATTAGAAAAAGTTGAGATTTTCTGATTATATTAGGCTGTATCAAAATAATGTGCTTTACAATGCTAAAATATTAATGCTGTCCAGCAAAGTTATGAAACTAGAATGTTCAAATGATTATTTGTTTACAGCATTAAACTCAATTAAGGTATTGTTTCTCCATGATAGCTTAAGGCTTTTATGTTTCCAAACTAAATTTATATACTTGTAAATAAAAAAAAAAATTGAGAAGCTCTTTCTTGAGTAACATCTACTTTTGGTCTTTAGCACCTGGAATTCTGAGTTTATTCAATTTATATTCATCCATTGAACATAATTTATTGAACAAATAGCAGATTCTTAACTGTGTACAAGGAGTGTGGGGCACTAATTTTATTGCCAGCAGGAATAATTAGGAATCTACCAGATTTAAATAAACGAAAAGTGAATGTAGTTGTGCGTATATGACCTGAGTTGCAACCTAATATAGAAGATACTTAGGGGAGGAAATGTAAATTTAACATACATGATGTTTACAAAAGTTTGTTAGTGAAATACATGATTTTTATACAGTAAAATTTGATCTCACTACACAGTGTTTACTTTCTAAAATGATTCCATTCGTTATTCTGTATAGTTATATATGCTATTTATAAACATGTTGATCTCTTTATGGTTTAATCACATAGCAAAGAGTGTGAAGCAGGTAAAAACAGCATATACCTTGTTAATTGTGCCAAATATGGTTTTTTTGAACTTCTAGGAACCATACTCATTAAAGATAGCTATAGACTTAATTTAAAATTGAATAGAGAACTAACACATCTTAGAAACCAACCTTTCCACTGATTGGAATCTTTTGCAATAGTGTCTGTAGATTTTGGAATTATATACCATAATTAGTTTTATTTTTCTTTATGCATTTTTTTACTCATTTTAAATAAAAAATAACTGAATTGAGGTTTCCTGAAACAAAGAAAAGAGTCAATTCAATGTTTGGGTTACTTCCCTGTTTTACACAAAACCACCACCTATGGCTAAGTTGTATTGTGTAATCCTGGTAGACCAGCAAAGATGGTACTGAAGATTGTAATTAAAATACCGATCTGTATTTCTGAGAGCAATTCAATGACCAGGAGAAAAAAAAAAAGGAACATAAATATATTAGTCTTTTGCAACATGAACAATGTATTTTATGGTGGAATTGATTCCTAAAATAAAACTGGGTAGGATACACTCACTACATAGATTACCAAACAGGAATACTTTTATTTGGGGAGATTTTATAATTGCAAAACATTACTGAGGGACAAGGAAAACATAATTGTTTCCCAAATTTGCACGAAATGAATTGCTAGAATACCACTAAATAGTGCTCTTTTGAACCTCTTGCTATTATGCCATTTTATTTTTGAAACCAAGGGTAAAAAATGACTGTTGTCAAAAAGAACAAAGTGTAAAAATGTATCTGCCACATAGAATCATCACAGGACTAGTAATGTTATAAATATTATAATTATAAATAATTAATAAAATACTGATTTTATTAACAGATTTGTGTTGTAAATAGTTTTGTATTTTCTACTGTTACCATATCTGAATTTCTTGTAAGATTTTATGGTTTGAAGAAACAAGGTGGTGAAGAGCATAATACCAAAAGTTATTAGCAATATTTTATTTACTGCGTACTGAATACTCTTCACCATCTTTAACTGCTATAAACAAAAGAGTAACTTTTACATGACTGTTTCCTTCATAAGGGTCCCACATGATATGCAGACGTTTTAAACTATGAGATTATGAGACTATAACAAAATACATTTAATATAATCTCGATCTGAAATAAACTAATGCATGAGTGACATTAGTAAAACCAAATTTTAATTTTTCAGAGTTCTGATGTCTCCTGGATTCAAGAACAGAGGTAAGCATGGCTGAAGATGCTGACTCATCCAATTTGTTTGGCTTTCTTGGTATTTATAAACTCTGTGTTTGCTATGTCACATATGCTAAGTGCATTTATCATTGTGCACACAAAGTATATGAAATATGTTACATTATACCCATGTTGTTAATTTTAGAGAAATTTACATAAGGAATTGCATGTGAATACTATTTGTTATGTCGGATCTTTGTACTTACATTAAGTTACAATACACAGAAGAATGCAGAATTCATAATAGCTCAGTTTAGTGTTAGCAAATGCTTTCTCCTCCAACTACAGAATAATGAGAATGCAAAATGTTTTTACTGTCCAATGAATCATGCTCTCTTTAAAAAAAATTGATCATAGTTTTTAGCAAAGCATATTGTTTTATTTTTGTTTTGATGGATATTTTTTTCAGACGGGAAATTTCTCAGTAGCCCAGTCCAATAATTTGCATTCTCTATGGCTGAATATCCTAAGAAATAGAATTATAGACCTGTGTGACATTGTGTGTTTATGCTTCTTACTGAAAGTAATAATTTATTTTTGGTTTTGCTACTATATATCACGTTGGGAGATAACTTTCACTTTATATACAATGCAATTATGTCATTATTAATGAAGGTATATTAGTATATTCTGCATCTGCCAAATTTAAGGATACATGAAAAATACAATGAAATTTCCTATTTCTGTTCTTGGTATACATGTACATTATTCTGTTGCCATGTGATCAGAAAAATCAGTAGAGGCACTTGTACACAGTTCATAGGCTAATTACATGCTTATGAGTTTTTCAAAGTCGTAGCATAAATGTAAGTTTCCATCACAAAATAGATGAAGGATCGGTGATCCACAATTTTATACTTTCTATTATTATCCCTTATAATTAGATGCATTTGAAATTTTATTAAGTAGTTATTATTGGACACTCAGTTTAATTTTCTAAGAATGAATTGTCAGTTTCCATTGTGATAGGCTGTTTTTAAATCCATGCTTGAGTCTCTCTGATATTGTTTAAGGAGATTTTTCTTCACATCTGCTTACTATTGTTACTGATTGGTGACATATTATTGGTTTCTGACAAATGTGAGATAATACCAGTGCTCAATGACAAAGTGAGAAATGATTAGAGTTCATAACAATCTCTTACCAATCAGTCTTTTGGACCACCAACCAGCTCTTATATCATGACACAGAGACTTATTATTAGTTTTGAATACACAGTCTAGCTTAGGCACATTTCAGGCTAGTTCTTTTAATTTAAATTAACCTGTATCTCTTTATCTAACTTTTGCCTTGGTTCTTATTATCTTTCCTTACTTTCTTTTCTCTATATTTGGGTGGCTGATGGCTGCCTTGCTTCTGGTCCAGATATTCCCCTTGTTCTTTCCTCCCTTGTCCTCTGGTGCTTTTTTCTTTTCTTCTGGATCCTAGATTTCTCCTCCTATTTATCCACGTCTATTCTTGTCAGTAATGCCTATCCTTCTTCTGCCTAGCTTTTTGCCATTCAGCATTTTATTAGACCAATCAGATGTCTTAGGCAGGCAAGATGAAATGGATGAAACACATCTTTACATAATTAAACACACATCCTTAATTCATTAAATTAATGCAGAATAAACTGAAGTAACACCTTTACACAGCTAAAGTAATATTCGACAGCATAAAGAAATATTACATATCTTGCCGGGCAGTGGTGGCACACCCTTTAATCCCAGCACTCGGGAGGCAGAGGCAGGCAGATCTTTGTGAGTTCGAGACCAGCCTGGTCTACAAGAGCTAGTTCCAGCGCAGGCTCCAAAGCCACAGAGAAACCCTGTCTCGAAAAACCAAAAAAAAAAAAAAAAGAAATATTACATATCTTTGCCCAGTTAAAATAATATTCTGACCACAGCCCGTGTAATCTTGAGGGGAAAGTAACAGATCCCCTCCAGGATATGGAGTTAATAGAGTGTGGTTTTTCAATGTAGCTTGTATATTGAATTTGTTTTCACTTCAAATTATTTTCTGTTTATTTGCTCTTTGTTTTGTTTTTTGTTTTAACCTAGGGAAAATTTACTGGAACGTAATCACATTGTAATTCAAAGAACATACATATGAATATATAACAGTAATAAACAGATTTTTAAAAGAATATAGGAAGACCATAATGAAAGGAGAAAGGTGAAAGAAATAAGTGCAAAGCCTTGAGTGGAAGGTGCAATTATTTTATTATTTTGAATGACTTTTCAAATGCTTCATCTCTAATAACTGTCATACTTAATTCCTCAAAATTGCTTTATAGACACCCAGGAACCACACAAAGCGTTTACCACTCTTAAATCATTAATATGTACAGACTGTCATCATTCATGCAAGTATAACTGAACAATAAGAATTTCAAAAGAGATGATTTAGGAATCCCCCTAATTTGATTATGACTCTCCCTTTATGGCATCATTCAATATTTCTGTTTCAACAGAAAACAATGAGAAGCAATGAAGCTTCCTAAACACATACTCATTTATTCTAAAAATGAGCATCGTAGCAAGGGAAAGGGCAAGAGAAATAATTTCTCAAGAGTGCACACCTACTAGACTAGACTGTTGTTTTTCTGTCCTGTCTACCATATTATGGTCTGAAATCTATGTTTGTCATAACATTAATTCCTCACTATGTTGGTTTTAATCACCCACTATATTTTTTTCCTTTTTAAATAAATTACTACTCTTCTAACAATCCTACATATGTTTAAATTACATGTATGCTACAACTATGTACTTTCTTTTCTCTTAGTCAATTTTTGTGATCTAAATGAAATCTTACTAATAATCTGCCTTAAATGATCAAAGTTAATTTTTAAAAAAATACTTTTTAGGTAAAGACAGGGAAAATATTTCCAACTTACCTGAACCAAATATAGAGGCTGAAGAAATGGTTTGGTTGTTAAAAGAGCAAACACAGCTCTTGCAGAGGACCCATCTTTAATCCCCAATATCCACAATGGGTAGCTCACAAGCAATTATAACAATAGCGTCAGGAGCAACAAGTGCACTTGGCCACTGTGGGTAT
This sequence comes from Dicrostonyx torquatus, assembly GCA_028555095.1. Lineage (NCBI taxonomy): Eukaryota > Metazoa > Chordata > Mammalia > Rodentia > Cricetidae > Dicrostonyx > Dicrostonyx torquatus. The sequence continues at coordinate 10,898,302 of JAQHUG010000011.1, forward strand.
CTTCATTCACATGTGTGTGCACACACATACACATGTGCAGAGATTCTAATAAAAAAGAAAACATGACAATGTATAAAACAATCAAAGTTTTTTGACCAATGTTTCTGTCCCACCAGGTCCTTTAGTTGTTCAGCCCCATAGAAACACACAGAGATCTATTTTAATTATAAACTGATTGTCTTATTAGCCCAGGCTTCTTATTAGCTCTTATAACTTATATTAGCCCATAATTCTTGTTTGTGTTAGCCACGTGGCTTAATACGTTTTCCAGTGAGGCAGTCACATCTTGCTTACTCTGTGTCTGACTTCCTCTGTGTCTGGGTGATGACTGCAGACTGACTCTTCTCTTTTCCCAGGATTCTTCTGTTCTCATAGTCCCACCTTTATTTCCTACCTAGTCGCCCTGCCTATACTTCCTGCCTGGCTCCTGGCTAATCAGTGTTTTATTAAACAAGTAAAAGGAATAAATCTTTACCGGGTAAAACCATTGTCCCAAAGCAAAGGTATTTTTACTCTCATACATTATTTAACCTAAAAGTTTCTATTATTAAATACTAATTAATCTTAGTCTGACATAGTTGCCTCTGCATTTTGTATTTTCCACATTTTAAGATAAGTTATATATTTTCTTTCTTTAAACGAAATGTTCTATATTGATTTGATGGTTACTTGTGTATCATATCATATGAATCCAATTCTTGGTGAGAATGGTTGCCTAGAGTGCCCTGCAATATTTTATTGAGTTTCTTCAGAAAGTTAGAAGTAAACAATCAAAATTACTGATGACAACCTCTTCTCATATCTCCTTATCAACTATCAGCACTTTTTAGAGTCCTTAAATTTTTTGTGTAATTTGAGATAACGTTTCACTTATTTTAGAACTTCTACACTGAGAAAAATTTGACATTTCTTTTTTAGCTCTATTCAATCAAAATAATCCCAGTGTTTGCTATAGCTAATTGCACTGTACTTACATTCAACAAGAGAAGAGTTGATGAGTACTGGCTGGATAAAAGAGTCCAATGTGAGAATAAAATATCTGTGATTAAAAAGCTATGTAATGTATGTATGCAAAAGCTACCTTAAATTTATTTCAAATGCTTACTATTTCTGTATGTTTACGATATAATGATATATTATACCTTACATTTTTATAAAATATACTAAATGCTCATCTCCCCCCAATGAAATACATAGAAATAACTTTATATAGGCTGAACAAATTATTCATACATAAGGAAGGAAAAAGTGATTTAAGTTAGGTGATTACATTATAATCTCAAAAGAAGAAATATATACTAAACCTTTACTCTGATATCTCTCCTTAAGTAATAAAAATACATATCAGTTGACTGTGTTAATTGAAATATCAAAATAATGAATAAATAGTATACGTACTTTTAATACTTTGATAGTGAAGCAACATCAAACCAAATAACTGTAAAAGAAGACTGAAAAGTAAAATATTCAAAATTAAAGGAAAATTCAATTTCTTATTATCCTGCACAACATGACTCATGTTGCAAAGCAGATACTATCTATTTTCTGAAAAAAAAATTCTCAGAGTTCAAAATAACAATTGTTTCTTATATAATATCATTCATGGTGAACTAATTATTAAGATTTGAGACTTGAAACACATTAAGTAAATAGTCATTCAGAACAATATGTGTCCTGTTCAGTTGACCTTACCTTCAATAAATGAATAGCTTGACAACTTGGAAATATGGAATTACTTTTCTCTACACCCTCCCCTTACACTAGGTACCTGGAGTCATGAGCATGCACCAGCTGGTCAACTGGGTGATAGGATATAATTTCTGGCCATCATATATTTTGTAGATAGTATTTATCTTTGAGTCATTTCTCCATTCCTAAAATTTTCAGTATTCTAAATAAAATGATGTAATACTGTAGACAGAAATCCTAGAAAATCAA
>JAQHUG010000011.1:10910912-10925620 GCA_028555095.1 Dicrostonyx torquatus
TCCTGATCCTAAACACTACATAAATAGTGCTCGGGGGTAAATGTGTACTATCTTGGCCTGTGGGAATTGGAAGAAAGAGGATCAGAAGCTCAAGGTCATTCTTAGCTTCACTGTGAGATTCAGACCAGTCAAGAGTGCATGACAAGCTATCTTAGAAGTATTCGTATTTGATTGAGGCCCATGATGGAACTGTGAGAGGGGTTCAAGGACAAAAGTTGAGAGAAATTACTAGGGGCTGAAAACATCTCTAAGATGATGGTCTTTAAGAAAAGTATGTCCTTTAACATTTAAAATATTGGCAATGAAATGTAACTGTTTTTTGAACCCTGACATGAACTCTAGGCAGGAGAGCCACTGGGCTGGATACAGTCATGTGACACTTTTTTATAAGTCAGATTCTGACTCACAGGAGTGATAAGTGAATTGTGCTGCCTTGGTTGGTTGAAGCTTTGGTACTCTTGGCAAAATGGAAGATAATCATTACTTCATAAAGCAATACCACGAATCCAGTATAGCCAGAAAATGATTTATTAATCCAAGTTTGCAAAGTAAAATAAAATGGTTTAAATAACATCATCATATTTGTTGATAGCAGGGGATAAAATCAGAATCTAATTCAGATAACACCCAGTTGAAAGTGTTGCAATTTTCCACAAAGGTAATTTAAGTCTATAAAATTAGAGTATTAATTTACTCTTAAATAATTAGACCTCCCACTGTGCACTTAATCTGTTCTATATTTGTGATTGTCAACGAACAACTGAGAACATTTCCAGATGTGATTGTTTTTCTGTGTTATGATTTGCTCCCTCGAATTCTGAGAGCATAAACATGCACCTCTTACCGTTTTGTAACTTCAGAATAAGGAATAGCTGTGGTAAGAAAGGTATATTAAATTTATCTATTGCCCAATGCTATAGATTAAAAAATAGTGAAAAGAATATTATTTATTGAAATTGTAAAGAAGCAAAATTAGTTGCCAAAGAATTGTGCTTCAATATGGAGTTTCTGTGGCATGAAAAAAATCACAGGAGACAGAATAAACATACTCATCCCAGATATGGCACAATTAACAAAGCAAATAATGATTCCACCAAAGATCAGGTTGGTAAAGCAGTAGTGAGCAAGCCTGATGGGGCTGACTTACAGAAGATAGGTGTTAGTTTATAGGAACATGGGTGCTTACAAAAGTCATACCATAAAAAAGAATCACTTCAGCCTGGGAGGCAATGTCGTCTTCATATCTTTCATTGAGTCTCTGCTTCAGTTAGCACTCCAGCAAGTATACACTAATTTGTCCCTAAACCATTAGGCAATGTGTAGTTTGCAGAGAATCGCAAACAGCTTATAGGAAGTTGGGGCAAGGAAAGCTTGCAGTCCCAGGTGAGGGGTTCATTATCCTTGCCATCCCTTCTTTACATAAGGGGAGAGCAACAGGGAGAATCTAGAGAGTTGCCTGCTAGTCATCCTAAGTACTTCTGAAAAATGACCCAAGCTATTTTAATTTTAAATTGTGCTTGGCATAATACCATAGAAATGAAAAGATTATCTCCATTGAAGATACTTACTTGCATTAAAAAGCATCCAGGTCAGCATATTGTTTTACAGTCAAAAAGCTAAAATACTGAGAGCTAGAAATTTTACTAATATATATTTGATATTACCATAGCTATCCTCATACTGTTATGGGGACATTATTCAATTATATCATCTTCTTATTAATTGGTATGTAAAGGATTATAGTCCGAGTCTTTTGTTGCAAGAAAATTTTTGTCCAACTTTGGGATTAACAAGAAAAGCTCAAGTAATCTACAATAGTTAATTGGTTTGTATTTGTTCATCTGCATCTTTAATTTCTTCTAAAATGTGCCTCATTGCATCACTTGGACACTTTTGTCAATCAAAGAGCCAGGAACATATAAGCATTGAATTATATGTTTATAATAATATATAAACCATGTGATATAGTTACATATATGTACTTGGACATTAGTCTTCACATGATTAAAATAAAATAATTTAGTGTAATTGAAATGAACAGAAGCAAAGAGACAGCAATTACAGGCTAATTTAAAATGTGCTATTTTAAAAATTTTTAATGGTCTTATGGCTATATATACCTTTAAAAGTAGTATGATCAGAGGTAAATAGATAATCTCTAACATTACATTATAACCCCAAGGCTTATATACAAAGGTTACAAATGTATCTACCTTTAGTGTATCTTTCACACCCTACTCTGGCAATGCATGGTAAAATTAGTGCTATAAAATGTGGTGATTGATATACTATCCACTCGAGGTTTTCAGGACTGCTTGATCCATACTTACAAGACAGGAAAATGTAGTTGTCATTCGCAAGACCACATTAAAGCTCTTTACGTGTGTACTGTGACTGAGACTATCCCTAGCAATTCCTTCTCCCACACAATTTGTCGTGCTTTAGGACACAGAAGTAGTTTCTCTTTATGCTCCATGTGCTTTGCTCATAGTTAGTGTGTGGTGTTCTGAAAATATGATACTAGAAAATATCAGGAAGCTCTAATTATTTGCTTACCAAGAAAACTTAACAGACAGATTTGAAGCTGTAGCTAGCTCTTGATGTCAATCTACACTACTTCATATGTTTTCCTTATTTTTAACAGATTAAATGTAACTACCACAAAACAATTACTCAATAAAATTAGAAGATATTATGCTTTATTTCTTAGAATGAGTAAAAATTGTATAACTTGGTTTCATCGTCAGTGGCATAATTATTTCTATCAAGACAAGTACATGAATGTAAGATTTTTGCTGTCTGTTTAAAATTAAAGAAACAAATAACAACATTACTTTATTTATTTTAACTCACTCGTTAAATATAAGTTTATATTTGATAATACTATTTATTTACCAATTTTCATAAAACCAACTAGGATATAGTTCAGTTCTGCACAAAATTTGTAATAAGCAACAGTACCTCATCTGACATTATATTAGGTTTATATTACTCTATTTATTCCTGATTTGTATTACATCACTTTTGATTCTTTTGATCCTACCAGTAAAAGCAGGTTTCTAAAATTCCATGGATGGAGCGTACTGTTCTCATTAGATCAGCTATCAACTTGACTCAGCCTAGAGTAATGTGAAGTGTCAGTTGAGAGATTTCCCATGTCGAATTGATCTGTGGTCATGTCTATGAGAGATTTTCTTATTTGATATGGGAGGACCCAACCCACTGTGGGGAGCACCATCCTAAGGCAGGTGAGACAGGGCTGGACAAGAGAGCTAACTGTACACAAGTCAGTAAGCAATCAGTAAGCCCGGCTAGTGAGCTGCACAACACTATCCTCCCCTTTTACTGCCTATAGTTTCTATACTGACTTCACTCTACAGTGGAATATGCCCTGGAAGTTTAAGATAAAATAATCAGTTTACTGCTATGGTTGCTTTTATTCAGGTAACCAGTCTATTTTTGTTTGTTTTGTTATTTTTCGAGATGGGGTTTCTCTGTGTAGCTTTGGAGCCTGTCCCGAAACTAGCTCTGTAGACCAAGATGGCGTCAAACTAACAGAGATTCACCTGCATCTGCCTCCAGCAGGCTGAAATCAAAGGCATGCGCCACCACTGCCTGGCTAGTCACAGTGTTTTAACACAGCCAAAGAATGTAAACTAGAACAGCTGTTGCTTTGTATTTATATTAGCATGCTGTTTTTCTTAACAGAGGTATCTAGTTCTTTTACATGCAATATCATTAGTAAGGTGTGTACATTGCTGTCAATCCTTGATTCATTTCATATTCTCCTCATGTCTTATTCTTTGTAAATTGTATTCCTTGAATTTATTAGTTGTCTGTATTGTTGTGGGAGGTGATGTGTGCTGTGAATATGTTTTATTGCCATTGTTTAAAAAATAAACAGCTTTTGACCAATGTCTTAACAGAACTTAGCCAGACTGGAAGAGAGATATAGAGAGAGTAGACAGAGTCAGAGAGAAGTCTGTGATCACCACAGGAGACAGATGCCTCCACCAGAGCCTGCAGAAACTTAACTTCTAGGCCATGACTTTGTGATGATGCACAGATAAATAGACATGGGTTAGTTTAGAATATAACAACTAGCTAGAAATATGCTTAAGCTAATTCCCAATGAGTGTTGAAAATTACAAAGTTTCTGTATGCTTATTGTGGGACTGGGCAAGACAGAAACCTCCATCAACAATATATTATGTTTTATATTGAATATTATATTTTTGAATAAGATTTTATTTATGTGCATTTGTGAATTCCAGTAGATTGTATTGGATCCTATGGAGTCAGGTTAACAATTTATTGTTGGCTACCTGATGTAGGTACTGGAAACTCAACTCAGGTACTCAGGATGAGCCACAATCAATATTAACCACTGATCAATTGCTCCAGATATACCTATATGTTTTTATGTTCTTTTGGTGTCTTTAAAATGTCTTATAAAAATGTTGAATTGTTTTAAACTCTTCTGTAACTGTGAATATAACAGTCAAGATTTGTTGCTTACTGTGTGCGGCTCAATTTAGTCCTCACTTTGTCTAGAAGTAAAATTTCTCAAATTTAATAATTTTCTTATATTATAAAAGGTTTGGTTATCTATTATTGAGTGGTTCTAGTTGTATATTTCATGTATAAACGTTGTTTAATTGTATTTATTTTTCTATGTATGTATTTACTTATATTTATGTGTGTGTTTGCATTCACGGGTGCTCACTTGCATGTTTTCCACAGCACATGAGTAGAGGTCGGAAGTCTCTGGAGTCATTTTTTGCTTTGAATATAGCTGAGTCTAGATCTCTTTTATTTCTCCTATTGCTTCTAGGTGTTTTTCCTGTATCTGGCTCCCTGCACAAGCTCACTGTAGGAGTTCTGTGAGCACAGCCTGGCATGGCCACACTTTTCTGTTTAAAATGTGAGTCTTAGGATCGAACTGTATTTAAACAAGTTTGGAGGCTCTGTACTTACTTTCTGAGTTATCCTTCAGGACCAGTGTGTCACTTCTAGAAATCTGCTACATACATAATGGTAAATTCCATGCTTAAAACTTGATGGATACCAGAAAAGTTTAATCTTATTGCAATTTTCCTACTGAAATTGTGTATTATTTTTCTTAGAGAAAATCTTTATCTTGATTATAGATATTGTTATTTCTTTAATAGTTCCACATTATAATTAAATTTAAGTGTCTTATTCTCACTATAAATTAACTTCTTTCTCTACCATTGATTCCTTTCGTAGGAAAATCATTTTCTCTGAATGTGACATCAGGATGAGGTCCTTAAATAATCTTACTTTCATTATTTCTCTCTTTGCTTAAGATTATGGTAAATCTAGTAGCAGAGTATAAAAAAATAGTTGAGCCCCATTTTAATTTTCATTAACCCATTTTCTCACTGTTCAGCATCCACATGTGATACCAATGTTTTTAATATATTTTGTTTTTTATAAACTATAATATATATAAAGAAATTATATATATACATACACACACACACACACACATATATATATATATATATATATACACATATAGTTCTTCACATAGTTCATAGAACAATGGCAAGATCATTTTGTTATGACAGCCATACAATATTTGTCTCCTTACCACATTCTTTCATGATGGTAACTCTATGATTCCCACATCAATCTCCTTGTCTTAGTCTTAGAGGGCTCTTCTGTCCCCTGCCTGTATATGGTGTAGACATATTCTTCAGAGTCAGCTTTTCTAGCTCCTTCTAAGTTACAAGACTTTCCTCTCACAATGTTACTCATAATCAAGTCTCAAGACTTTTATTTTCTTAATAGTGGTAAGCAACCTTCATAATTTAACTGCTGTGATTTCAGTTACATAAAAAGGATTAAATAAAACAGCATCTTTATACTAAAGCTTAGTTTCACATGTTTGAATAATACAAATCTGTTTATTGTTTGTTACCTTGGTTTTGTATATTTTTCTTTGGCTTACCATTATTCTACAAATCAGTTAATGAGATTCTTGTGGTAAACATTTTGTTATTTTATGGTAGAGGAGAGGAAAAAATGGTTGTTTTAGCTCATTTTCCCTCCAAATATTTAGCCAGTTATGTCAGCCTAGTTCACTTCATAAGTAGAAGCAGTTTTCAACATAAGAATTAATACTATATCTTTTAGAAATAATAACCAAGAGGAAGTGTAATTTTTTTTCTTTTAACAATAAAGAAATAAAAAAGAAATAATAACCAATACTGTTTTAATCTAATAAGGGATTTTGTGTTGCTGATTGCTGAAATTCTTTAATATGCGATGCTATTTTTCACAGTTACCAACTGTTGAAAGCAGAACAGAAGTAAAACATTATGGAAGGAAGTTCAGTGATCTAGAAGTGAAAGACTTCTCTCCCTGCCTCATGCACTAAAATGGATTTCTTTTTAGGTACAGTTGTAATACCAAAAGATTGACAGACATGTGTACACCTATGTTTATTCTTTCTCCATGCACTTTTGGATGTACAAAGCTGGTGACAGGTTTTCAAATACACTGCTGTTATTGAACATGGAGGAGAGAAAGAGACTGGGCTGAGATATTGTCAAGTCCAATAAAATTGAGTTCACTCAAACAGCAGGTAGCTTCAGGACTAAATGGGCACTAGGTTTCTGTGAAGTGTGGATGTTTTCTAAAGGATTATTGCTGTCTAAAATGTTTTCAGAAGATCAAAACTGAAAGGATGTCAGTAGTTTGCAATACTTTGTAAAGCTTCTTTACAAATGTCAACTTTGGCTGTTGTCTATGTGCTGTGCATATCAGTATATAGATGAAGATAAAAGCAACAAGTATATATTTGAAGTATTTAAGAAATAATACATTTTATCTTTTTTAAGTTTATTTTTTTCACTTGTTGAAAATAGATTCATTTCATAAGCCATACCCTGATTAAGGTATCTCTGCCTCTACTCTTTCTAGTCAACACCAATTCCCCTTCTATCTGTACCCAATCCTTTCTGTCTCTCATCAGCAAGCCAAGGGGCTTCTAAACCTAAGAAAGTGAACCCAAGAAAAATACAATTAAAAGATAGATGGAAAGATCCATCGATTGATACTTTCAGTAATCACATAAAGACACTAAACTAAAGTGTAGCCATAACATATGGCCATCTCCACATCCCTCAAGCTTGTCTTGAATCAAATCAGGTGTCGATTGGTTATATCACCAAGCTTTGTGACCCCATTGAACTAGCATATTTATGTGTAGGATACTATTGCATATCGGACTGTTTGTGGCTGGGTTGGTGCTACTTTTCTTTTTTGGTAGTATGTTGAGTGCCCTCCACTACCAAGAACAATAGCCCAAAGTGTCAAGGTTCTAGTTAGGCAATAGCCCGACTTCTCAGTGTTCAGTGAACTACCTAAGTGTTGTCTTCTTCAGTGAGGCCTCACTGTTAGCTACTGCAATCAGACTTTAACATTGCCAACAGCTTGAGTCCTTGGACTTTTTTTAGCTAACTTCTCAACTAGATTTAACCCATTCCTGGGTATTGGAAGTTTTATGTGCTGGCAAAAGTTTTTTTTGTTGTGGCTTTGTTTCCCTTAGTTTTTTCCTGATATTATTCAGATGGCCTTTATATGTGTATATATTTTTGGAAGTTTCAATTTTTGCTGTCCATATTACCCCTCAGATGGTCCTTAACTTTATCTGTCTCTACCTATACTATTTCCCTTGTGTGCTCTTCACTCCACATCTCCATATGATCCTCCCATTCCAGCCCTCCACCACACCCCAATTCTTCAATGGCTATTTATTCTCTTTCCCATTTCTGGGTGATATATACGCCCTCTCCTTCCAGTAACTTCCTCTATACCTAACTACTGGGTTCTACAGACTATAGCTTGCTTTTGGAGACTACATTTAATTAAAATTTTAGACATTTTCAAATTGTGTTACAGGCCATTGGTCTTGAAGATTAATGTAAATAATATGTTTAAATGGGTAGAATTATGCAACAATTACTATATTGTTTTGTCATTTAATCATTTTTATGCTTATGAATTATTTTCCTGTGATTTATCCAGAATTAACATTTTATATTCAATTTTGATTATAATAAACCATAAACTTTAAAAGCTGCTATGTTTATAAAAGATTTGTATGTTTTTGTTTTAGAAATTTTTTATCTTCAGGGTTCCATATTTCCATATTTAACAATGTACAGATTAATGGAAATGGGTTACAGTAATATAAGTTAGCCAATAAGAAGCTAGAGCTAATGGGCCAAGCAGTGTTTTAATTAATACAGTTTCTGTGTGATGATTTCAAGGCTAAGTTAGCCGGGTAGCTGGAAATCAACAAGCAACCTCCCTCCAACAGATCTTTGATATTTCTTAGCATTTTCTTCTCTCAGTTTTGTTACATGTTTTTTCCATTTTTATATAGTTTTACCAAATGACAGACATTTCATAAGTGTTCTTTGGAGCATGTTTTGTTCTGTGATTTTTCTATCTCTGTTCAAATTAAGGTCAACATGACTTGTTGCAAACTATGGTATCATTTGATAAAATTTTCAAGCACTTCAACATAGTTACCTCTTTAAACAGTGTGAGGCTGAAGGTCTCAGGACAATGATGGGTGATGAGTAGCTAACTTCTTTTGCTGTTGATTTTCCTGTCAAGGGAAGGAAATTATCTGGAATTTTGTATCATTCTCACTGAGATCCATTCAGCTGAGTTGTACTCAAATGGCGTAATTCAAACCGTGTCCTCTGATTATATTTCTTTTTAAGATTTATGGATAACACACTTTAATATATATTCGACTACTAATTCGATTACTAAATGTGAACAATCCCTTTATACATGGCAAAATCGAGGGGTAATACAGAAGAGTGTTTATAGGTTTCCTTCCTTTTATTTGGACAATATTTCAAAGCAAGGTATTTAGTAACTGAACTTGACGCACTATCTTATCTTTAACTCCAAATTGATGTAGTACCGAGGGTGCCTAATTGGCAGCTTGGTTATAACCACACCTTATCCTTCACCCACTGGGAAGCTGGTATAAAATGTGTCAATTACAGAAGCTTATAGATAGGAGAAAATGTGTTAATATATTCTGGGCTAACCTATGAATGTCACCTTATTTCTCGGTTTCATCACAAGTACACTCTAAATTCTAGTGTTGTTATAATCTACTCTAATGTATTTTTAGCACAATACAACTAAAGGTCTTAGCATGAAATCATATGATTTTTTTAAAAGAAATACCAGACTGAATTTTGATTGACTATACTTTTCTGTACCAAGCCCTATTTTTGCTTTCCTTTCACAAGTGGACATAAACGCTTCTTTTAGCAAAGTACAGCGAAGTAAATATCCACAGTTAACTATTTGTATGTAACACCGGTATTCCAAATAATATAATTTCCAATAATACAAAATTCTAGATACTTTAGGTGTAAAGCTAAGGATGTGTCCTAATCATTATGATAAAACAGATATCCAAATCAAAACATCAAAGGAAACAAAACAATTAATAAGACTTCAAAAACTATAATAGACTGAAGATTATTATATGTGATTGATTTGGAAGAGCTAGAAGATTATAAAATTGTAATGGTTTTGATGGGCCTGGAAACTATATAATTGAAATGGCATGTTCTATGCATTAAAAAGCTACAACTGTTAATCTTCAAAAACCTATATAGGGTTGAGAACCAGAAAAATGCCACAAGCGTTTGGCTTTGGAAAAACCTGCTAAGAGGCAGTCTAGGAAATTTACCAGTATTTTTAAAATTTTATATATATATATATATATATATATATCCAACTTTATTCATTATGCCGACATTTATGCTTTCCCAATTCATTTTATAATCTGAATGTATGAATAAATTCCAGATTATATTTCTTTAATATTGTTTACTCTTAAGCAAGTGATTCTTAAACCACAGCACCTTTTATATATTTTCTTTTGTCTGTTTTTTCCTTTGCCAAGCATTGAATATTACATTTCTAGAACCAGTTCAAATTGCTATACAATTACAGTAAGCAAACAATTTTAACACAGAAAATCATTTAAAAACATCAATCATAGAGATTATTACAGGCATGTTTCACATATTTTTATTAATTATTCTTTATTATAGTTAAGTTTCTTAAGTTAACCAATAATAACTGCTGTTTCTCCCACACATTTACCAAACTTAAAAGTCAAATAACAAAATATTTTGATTTTATGTCCTAAAAGAGATTTCTTAAATGTAGTTAGAAAAAAAATCTGTTTGAACTACAGTGATTTTTTTGAGAAATACTTAAAAAGGAAGTTTCTATTTTACCCAATCCCACAGTCATTCAGTCCATAAATGACACACAGAGGCTTATATTAATTATAAACTTTTTGGCCTATTAGTTCAGGCTTATTATTAACTAGCTCTTACAATTTAAATAATTAACCCATAATTCTTGTCTATGTTTAGCCATGTGGCTTGGTACCTTACTTCAGATACTTACTTTCACCTTGCTTCCTCTGCATCTGCTGGTGACTGGCTCTGTTTCCTCTTTCCAGAATTCTCCTTGTCTTGTTGCTCAGCCTACACTTACTGCCTGGCTTCCGTCAAATCAGTGTTTTTTTTTTTTTAAACATATTTGAGTGACAAATCTTTACAGTGTTCTAGAGCATTATCTCACAGAAAAATACTTGTGTGATCTTTCAGTAGATGGGCCAACCAGTATGTGTCAACTTGGTACTGAGTGACAAACTCTCATGATTTTTCCTATTGGCATTAAAAGCCAGCAACCATATCTTGCCCTCTAGTCTGTTTCAATTTTTATTTCTCTTTTATTGAGACATGGTCTCATACAGTACTGTCTGGATTTTAGCTTCTTATCTGGTTGATGCCAGATTTAAAGTTCTGCTCTTCTTCCCTCCATTTCCTAAGAGCTGGAATTAAGGATGTATGGTACCGTGTCATGCTATAATTTAAATCATGGGTCCAATAAATATCTAATTACATTCTTTTATTTGCTTTTTAGAAAGTTAAAAAAGCCAATTGGTGTTCATAATTTTCAAAGTAGAGGATTAGCTGGCATTTTGTGTGCTTCTACTCTTATATTCCCTTGGCCCACGTGCCTCTCTTTTGATGGTGCATTTCTATTTGTTTCTCACTTTTTATTCCAAAAAAATGAGCTTAATGGAAGTTTCCTGAATTAATCCATGCTACTGTTAATTTTTCTTGTTTTAATCAAACTTTTATTTTTATTAAATTAAATGGCTATAACTTTCTATATTTCCCATATGTATGAAAAGCCACTAGGTTCACATGACATATTAATTAAAGAATATAAGAAATTCTACTGAAAGTCACATAACAGATTTTGATGTCTCTTTTTCTTTTGATTTAGATTTTTCTAAAGATATTATGCTCGAGTCTCTGAAACATTCTCTGATAAAATGTTGGCAAAGGTTTTTGAGTATGTACCTCAAAAAGTCATATTTCAAGACTATGTCTTTTGACAGCTGTGAAATAACAGTGTAATTGCAGTGTAACTGTGAGATATGACTTCTTGTTTGTAGATAGTGGATCTTTCATCGATTCTGACATATATACAACAGCTTCAGTATATCCTATTTTCTTCTAATTAGTTAAGTCCCAATATTCACTTTGTTAGATTCATGATCATGTCTCCTAAGACAATGAAATAAGATGATTAAATACATAAAACGAAGTAAAATAGAAAAGCATGCAATTTTGCTCTTATGTACTGTGGTATTCTTTTTCTCTGCATAATGCATGTGGGAACATCTGCTTTCCATCTACTCATCTCTCCGTTTATCTCTTCTGATAAAAAAATAGAGAAATGAGAGGTATATAATTGATAACTAGATAGATGAACAGAAACATATATTCAAGAGTTTGTGCTTTATATTAATAGATTATTTTACTCACAGAAATTTTTACTGACTACTGTATGACATAAAATAGCTGGAAAATTGTCTTCATATTCTAACTATAGCACTTTTAGTTTTTCCAAAGGAATCATAATATAGATATGCAAGTGGAGAAGATCAGAAAGGATCACACAAATCTTTTACTGGAAGAGTATAATTGATCCTTTTAAATAAAAAATGAAATTTGGATATAAATTATTCAATAATAAGTTTAAACACTTCATCATGAAGAAATTAAAATGTCATTGATTCACAGGTTCTAAATCAATTAATAAGCACTTTAGAATGTATAACATTATTTTGTACAGCAAATTTTATAATTATAGGAGAGTTTTTTTAGAATTATAACAAAAAAATGATGAGAATTTTATGAGCTGAATTTACAAATTTTCATCTCTAGACTAAGAAAGACTGGTATTTTACTTTGTGGGATATGGGTCTTTACCATATTAATTAAATTATTTTTGTAAATGATAAAATAAGTCTTCATTTTTTTCTTAAAATCTAAGAGATAAGTGTACAGAAATCTCTAAGAGCAGTAGAGACTATGTAGCAGATTGTGTAATAATCATTTAGCCAAGATTTAAAGCTTGTGTATTGCGTGTATTGTTTTGCCTAGGAAAGAAAGGTGGAAGCTATGTGCTAATGTAAAAGCCACAGAAAATAGCATGATCTAACAGAGAACAACACATTCAACTGTATTGTGTATTTGCTTTTCAGGGTTACTATAGGTTACAGTGTGGGGTGTGGAACAGTAGGAGATGGGCTGACTGGGAAAACAGATAGAAGTCTTAGAATGAGACACTCTGAAGTTTAAGTGTATTCTGTTACCAAATGTCACTAACACAGAGATATTCCAAGTTGCCAAAGAAACTTACACAAGGGAGGATATTGGAGAAGGGAATAAGATATCTACATTAACGGGAGTCATTTTAAGATTTGCAAGAGACTTGTCTCTAGAGGGGATCCCAGGTATTCACAGGGAAGTCCCAGCTAGGTACTTGGGCAGCAGAGGAGTGGGTGCCTGAACTGAACTTGTCCCATAGTTACTTTGTTGAATATCACAATCGTCACCATAGAAATTTCGCATGATGGATGGAGATAGAGCCAGAGACCCACATTCACACCAGAGCAAAGGATTGTGCTAACAAGGTCCAGTGGAAGAGCAGAAGGAGGGAGAAGATGAGCAAGGACTTCAGGACTGTGAGGGACTGGCCCACCAACAGAGACAATTTGCTTGATCTATTGGGAGCTCATCAAATCCAGCTGGACCAGAACTGAATGAGCATATGACCTAAACGGACTCTCTGAATGTGACTGCCAATGGCGACTGACTGAGAAGCCAATGATAATGGCACTGGGACCTATCTCTTCTGCATGCATTGGCTTTTTGGGAACTTATTCTATATGGATGCACATCTTCTTAGACCGAGATGGAGGGGGGAGGGCATTGGGCTTCCCATAGAGCAGGGTATCCTGCCCCATCTTAAGGAAGCAGGGGGAGGGCGGTAGGGTAGAGGGGGAGAGGGAGGGCCGGGAACAAAGGGAGTAAATGTAAATTTTTCTTGTAATAATAATAAAATAAAGAAATAACAAAAAACAAACTTAAACAAATACAAGCTTTTTTCTCGAAGGTTACCACATAAATACAAATCCAGAGCTGATTGATTGATTTTGAAAGATGGTGTCTTCATATATAACTCTAGCATGTAGCTAGTAATTCTTCTTTCTCAACTTCACAGTTATGGAATTCCAGATGTGCCTTACTATGTCAATCTCATAAGTTAGATTATTAAAAATTATTAAATGTTTTGAAATTTTATATGTTCCAAACTATCATAATAAGACAGAAATTTTAATTATTACATAAAATACTGACATATTTCACAGCAAACTGTATACTGCTAACCAGCTAAATTATATAGCATATTATGTAGCTTTTATTAAAGTCAAATTCAAAAAGAAACTTTAAGTACAAGTAAGTTTAATATAGGATGTGATGCTTTAGAAAAATATAAAAAAGAAGACATATATGTCTTTAAATATGAGACACTTAAGATTCCACAAAAGAAGACATCTTAGATTTTATAAATAATTTAAGCAAAGTATAATAACGTAAAACTATCAGTAAACTTCCTATATACCAGAGACAAGCATATAGAAAAAAAACATGAAACAATTCATTCACAATAGCTCCTCCATCAAGTACTCAAGGATAAACCAAATCAATGAATTAAAAATCAGCACAATGAAAATGTTTTAGATGTTGAAGAGTAATGGAAGAAGACACTAGAAGACAGAAACACAAGTATCTTTCTATCTCGCTCATAGACTACAGCAGTTAATATTAAACACATAACATTCCTATCAAAACCTGTTAATGGAGTTTGGCGCCGTGGCACTTGACATTAATACCAGCAGGTGGATCGCTGTAAGCGTTAGGTCAGCCTTCTCAAAAGAGTGAGTTCTGGGACATTCAGGTCAATTAGACAGAAAATCTTTGTCTAAAAACATCTTTCTGTGAATTCAATACAATCCCATTCAAAATTCAAACACCATATACCAATGATAGATGGAGCAGTCAGGAACACTTCAGAAAATGTCACTATAAATAATCACAAATTATACACCAGAGCCATAGTAATTAAAAATTCTTGATACTGGCACAACTGAATATAGTTGAGGATATAAATATAAGGTCATGCAATTCCAGTTATCTGATCTTAATGCAAATTGCAAAATTATACCCTAATATAAAAGTCACCATTTTAAACAAGTA
>JAQHUG010000011.1:10930384-10945296 GCA_028555095.1 Dicrostonyx torquatus
CCCACCCACAACTCCTACCTCTACCCCCATCCTCACACCCGTTCTTCCAACTTTTGCCTGGCAATCTTGTTTGCTTCTGACATCCAGGAGGGTCTATCTTGGCCATTTTTACAGGTGTAAGATAAAATCTCAGAGTTGGTTTGATTTGCATTTCTCTGATGACTAAGGATGATGAATATTTCCTTAAGTGAGACATCTATATTACACCACTGTCAAGCTTTAAGGAATATCATTGAAGAGAAAGGAAGCAGAAAGACCATAAGAGTTGGAGCAAGCAAAGGTGGGATGCTATGAAATATTGTCTCATAGACGTGACATGTTTCTCACTCATGAACCTGTATAAGATATATACAAGATCAAGCTGTCAAAACTTCTAGTGTAGATGGTACAGATGATCCCTATGCTCCATCCACTTTTGTGGAGCTATTTGCTGGAGGAGGGAGAATTCACAGTGCAGTGGAGGGCTCCCTACCAAGGAACAAATAGTTAGAATACTTTGGGCTTAGTGGCAATCAAAACTATTTAAAGAAAAGATAGGAATTTGGGAGGGAAGCATAATGCATGGCAGTGGAAAATGGAGGATGAAGGCTAAATATAAGAATTTTCATTGTATATAATTTTGACATCTTATATTAAAATTTAAGGAGTCATTATTTTGTAGGAGAGCATATGTTAATAAAAATAATGAATCACAAGCCCTCCAAAGGTCCATTATTTTCTGTTATCAGCCTTTACTAATCTATCAAATGTGATGACACCAATACTGGAGGAAGCTGATGGAAGGAAGGAGTGCTGAGTAGGAAAGCGTCATAAATTGATGGAGTTGGCCCATAAGTGTTACAAGGTGCAATTTAGTCAATAACCAGAACATATTAAACTGGTATATGTTCCTGAAGGTGGGTCACTCCTGTGATCATCATGTTTCATAAAGATGCACAATACTTGGGGGAAAACTATTGAAATATGAAAATTTGGTTTTATTCATACCATTTACAATTTTAATGTTTTGTTATGGTTGTCCTATAAATAAGGTGTTGGTGAGAGCAGGCTCCATGCTCAAAGTAGTTACCTTACAGCCTCTATATGTATATTTTCAAAATCTCCTGCCAGGTTATCTCTAAAATGATGCACTTACAGATTTCTCTTAACTTTTGTATGAAAATAGCAAAGTAGTGGGCATAGCTTCCATTTCCAACCTATGTATTATACCTGTGAATTTCTAGGTGAGCTCCAATCAGGTGTTCTACCCTCACCGTGGAGAAAGCTCCAGACTCTAAGCCTCTTTGCACATGATCCTTTACCCTTGTCTTTCTATACTTTATGCGTAATAGCAAGCCAGCATTGCAATCAGGATGCAAGAGTCACCTCCTCCTGCTGCCACTCTTCCTTTCTCTATCACAGGTGTTTCTTGCAATAAATCTGGCATTCTTCTAATTCTTCACAGTTACATCCTTCTTATTGAGTGGTCACAGTAGCGATACTAGGCAATATTAGTTAATGGATTGTTTGGGATGACAAGATGGCTCAGTGGGTAAAGCAACTTGCTGCCAAGCCAGGTAATTACTGAAAGGTGTTCAACAAAAACCTTTCACATGCCATGGCCTGTGCACATATACATACACACATACAAATACAAAAAAGAAATGAAAAACAAAATAGAATTGTCTGACGTATTATATAAATACACACGTAGCATTTTATAGCACAGCCCATTCATTCCTTCAAAGTAGAGACCACCTAGCCTTTTACTCAGATCTTTTGAGTTCTCATTTCCATCTTCCTCAAGCCAAGAGACTGTACATTTTTTTTGAACAAGTACGGAAGTTAATTTCTCAGTGTGATATTTCGAGAGCACTTCAACTTCTGTTCATCAAGCTCTTAAAAGTTAGCATCCCTCTTCAGCACAACAATTCTCACTATACCCTCAACCCGAATCACCTTCACAAAGCTTTCGAGATTAATCACAAATTGTAGTGTTAGTTTCCTATTATGTAATCCTTGGTTCTGATGGGAGTAAACATTTCTATGCTTTACTTGGTTGGTAAATTCTAAAGCATTTTATGTCAAAAGTAATTGAAAAAAATGTCCTTCAGGTATCTTCTTGTTTGACATCTGGACCCAAGAACAGGTTTCAAATTTGTAATTGAGAATAATATATTTTGACAACTGTGGTAACCCCATCACCTATAAATTCTTGATCCGTGGGTTACAAAAACAATGTCATATTTGCAGCATGAAAGTGATTTGGATGTTAGGACTACATTCTATTTCAATTGTTTTGTGTGAAGGTCTAATGTTGAAAAACATTCTCCCTGTGACCGTTTTTGATACTAAGTTAATTGTAAGAAATGTAGCTCGATATATGCATCCAAAATTTTGTTGCTTAGCAAGCTGTGAAACCTCCCACCTAGCGATTTATTTGGATATTTTTTTGAGTAAATGGTAATTTAAATAATTATAGAGTGCTTTGTATTTTAACTATGCTTACTTACTTAAAGTGTGGCTTTGCTATCTGATATGTCTTTTTGGAAAATAGATCAAGAATTCAATATTAGCTTTCTAAAAACCTTTTTTCTCATCTACAAATGAATTTTATCTAACAGCATAGGATTTTAAAAATTACTTTAAATGTACCAGATAAATAATAATTTATTATACAGTGAATCTAGGTTCTACTATTATTGTGATGATCAAAGAATAGCTGAAATTTAGAATATATTGTCTGCTGAGGAAACGTTGCACCACTTACAACTCTTAACCAATATTGTTTTTATCTTCAACTTCAAACCAACAAAATCTTCTCCATCAAAATGGCGAAGAATTTGAGTTAATTATTATTTTGTCTTTATGTCCATTTTGCCATTTATCTCATGTTTTCTATCAATATTTAGCTATATAACCTTTTATCTTTACACAACATATTTGATAACAGAGTTTTTAGCATTTATGCAATTAATTTGCCAGACCTTTCTTTATTTATACAAATTAACTTTACTGAGAGCAATTTTTCTTGCCTTTCTCTTCTATTTTTCAATGTAGTATTTTTAGCTAATTCTTCATGGAAGTGTCATAATCGATACCTAAACCCAAGATAAAAAAAATGCATTTAAAACAAGTAAAGATAACTAGATAGGAAGCACAATATGATGTGAAAAAATATAATGTGTTCATTAATTCCATCATTATGACTTACACTTAAGGAGCTTTTAAATGATCATGGAATTCTGAAAGCATTGTCATTATTCTGAAGATACAGGACAGTCCAGTTGTTCACCTTTACCCTAGGTTTTCATTCTTTCATCATTTATTCATCCATTCATCACAAAATAAATATAAGACAAAGTAAAAATTATCAAATCGAAGTTGAGCAAGACAAGCCAACAGAAGATAAAGAGTCCAAAAGATGACATAAGAATCAGAGACCCACTCGTTCTTATACTCCAGAATACTGTAAAAATCACTACATTCAAAGCCATAACATATATATGTAGAGGACATGATAAAAACAGGTGTAGGTCCTGTGATGTGGCTTCAGTCTCTGTGAGTTCATATGAGCTTTGCTAATATTGATTTAGGGAACCATGTCTTTTTGTATTTCTCTATCCTCTCTGACTCTTAAACTCTTCCTCAGCATTTTCTAAGCTCTAAGGGAAGGGTTTAGATACTGATATTCCATTGAGGACTAAGTGTTCCAAGGCCCTTCTCTCTCTGAATAATGTCTGACTGTGTTTCTCTCTATTTATTCCCATCTGCTGCAAGAGAAAGCTCCTTTGATGATGGCTCAATAAGGCACTGATCTATCAATGGAACAGAAAATCATTATTATTTATTATTATTTCATCACTGTATTTTTTGTTTTCTTTTGGTCCAGACCAGTATTACTTGGCTCTAGTTTAGGGCCCTGAGTTATCTCGTTTCAGGTTCTTGCTCACTAAAACCGTCAAGTAAATTTTCCATCTCATGAAGTGGACCGTAAATCAGTTATTTCCGCAATCTTTGTCCCACCATTGCATTAGCATATCTGGCAGGCAGGACACCATTGTAGACAAAGACTTTGTGGCCGGCTTGGTGTTTTTGTTTCTCTTTTCAAAGTATGAAGAGTCAGTTTCTGTGCCAAAGAAGCTGGATCAAAGAATGAGGCAATCTGTAAGCATCCATTCAACATCTCTATTTTTAATTATCTTTATAGGCATGGTTTACAGCAATAGAGTCTTGGTGTTCACTTTCTGCAGAGCACCCTGTATTCTTGGCACAGCCTGGGTTGTTGGAGGATTTCTGTAGGTCCTCTATGATCAACAACTCAATTGGATGTGACCCAGTCCTTATACTGGAAGCTTGTACTGGTGATAAGAGGTACCCAGTTGATACTCTGTCTCCCACACTGTTTAATATCATTCAGATAGCCCTTGTATATAGCTTAGTAAGCTGTACTATATTAATTTTCCATTACTACCCCTCAAATGCCCCCTAATTTTAGCTGTCTCTTCCTGTATTCCCTTCAACTACTCTTTCTTTACTCCCCCTCCCCATTTGTCCATTCTATCAAGCCCATTTATCCATAGATATCTATTCTATCGACATCTATCTGTTTCCGTTATTCTTTACCTACCTGCCTTGGTTTTTGTGGATTGTGTCTTGTTTATTATTAATTTCAACAGTTAATAGTCAGCTGGGCGGTGGTGGCACACACCTTTAATCCCAGCCCTCAGGAGGCAGAGGCAGGCGGATCTCTGTGAGTTCGAGAGCAGCCTGTGCTACAAGAGCTACTTCCAGGACAGGTTCCAAAGCTATGTAGAAACCCTGTCTCAAAAAACAAAAAACAAAAAACAAAAACAAAAACAAAAAACAGTTAATAGTCATATCTAACGAAATTCAGAAGATCGAAGATCACTATTTTCATTTCTGTTATCATGAAATAGAAATCGAAAATCAGAAGATTGAAGATCACTATTTTCATTTCTGTTATCATGAAATAGAATTCCCTAAAGATATCCCATGCAAATTAGATCAGTGCTGGTGTTAGTATTATTTTTTATTTTATTTTATGAGAACAAAAGGGTATTTAAGGATTTATGAAATGACTCAGTGTGTAATGGCCATTACATACATGGTCTGGGGACCTCGGTTTATTCCTGGTGGTATAAGGAGGAATCCAATTGTGGCATGCTTTACTCTGACCTCCACATGTGTAGTGTAGCAGACACACTTGCCACTGTACAATTATTTAATACACAAAGCTAAAGATAAATCTTTTAACCAAGTTTCATCTTAGTTTTTCATAATAAAAACCTACATGCCATGGGTGGTCGTCACTTTAGTTTAGAAACCCTTATTTTTAAAAGAGCTAATTTATGAAACTATAGCGCAGTAGTAGTGCTAACCTAGCATGCACAAGGTAGGATATTTGACCCTCAGAACTGAAAATAATAACAACCAAATGACAAGCTCAATGGCATTTTTCCACTGATAGCAGAATGTTTATGAATTTAGATTTTCTTCAAGTCTTGCTCTTTACAGATTCATCATTTTAAAAACTCAACATATTTTACTTGAAATGTATCATATGCTTATTAAAGTATAGAAGATAAATGTCATCATCTAAGAGAAGCATGAAAATATTGGAGAGACTATTGAAACATGTTAAAAATCTGTTAAATATCCAAATACTGATGCTTGTATTTTCATGTAAGAAATATCCAAAAACTACGGTGTACACAGGGTCCCATTTATTTACAGTGAATTTGCAAAAATGCCACGTGTTAGAGCAGTCTCCAAGAATGTAGACGTCTGTGCCAAAACATTTGTTTTCTGTATGGTAATGTGGCCTTTTTCTAACTGCAATCCTAGGCGTTGTTTGCTTTTATCAAGTAACACTGAATCACTGAATCCCAATGAGGACAATGACTGTTAAAAATGCATCTTTTTAAGGTGAACATTCAGAGGTAACAGGCACAGCTGTGTTTTCTGAGTGAGCTAACAGGGACTCGCGCACTGAAACTCTCAATCAGCAGAGCAGGATGCTCATTGTCTTCCAGCTCATGAGGGAAGCCGCACAAGCCAAATGATGTCCCAAATGTCTGCTGCTTTGTGTCGTTCGTTTAGATTTACAAAGGGATGGCAGACTAGAATGAAATCTGTCTTTTCTTTTTTGTTATTTTACAAAATATACAGTCCATGTAACATTTACATGATACAAAACAAAATCACATACTTTTAAGAGCAGAAGTGTTCTGATCTTATTAAACTTCTAGTAATCTAGAAATACATGCATTTGGCTATATGTATGTATTCATATTTCACTGATATGTATATAGTAGTAGAGCACAATTACTGTATAATTGTCACATGTGATCCCTCTCATAGCCCATAATTCTAATGTCACGAAACCTTCTCTATCCCAAGAATTTGCAAAATATGAGATTAAGTGAATGTAACCTCTCCATATTTTTCTATTGTTTTCTGGAGACAGAGTGCTATAGGTTTTCGTGTATAGAGAAGTTTCTGTAGTTAGCTAACACATCCAGTAGTATTTACCATGTTCCATTTTCCTGGATGGATATCTTTAATGAAAGTAATCTATATTACTTTCAAAGTAATGAGTTCCAGGCAGCAAAAGACTGATACAAACAGCAACTTGAGTCAACTAAAGAAACAGGGCTTTCAAAATAGCCCAGCGACTAGAAACATTTTAATTAGTCACCAGATGTATACTATTTACTTTAAAATGTGAATATATTTTATCACCAAGCAAAGCTATTTGGAGACTTTTTTTTAAAATGATGTGTTTGTAGCTTTAGCAGGGTGAGGTATTAGCTTTGTTAAGGAAATAGTGAAATTTTCCTTTTAGAAAAATTACTACAGAAATACTATTTACCTCAATTTAGAAAATGTTAAAGAAAATGACTTTCCTTGAAATCTTACATGATTGCTATAGTAAAGATGTATTAATAACTACATATGATTAGTAACATATTCATTAAAAGAAGACACTGATGGTGAATTTACCTCTATAATTAGGGAGAAAATTAGCTGTACTTCTGAAGTCTTGAAAAATATGTTGTCCCAATGTTTTAGAGAACAATGACTCATTTTTAATTTATGACATATATGATTTGTTTATGCTTTTCATGAATGTGACTAAGAACATAGTTATGAATTATTTAAAGTGATATTTATTTCTGTGCATACCCATATTCATACCTGAAGTTTTATTCCTAATGATCAAATAAACATACATTGACTATATCATAAATCTAAATAAAATATATGTTAATGTTTTGACCAAGGAAAGGAAATAAGATATTTAAAACCCTTCTATATAGATAATTAAGAAATATTAAGGTAAATGATTTCATTGTTACATCTAGGTAATTGTCATAAGACTTACATAGGGGCAGTTGTTATCTAAATTGTGATCAATTAATAACATTGAGCTTCTCTGGAAATTAATAACATTTACATTATATATCATTGAAAAGTACAATATAGATTATTTAGTTATTAAAATATATTTTCTGTCAAAAATATCTTCAATAAATTTACAAATAAGACACTCTTATTTTTAAATCATTGTTTCTATATCTTGTAATTAATAATATGGGTGTAAGGTTTGCCATTACTTTAAATTTCTTAGATGTTTAAAAACCAAGAATGTGCTTATTTCAACTGAAAGGCATTAATCATAATTACATTTTGGCTTCAAAACATACTGAATTTAGTTATGGCATTGTTGTTGTACAAATATGAAGATGAAGTTAATGTGAAAATGTATAAATTAATATTTGTTATTAAAAACCTTTGCCTTTTAAAAATGTCCATCTTTATATAATAACACATTCAGATATTTTTCCATAACGTTCTGGAACTTAAAAACAGAGAAATAAGTTAAGGCGTAATCTTAATGTCCACTTTTGGTGTCTAAGTTAAAAATTTAGAAATAATAATTTGTTGATTGAAAAGGGTGGATTTGTATTGACTTACATAAGTCTGATAAGTGTTTAAATACTGTTAATCTATCAGTAATATTTTTATTATCATTGACAGTAATTTTGATATATTTCCAATTTTCTAAATTAAAAATAGGATCAGACCACATTATATTTTACATCAATGCCAGAACATTATGTGTGAAGAATATAAATATGATAATAAACAATATGAATTTTTTAAGATTAGTTTTTACTTATGTGTTTGTATGTCTGTGTGGCGGCAGATTAGGCATGTTTATATTATTTCAAGCACCCAAGGAGACCATAGAAATGTTTCAGACTTTCTGTGTTCTGAAAGAACTGTGAGCCACCAGACCTGGTTGCTGAGAACTGAACTCTGGGACTCACTAAAACAAGTAAAGACGGCTCACTACTGAGGCCTCTGTCCAGTCCCATAACAGTGTACAACTTCATGTTATTATTGTAGATTTTTGACTAATTTTACTAGGAAATTAAAAATAAATAACTATATCATTATCTTTATATATACTGAGTTCTGATAATGGACTCATTTTATATATATATATATATATATAACAAGCTTCACTAAACATACAAGAGAACCCTGGGCTCAAATAAGAGCAAACCTCTGACTGATGTCTTTATCTGGTGAAAGACAATAGTCCAGCTATGTTTTCATTTTGTTCATTGACTAAGTCAGGAGGGTGGGGCTTCCATTATTGGACTACTGTGACTATAACAAGACAATGACTCCCCAGTATCTGTCTTTCCCTCTTGTTCTCTCTTTCCTCCTTCCCCCCTTCCTACTTCTTCCTACTTCTTTCTTTAGTTCCTTTCTCCCTTACTCCCTTCCTTTCTTCTCCACCTCTTCCTTCCTTCATCTCTTCCTTCTTTTTTTTCTTTTTAAAGATTTATTTATTATATATACAGTATTTTGCTTGTATGCCAGATGAGGACGCCAGATCTCATTACAGGTGGTTGTGAGCCACCATGTGATTGCTGGGAATTGAACTCAGGACCTCTAGAGGAGCAGTCAGTGCTCTTAACCACTGAGCCATCTCTCCAGTCATCTCTTCCTTCTTTGCTTGCATACTAAGAAACAATTTCAGAAGCCTGTCTATTTTTTAGTATTTAGTATTAGCTCCAGTCCAGCTTGGATTTCTGATTTAAAAAAAAAATACAAATCAAAGCAAACAAAAAACAAAAACTATGTAAAATTAAAGGACATGTGGATATGTGCTTTATTTTAAGCTGTGAGGATTGTGATAATTTGTTTTGTAGTAATAAATATGATTATAACATAGGTACAACATCATGAAGTGATTATCATATTTTCACCATCCCCATTCATAGAAACTAAAAAATTATACTTTAAAAAAGCAATTTAAAATAGTTGTATGTTTGTCTTATTTTAATTTTTGTTAGTCAAGGTTCTCAAAAAGAATAGAACTGATAGAATAATATGGTATACCATTCTGTATCCTTTGAATATGTTTTATTAGCATTGGTTGAGAAAGAAATTGCTTTCGCCTATAGCAGGGCAGAATATAGCAAGGCAGAAAAATCTAAGCAGAGATAGAGGAGTAAAAAGAGCCAAATCGGAGAGACACCATGTAGTAGCCAAAGGAGAAAGACATTATAACCTTACCAGTAAACCACAAACCTTGTGGTAAACATATAATAAAAATGGGTTAATTTAAGACAAGTGCTTGCTAGGAATATGTCTTTATTGTTGGCCAAACAATATTATAATTAATATATTTCTGTGTGATTATTTCAGTCTGGGTAGCTAGGAAATGAATGTGCTTTCTCCATTTGTAATAGAATGAACATATATTACAACTGGAGTTTGTTAGGTAAGATTATACTGTACTTATCTACATGTGGGCTGTGTAATCCAACAATGCTTAGGAGGAATCTACATGACAGAGAGCAATAGAATTCAGTAGCCTTTTTGTTCAGTCTCCAGAGCTGCCTGGATGACTCACCAACCCTGTTCTGGCAAGAAAGATCTGGTGATGAAAGATTTCTGGAGACCCATAAAATTCCAGTCCAAGTTGAAAGGCTCTAGAATCTGGTCTCTCATGTCCAAAAGAATTACAACACCAGCAGAAAAGGGAAACTCCAACTTTCATCAGAGTGCCAAGACAGGCAGGCAGGCAACAAAAACAGATTCCCTACTTTGACCTAAGATATCCTTCTATTTAGATTACAGCTGGTTGTTGAGTATTAGGTTGAGTTTTCCTCATTCACACAATCTTTAAAACAAAAGCAAGAAAACTTCACAGAGCACCCAGAATGCACTTCCCTATGATTAAAAACATATTACAACACTAGACATCACAACATTCATTATTATTAGATGAGTGTGTTCCTATTATTAAGGCTTCTTCATTATCAATGTATGATGCCTTATGAATTTATTTTAAAGATGACTTGTCCTACAAGGATGACGATGAGATTTAATCATTGGTACTAAAGAATGTTAAGCAAATATCAGCAAGTAAATTGAAGAGAAATGGAACAACCAGGACCCAAGCACTGCACTGAATAAGAAGCTATTTTTAAATGATTACCAGTTATTACATTCATGGAATTTTGAGAAACACAGACCCAGGAGGTAGTAACCATGGGGAATGAATCTGAATGAATAATGACCACATTATATCAGGTACCTGGGGCCATCTGTATGGAGTAGACTCCTGAAAAGCAGCTGAAGAAGGGAGATGCTTTTTCTTGTTGGCAGGTTTTCCCCAGAATTTACTTGATATGAAGACATTCTTTTGCATCAGATTTTATGATCTCTGAGTATTAAAGAGTCAAGAATAAAGAATCACACACCTGGCTTGACCGAGTGAAAATCTCTAGAAACCTATTCCCAGGGAAATGGATGGGTATTATAAAATAAAACTTGTAAGCGCTTAAATTCAACAGTGTTAAGTCAGACAGCAAATAATGCGACATTCATGTTTTAAAGTCTCCTGACACCTGTACTGTCAACACTATAAATTTGGTTGTGAGCCTTAGTTATTTGAATAGAGACAGACATTTTGTCTATTAGCCTCAGATTAAAGAGCTAAAAATCCCATCCTTCGTAATAGAATCAATATTTTGATATTTTTTGAACCTTCATTTGCTGGACCAATCATGTGTTACCAGTGAAATGGGTCATCACTGCTTCCTATCCTGTCATTGATTCATCATTCTGTGACTAAGTATGATGTAGTTAAAACGTGTAGGTGGAGACTTCTTTGTGTACACTGTTCCTATGCTGACAAAGACTTAATTCTGTGTGTAGTGCTGCTGGATACACAGGTATCTTGCCTGCTGACAAATGCATCAGCATTTTTGAATAGGTCTCATGATGAGAAGCAAACCAGTGACACCGTAAACCGATGCTTTGTTTATCCACAAGCTCCTCAGCAGATAAAGTGGTGATGACATTCTGAAAGAAGCTTACCTTTGACCCTACCTCTACAACCAGCATTTTGATTCTGAAGTGACGTCTTGTTGAGAATGAATGCATGGAGAAGACACGTGAAGTGCTTTCCAGCTGCACCTAAGTAGCAACAATGGAACATTTCTTCCAACTGTAGCAGATCTTATATTCATTCACAAGAAAACGTCATGCATTCAGTCAAAGAAATATATATCCTTCTACTTAAAGGAAGAAAAATAATTTTAAAATGTGTGCCAATCAGAGTGGAGTGGAACTGGTAATCAGTAACAGAAAGTAATTTGGGAACCATGAAAACACTCTAGTATGCAGATACGCTAGAATAAAAGAACATATCACAGGGATATTATAAAATACTTTCAGATGAATTAAAGTGAGACTTGCATCCTAATTTATGTGGGTTCATAAGAGGACCCTCTTGCAAAGGTCCTGAATTCAATTCCCAGCAACCACATAAAAAGGTATCTCATCAAGCAGAAGATACAGCTTCAAATGTGTTCATGAAGAATAAAGGTGGCACATCATCACACAAAATCTCAACTCGGGGATCTTGAAAAACAGCAAATTTTTAATAAAGCTAGAAAATGAAGGGAAAAAAAGAATTAAAGTTAAAGAAATAGAGAAAATAAAAAAATTGAGAAATTAGTGAAATGCGAAGATGATTAAGATGAGACATAAAAATACCAATTTTAGCTGAATTTACCCAAATATAAATAAATAAAGAAAACAAACTAAAAAAAAAAAAAAAAGAAAAAGGGGCCGGGCGGTGGTGGCGCAGGCCTTTAATCCCAGCACTCGGGAGGCAGAAGCAGGCAGATCTCTGTGAGTTTGAGCCCAGCCTGGTCTACAAGAGCTAGTTCCAGGACAGGCTCCAAAGCCACAGAGAAACCCTGTCTCAAAAAACCAAAAAAAAAAAAAAAAGAAAAAAGAAAAAAGAAAAAGGAAGAATGAGACTTCTACAACTAATGAAAGTGAGGCCAATTACTGGATTTATTGAATTTAAGTATTTCTTATCTTTATGTATGTGTACAGGTATGTCATGTGTTTGTGTCATGTTGGTTGTTTCGGAGTTCAGAAGCATATGCCATATCCCCAAGAGCTTCTCTTACAGGTGCTTGTGAAAAGTCAGAGGTGGGTGACAACTGAACTCAGGTGCTCTTGAAGAGCAACCTGTGCTCTTAAACAGCCCTCGCTTGCTACATTTGAAAGAATGATATTGTAACAAAAAATACTATGAAAGCATGAATTTTAAGTTAGAAGAGTAGATGTGACAGACAACGAGTTCTTAGAAAAATAAATACAAGAGAGAGAGAGGAAATTCTTAAATGCAGATGTTAATAATTAAAAGCAAAAAAATAAAAAGCTGCCAAAGTCAATGACATTAGCAAGTGCTACATGATTGGGACATGATATAATTTTTAAAAAAGTTTTGAAGAAATTTGGAGGTTAGGTATGTTGGTGCAGTTCTGAGAACATTTTGTAGTTCAATGGACAGAAACAGAGCATTCTAGTAATACCACCTCTGTCTAGAAATATAAAGGCACAGCCTCTGTTTACAGATGTAATAGCTCCTTTTTTTAAACTAGCTACCAATTCTAAATATGCTATCCATGTTTACTTGAAGGAAGTATATTCTAAAAATTTATAAGTACTTTAGAACGCATTTTGAGTAAACTTTTAATGTTAGTTTTAATATTTCTATTTCCCTAGTTTAATGTGACTCCTATAAGCAGTAGATGCCTTTAAGAGGTAAGGTTTAACAATCTCGGCACCAGGAAGGAAGCTGTAACAAGTGACATAAATATTACAAATCATTATATTGTTATATATTGTTATGAAATATTTTCAAAGGAACTTTGGAAACATACACTATTTAGCATAATGTGTTAAGTAATATTTCATTAACTTTGTGAAATTATTATTTTATGTATGTATACAGGTATTTTGAAACCTTGTTGACTATTTTAAATTTTCAATGCTTTTCCTCTTATCATCCAGGTAGTCTATAAAGTCTAGATAAAGTAAGTAGTCATTTTATTAACAAAACTTTAAATAATCAGAGTATCTGGGAGCAATTTATATTTTCCTTACTAAAATATCGTTACTAAATATTATGATATTATTTGACTAATAATAGTCATATATTTTGATGATAAGTTGCTAGTATACTCTTAAAGGCAAAGGGAAAATGTCATCACTTCTGCTTTTGAAATGATGGGATTTCATTCCAGATAGCAGAAAAATGATGTTATGATGTTATGATGCCATCTTCAACTATGAAGGGAAGATGCATGATGGGAAATTCATGTTTGATCTGACAATGCTGCTATTAAACAGGTTAGATAATGATTATTAATCTGGATGACAATATATAATTCATTTTAAGAGTAGAGCTAATTGTAATGGAAATAAATTTTTAACATGAAATAATTTATCATACTTATTCTGAAAGGGTTATGCACAACTTCCAATAAAAAATTCTCACCGTTGTGGCTTTTGAACCAGAAAAAACTTCAGGTCTTTGTTCCATCATTTCTTAGCTGTAGAGACTTGGGGATAATTTTAACTTTTTTTAATCTTTAACCTGTTCCATCAGTTCCTTATCTAAACATAGGACAGATTCTCATATCATGCTTCTAATTCCAGGGGCCATTCTCAAGTTGTTTGAGTGATCCAGCATATCTCAAATACCCAGACTGTGCAATGAAGTCTTCGGTCAATTCTTCAAAGCAGAAGGCAAGAGCTGTCCATCTGCACTAGCCTAGGCATAGGAACCAAGCACATTTACTTACTCACCAGTGACATCAGTCCTGAAGAGCCAGATAGCAGAAAGGCTCTGGTGGCAATCATCTTGTGTCAGGTGCAGAATCATAGCATTTCAGGGTTGAGTGGCAGCAGTGTTGAATCCCCATGTAATGGTGTCAGCCGTGATTATCACCCTACTGCACACTGGACCAGTTCACACTCTGTTGTTGGCTATTACTCCTAGAAACAGAGTCTCTAGCCTGAACCGTCAGACAGAATACCATTATAATAAAACTTTTTTCTTAAAAAAAATGCTCCAAGAACTACGATAATGTTATACACTCATGAGGCAGACACAGAGTAAAAATGTACAACAGATTTTATTTGATTAGCTATAAATTTTTTATACATTTCCACGTCCTGCAAACAGGCTTCCTTGTAACACTTTGGTAATAAGTCTTTTGTTTCTGATTAAAATACAGACGAACATCATAAACTATTGTAATTTGAAAGGACTGAGCTCATGATGCAACCTGCCTCCATCTGCTATCATCTGTAAAACAGAAGGGGATTTTTATGCAAGTACCACTGAATTCAATTTAGGTTAAAATTCAGAAAATTAAATGTCAGTCTAGTTCCCCATCTTTTTATGCTGTCTTGTGTCATTGATGAGGGGTGGGTATGACCTTCTGTATAATCATTCCACTGCTAACTATTCAACATGTCTTTTTGTAAATGTTTTTGTGAATATGGACTATTTT
>JAQHUG010000011.1:10961930-10986224 GCA_028555095.1 Dicrostonyx torquatus
TGCTGCAGGATCTGAAGGATAAGGACGGAGATGGATACATAGCAGGTTCAAAGTGACCATGGTGTCGGTAAGAGCAGAGTAAATAAAGTGAGAAAGGAAGGAAGAGAAAAAAGAAATAAGGAAGGAGAGAAGGAAAGAAAGAAGGAAGGTGAAGCAAGGGAAAGGAAGTTAAAGAAAAGAAAGAAAACCAAACACATAATTATGGGTATATTTCATTGATAGAGTTCAGGCTACCAAAACACATGAACACACACTTAAAAAACAAGATGATAGTGACAAAGAAGAAGACAAAACAAACAAATAAAAAAACCAGACATATCTATAATGGAGATCATAGAGATGCCTGAACATCTGTTATAAATGTGTGATTATGAGTTTTAAGGAAAAAACAGCAAAAACAATAGAGCATAAATAGATCAAAAAGATAAAAATAAAATAAAATGCTCTGAGATTGGGTTTCATAAAACATCATCAATATAGATTCTTAGCTAGAAAACTAATATAATCATCCATATAAATAAAAATACTTTATAAATGGGACTGCATATCAGAAGAGAAATTCCACAAATTTCTGGCTGTCTCTCCTGTATGTAAATTTGTAGTCTACTGTTCATTTGTAAAATTTGCTTTGGAGATAAGTGTGAAATCCATGAAAAATCAATAAAAGTTAAAAGAATTATGATTGGCTAAGTAACATGGTAAAGGTTGATGCAATTGATCAAAAAGTTTCCAATTCCAATTTCTTAAAATGATCTGGTTAAGTGGCAGCTCTAGATGTTTGTAGCCAACTTCACATGACTGCCAATCTCAGCCCTGGTTGCTCTGAAGAAAGAGACAACAGCTATATGTCCACTGGAGAGGTCTAAGTGAGCTGTTTCCAGTCAGACACATAGTTCCTGTTAAAACAAAGAACAGGATACAAGGATAAAGAAAGACTGTATTACTCCGACTGCTTCAGAGTGTTCAGAGATGTGAGAGGCAGGAAGACAGCATATTTAATTGCATTTTTGTAAAGCCATTTTACATATTTCATAGTATTATATTCACAGAGCAACATTTAATTTAATTATGTTTCCTCTTTGTTAGAATTGAGAACATGTATATGTTTAAATACTTAAAGTTAAAATGACGCAGTCACCACAAAAATAATGGACTAAGGTCAGTTATATAATACTGACTCACACTTTCATTAAACAGGCAACTGTTAGATTAGTGAGATTTTATGAATGGAATAAAACCTACACTAAAGTTTTGCTGTTAGGACTGCAACATTATTGCCATGGATCAGATAGTAAAATAACTTTAAGCAATTTCCCTGATAAATGTGAATGTGTGCTTGCACATAAGTTTTCAAATTACTTTACAGAAATTCCTACCTGGGCAATATGATAATGTCTAAAGAAAAATCAAATGGTAAACATTTCAGTATTCTTTATTACTATAGAAACGGTTATAGCTAATATCAAAATATGTTACATTGTGTATTGCTGAGTATTTTTGATGCAGCTCATTAAAATCAGGAGTAGGGTCTATGTAATTTACTTCATTAGAGTTACCTAGAGACACTCATGAAATCAATAGTTCACTTTACAAAAAATTTGAATGTGTAACCCTCTTAATTATTGTTCATTTTTATGCACCTAATTTAGACTTAAGTTATCATTAATCATTTCAGACTCTAGAAGGAAACATTATGAAACAGTAAAGGAGAAGGTGCCTGAACTGACCTTGTCCTGTAGTCAGACTGATGACTATCTTGAATATCACCATAAAACCTTTGTCTGGTGACAGATGGAGATAGAGAGAGAGAGACCCACATTGGAGCACTGAATGAGCTTCCAAGGTCCAGTTGAAGAGCAAAAGGAGGGAGAATATGAGCAAGGAAGTCAGGGCCCAGAGGGGTTGGTCCACTCACTGAAACGGTGTGCCTGAGCTAAAGGGTGCTCACCAAATCCAGCTGGACTGGGACTGAGAATAGGATCAAACTGGACTTTCTAAATGTGGCTGATATTTGGGGCAGACTGAGAAGCCAATGATAATTCTCTGGTATTTGTCTCTACTGCATGTACTAGCTTTTTTGGGATCCTATTCTATTTGGATGCATACATTCCTAAGCCTGGATGAAGGGGAGGAGTGACTTGGACTTCCCATAGGGCAGGGTACCTTGCCCTCTCTCAGGACTGGAGGGCAAGGTGGAGGGTGTGTGGGGCAGTGGGAGGGAAGTGGGAGAAGGGAAGGAAGGGGAAATTTTGATTGATATTATTTACAAAGGAATAAAAAAGAAATAAATGCAACTGAATTTCCAGGTGACTTAGTCGTGAAATACTTTTTGATAGAAACCCAGTAGTATGTGTTGGTGAGTCACTTTGCAATATAATTTCTGATGAAAATTTGCTTTTTACATGAATCATGTTCAGAAAGTATTAATACTTTTTTTAGTAATGAAGTGTTTCATAAATAATATGCATTAAGGACATATAAGACATAATATAAATATGGCATCAATTATATGTCATTGTTCTTAGATAATATAAGACATAATATAAATATGGCATCAATTATATGTCATTGTTCTTAGATTTCTTTAATGAATTTGGAGTATGGAGGTGGTGGAGGGTGGAAGGGAAGGGTGAAGGGGAGAGGAGGATTGAAAGAATAATATGAGGACTCTGGGTTGTCCACTTGGAGGAAGGACAGAGAGGAAGAGCAAGGAAAGAGGTATCTTGACAGGGGGAGCGATTATGGGGTTCGCAAGAAACCTGGCACGATAGAAATTCCCAGGAATTCTTAAGAATGAACCCAGTTAAAATAAGTTTTACACTGTAACTCATGAAATCTCAATGAGGGAGGCCACATTGCCATAATCCTAGTTAAAAATGATTGATTATGATACACATTTAAATATTTGTCATACAAAGTTAGTTGTCGAGCCATGGTATAAAAGAGATTTCTGCTCTAAGTATTTCACTGAAGATTTTACAAACAGAAGTTTATTTTCGGTAATATTTATATATTATATTATATATTCATATAATAAACTAAAATGTGATAAACATATTGTTTGTTTAAAACATCACATAGAAATTTAAATTTTTCCATGTATTGGCTCACTCATTCTTCACACAATGTATATGAAAATTTTCATCCTAATTTAGTAGTGTTCAAATAAATGGGAAAAGAATCATGCCATACTAAAATCATTGGAAAAGCTATGATTTTAACGAGCCTAAATATGGTTGCAGGATCTATGTTCTTAATGGGATCAGCTCTCCTTTTTGAGATATTTAATTGAAACTTATAATTAATTTTATATTCATTGTATTGGCTCTTAAGTTAGACTACAATTCACTCTGTAGATTATACTATTATATACAAGCAATCAAATATTTTTCTAAGTCACATTAGAGATACTTATTCATTCCAGTAACACATTGCTTTATTTTTGTTCCAGACCAGTTTGTTAGTAAAGAAAGCAAATAGATAATTGCCAGGTTGTGTTTATTCTTAATAGTGTTCTGTAAAAATTGTAATTTAATAAAATCCTAGATACTCAAGGTTAATGCCTACAAAATGTCTCAACAGTATGAATGTAAATCTCATAAAATGAATCCCACACTTACCCAAAACAAGGAAAATCCAAGTCCAGAAGAGGCAGTGAGATTCAGGTTAGGAGCACTGGTTTTGGATATAGTTTTGTACAAGTCTGTATGAGCTGAAGGTGGGGGCAGACTTGCTTTGCAAAAATATGTGCATAAGCATATTAAAGGTAGAGCTAGAGTTGAGAAGCAAACATTACAGACAATATTTATTTTAGACACAAAGTTCAACACTGCCTTTTCATACATGTTAATTTTATTTGATTATTTTAAGTATGTGCTTGCTCCAATTAGTCATTTTTGGAAGCATGCATATGATAACTGAGATGCACGATCAGAAGTGTTTTTAGGAGGATTATAATTTCTTCCAACATTTGGATTAGTTTTAAATGCCTCAGAGAAGCTATCCTTGATGCTAATAGTAGAAGCTAAAAAGAGAATGGGGAGAGATCAGGGAAAAGTAAAGGGTAAGGAGAGAATTAAGAACCCTATTAATTCAGAATCCAATTGCTAAACTGTGACACATGCAAGCAATTAAATGAACAAAGCAAATAATAGTTTGTTATAATATTTACTCTTAATTTAACAGATGAAACAACCTCAATAAAAGGAGATATGAGAAAATGTAAAGACACATGAACAGATAGGAGTAAGTTACTGAAGATACTTTGAACATTAGTCAAAGTATATACCTGTTTACATTAGAAATACTGATTTTCAAAAAAAACAAACAAACAAAAAAAAAACACTTGACCTAAAAGTAAGAGGTTGTCTTGCTTCTTGATATTATTACAGAGGTAACATTGTAGAAATAGAACCATTGTCTCAAAAGTCCCTTATTCCTCTTAGGTTTTCTCCAGCCTTTCCCTCTCTGCCATCTCTTTCATGAGGCACAGAGCCAAGAGTCCGGAAAGAATTCACAGTCAGTTTGGAAACCTTCCATGACATTTCAGCTTCGTTGGTCAGTATGCTTCTCAGATAAATGCACTGTACTTCTGTTCATCTACTTACAATTGGGAAAACTACTTTTTAAAGTGTTTAAGTGAATATGTTTTTTCACAGCAGGTAAAATTTAATCATAAAACTGTTTTAACAAACTCATGAAAAAACTGTTTCCCAATGTTTCACTTTCTGACCTTTAAGTCAAAGGCTACTATAAATTGAAGCATGTGAAAATAAACCTTTTATAAATGCATAAATATTAAGGATGTAGGTTTCTCTTTGCTCTTTAGCATTCAGTGGGATCATTTCTTATTGTGGGATTGTGCAGTGCTGTAAATAGTCAGCGATGGAGACTGCTTGCCTGGTGTCTGGAAGGACAACCTGGAAGGAGAGGTATAAAGCACTAAAAGCATCATGTATTTCCATAGGAATTTAATTTGTCCAGGTAAACATAATTCTAGAACTCTATACTTTATATCCTATAAAAATAGTAAGGTGACTCAAATTCAAAAGATCAATTTTGTAAGCAGTATGAAATATTTCTTTAGTTTCTTTGTTGAAGATATAGAAGCAAAAAAATTCCGTGTAATTTTATGCTTTGAAGAATAATAATAAAAGAGAATCCTGAATATCTCTTTATAAAGCAGTTTAATTTTTCAGGTACCATTGTCACTCACTGACACGTTCATAAAAGAAATTTTTCTTTCTGGCAATGTTCTTAGAACCTGTGTTTGTAGGTAAGAATTAATTGGTAGCCTGGGTAGTTTTTCATGTTAGTATCAAGTTTTTTATTTGGTTCAGAATAGTGTGTATTTCCATTCTATCAAAAGAGTCTAACAGA
Source organism: Dicrostonyx torquatus (assembly GCA_028555095.1). Taxonomy (NCBI): domain Eukaryota; kingdom Metazoa; phylum Chordata; class Mammalia; order Rodentia; family Cricetidae; genus Dicrostonyx; species Dicrostonyx torquatus. The sequence goes on from JAQHUG010000011.1 coordinate 10,967,310, forward strand.
TCATTTTTTAACTCTCCAAAACTTATGTTTTCAAATATTATCAAAATAAGTATTCAGTTTATTTTACCATTTTAAGGAGAAAAACTATTCTTAAAATCCCCAAGCAAACAATTTGAAGACATTTGGTAATCAAAAGCTCATAATCGAATGTTATGATAGCAGACTGTCAGATCCAGGGTTTTGTGATTCCAATGTTGCTTCTCATCTAATCTGGCAAAAAAAAAAGTAATATCAAGTAAGCACTTTATTTAGAATAGACACAGCCTGTGGTGATTTAAAATTATTCAGCCTATATTGAAACAGAAATATGTTCTAGTTGAAATAAATGTTTTGTGGTGCAGCATCTTCATGAGGTTATCAAAATTACCATTGCAAACCATTTCAGAAAAAATTACTGCATTTTAGAGTTGCCACAGCATCTACTTTAGAAAGCAGATTCATATTTAATGAGTTTCACAATGCAGCCCCCTGTCAATGAGCTGCACTACTCTTTAGGAGAGAACATAAATCATTATTTTATATCAATTTTTGTTTTAATGTGCCAAATATTAGATATTGAAAGGAATGTTGTGAAAAAATGTGTTTGTAAGATGAAGGTTTAAAACCTAGATTAGTCCTTAGAAAAGTGATGTTTTCTTTCTGTGGCCAAGTCATACTATGGATCTAAAATTTCAGAAACTTGAGTGAAAAAAGGTGGCAGAGACAAAATGAGATTAAATGGATTAAACAAGTATAAAAAAATGACTATTACTTCTTAAAAGGGTCACATGTGAGTATAAAGTTTATAAATATGTCATTATCATTTCTAATGGTAGTGGATCTACATTAGAATAAGGACTGAGTGTTCTCATGGCATGCTTTCATGGTTTAGAAAGTATGCCTTTCTCCTTGTTACTCTTTAAATATATTTTGTGCTTTGCCCCTCCTTTATCATAGCTACCTAAAGATAATTGGGTTGATTGGTACCATTCTTCTGTTTCTTATAACTCATATATACTTTACTTGGTTTTAGTAACTACGTTGTGTATACATATATACACAAATATTTATATGTTTATACACAAAGTGCATATGCCTATTTACATATGTAGGTACATGCATATGTGTGTATTATGTGTGTATATATAATGTATATTAAAGATATATATAAAATTATATATAGTGTGTATGTGTGTGTGTGTGTTAGATAAAGTGCCAAAACTTCTAGGTATATGACTTACTTTAGTACACTAAGAACTACTTGAAAAATAAGTTATTCATGGATGTATTTTAATCAACAAATTCTTTTGGTGGTGGGAGGATTTCAAATTTTGATGAATTTTTAACTAAGATTAGCTTTCAGAGTCATGGATTTCAAAGTTTCAGGAGAAGAAACTACCAAATATTACTAACAAGTGAATTATATCCTAATGAATGTATTTCTGTTTCAGATTTAGTTTGCGAAGGTTATCAGTATAATCAGTCACATGGCGATCAGGCCCTTGTTCACCTGCCTTGTAGGGGTTATGCACATGAGTGTAGCAATCATGGAGGCCAAAAGAAGGTGTTAGATCAGAAACCTTGTAACTAGATTTACTGATGATTATGAGCCATCAGACATGGGTGCTGGGACCATCTCTGTCTTGTTCTCTACAAGGAACTGCATGAAATTTTAATCCTGAATCTGTCCAAACCTCACAGGGTTTTGTAGTTGTTGTTAATGATGATATATGTGTGTGTGTTGTGTATGTATGTATACATATAAATAGATTCATATATACATATAAAATATATGCTTATATTATTAAATCAGTAAAGTAAAATGACCACTTAGTGTTATTCCTTTTATCTTGAAATGCTTTACATATTATTCTTTCTTCATTATTTTTGATTCGCATCATTTCAAAAGAAAATAATCAAAGAAAATCTTTATATTATTACTTTATATATATATTTTAGAACATTTATTCATTAGTTAATGGGAAATATTTCAGGACTTAAAAAAGAGCATAAATGCCAAGCATGTCATTAAGCATCTCTAGAGATAAGGTATATGGAATTATATGTAATTACTACTCTTACCAAAATGATTTGTCAAATAATTATACCATTAATATAGGAGGGACAGAAAACTAATGCCATACAATTTTCACCATGATTTCTCTCTTTTTTAGATGTCTATGTATTATTAATATTCTCAACAGACTTCTGAAAATGTAGGTAGAATCCATTTAATTTGTTTAACTTATTGACAATTTTATATTTCCAAAGTCTAAGATTTATTTGAAATAAAGATTGGCTAAATAAATTGAAATAGAAATAAATTGAAAACAAAAGTAAACATAATTTACCCTAGAAATAAAAAACAAGAGGCAATATCTGTTATGTGAATCTCATATCATTTATGATAAAGTTTAAGATGTTTCAAATAAAGAAGACAGACACTATAACACAAAACTCATTACACTAGTTAGTCTGTTTCCATGTATATTTAGTAATTTGTTACATTTTTATTACATTCTAGTGCTAAACAAACAGATGGACAGAGATAGACAGATATATACATTATACATACATATGTACATGCATACATACATAAGTAAGTAGGAAGATGTATATAAAGCTAAGAAGGTAATATTGAGCATTATAAACATCTAAAAATATAGCAGGAGATAGGTGGATATTGGGAAAATATATATTATATACATACATAAACTTTTCAAATAATAGATAAATAATAAAATTAAATTGTATGTTGTTCAACTCTACATCCAGAGTTTTCATGTGCTACTTAGATAAGGGTTAACAGATAACATGTGCATGCCCCTCATCCTGATGATATTTGGAGCACTGGTTTTTAGACCACATTTGGAAAACATCAGCTATAATTAGCGAAAATTCCTCTCAGGCACCAGCAATAATTTAAATGTCAGATTTTCATGTATTGCTTCAGTTTTTCAGCAACAAAACCTAAAAATGTAGGATTCCTAAATGCAAGTTCTATGCTCTTCATGCATTGCCTGTTGTAACACCTGAGTACAAATGGCAGTTCTTCTTGCAGATGTAAAAAAGCTTGGCTGAGGCTTTTGAACCTGGTCTTCCCTTGAGCACTTACTAGCTAACATGTAATAAAAATTTCAATTTCTCAGTATTTTAAAGTATTAAGATGCTTGGTTTTCCTTACTGAGTCATCAAAGTTAAGCAACTCAGGCAGTCAAAAAAACCTCAAAGATAAGTATCTGAAATATTCCTGTATTATATAAGAAATCCCCGTTTATTGGACACGGCATTTCTCTTTAGAGATAACTGTGGCTACTCAAATACCAAAAAAAAAAAAAAAATAAAATAAAATAATAGATTTCATCTTACTGTCTGGCAAGCTTAAAATATAGGCAATAGTATAGACAACTTTTAATAAATTCTATTTTTGTGCTCAAATGTTAACATGTTAACAATTCACATCATCCAATAGTTTTACATATTTTGGAATAAAAATGTATTTTTTATGCTTAAAATTTTTACAATCCCACAACTCTTATTATTGCTGTTTTATTTGTTTAATGTTTTTTTTCTTCTTCAAACCTTTGTACTTCGAAGGCAATAGTCTATTAAACAATTATATCAATTCATTTTCTTGCTAACAAATTTCAGCACACTACAGACTTGAAAGAATCTTCAGAAGACCATATTTTTAGGATTATATTATTTTAATTCATGAGGGCAAAATGAAAAACTCTTGAGTATCTTAAGTTCAATACCACATAAATATTGCTGCATATATCTATATACTGTATATAAATATATCTAGATAATTTTATTATATGTATAGATATAGATATAAACAAAAATACATGATCAAATTATTTGAGTTCTCATTGGCCACTTAATATACAAGGAACCCAGGATTTCATTTTTCTATATCTACAAATCAATTTTTTCTTCTTCAAGGATAGTTTTATTGCTTCCCTTAGTCAATTTCTTGTATAACATTGGCTCAAATATGTTCTGTGTTTTTCCTTAACTTGTAATTACTTGCAAAGTTCAGTTTCCTGCCTAGACTTGTCTCCTGACATTCTGCTTTTCAATTGTCAGCTTGGCAGCATGATGTGGAGAAGATAAAGAACACTTTGTAGTAGACACAGTTGGGTGTTTAAAAGCCAGCTTATCAGTGTTGTGGCATTAGATATTTCTAATAAGTCTGTGAATCAGTTTCCCTAGATTTATAAAATAGCAATACCATAATTGCTTAGTATGATGTTGAGAAGGTTAGGATTATAATGTATGTTTGCAATGGTGGATCACAAAGGATTTCATCACCTAGAAAACATTTGTCACTATTTTCTTGAAGCCTTTTCATGGTTGTCACACTGTGCAAGAGAAACATGCTATTTTCTAGCTTTTTTAGGCTCAACAAACACAAACACAATAATATTCTCAAATACACAAGATCACATCAGGCAGCAGTTGTCAACTTCACTTGCTGACATGAATGACCTCCCTAATTCCAGACATCTGGTCAACCTTTATTTTGGGCATTTCTCTGAACAAATTTAATATTTAGATCAGTGGTCTGAGAAAAGCAGCTTGGCTTCCTTAATGGGATTTAAACTGTTTAAGTCAGCTGGGGTTGAGTAGGACAAAATGTCCCATCTATTTTAGCTCAATGCCGTTTTTCTAAGGTAATGATGTTTTTGACTTTAGAGCAGATCTAATAGATTGGATTCTCTTGGGTCCTTCACCTTCCAGATCTTGCAATGGGGTTTAATTCTTTGCAGCAAATAGGGTTCTAAATTTGTTTGCTTCTGTGGAGAATCCCAAATTCAATAAATACTGAATCATGTCTTGCCTGATGTTCCTGGCCTAATATAGTGCAATGCTTAACTAAAAAGAAATATTTGAATATACGGTAAATAAATTCATTGGCACCCATCTGAATGGGTGCTCTAAAATGGTCTTATAATTTAAAATATTAGTTAGAACTTCAGGTGAATTAGGTAAAACTTATTAATCTATTTTTCAGGCACTATATTAATCATTTTCAATTCTTATTAAGTATATGGCAGATATTTATGTATTGCCTACTATATAATTTTGTTCAGATATTTTAGTAGTTTTGAATTTCATTTTAAGAATTCTATTAGTTTTTTAGTGATATGTTATCTATTAATTGTTTCTTCATATTTTCCTTTCTTTTCCTCTTCTTATTGTTATCATTATTTATGTGTGAATTTGGTGGGATAAGAAAAATATTATTTAAAAATTTATTCTTGTTTTATTTTTGATATTTTTGACCATAACACACTATTTCCAGCTAAGTTTAAAACACAATTCTAAATTTAAATTAAATATTTATTTGTTAAGTGATGCTTATTTCTAGAAGGAACCAACTATCAGAACTTACTAAGCTTGTTGCATTAATTTTTAATTAAAATATTTTTTCTAAGTTTTAATTTGGCAGTTTTTTGTCTTTTTTATGTTTTCTGTATATGAAACTCTATATATTCTTGTTTGTGCTTCCTGTTATTTCTCTTTGTCTCTTGGTAACACATCTTTGTTAATAGTGTAAAAGGGTTTTATTCTTTAATTGCCTCTAGTGTAATTTATCCACCACTTAAGACTGCTGCTTGTCCCAGGTGGGTAGATGATATACACATGTATATAAACTTGCCTGGACAGCACAGTAGAGCTAGCTAGCCCTGTTGGTATGTGTGTGGGGGGCCTAGCCGAGGGTGTGAGTGTGGGAGAGGAGATCTTCCCCTTTCTCTCTGCAGCAGCACTCAGGAGAGTGGGTCCACACCTTGCTGAGGTGGTGCACGAGCTGTTCCTGCCATTTCCTGACTGCAACACTCAGGAGAATGAACTCTGCAGCTTCATTGGGCAAAGGGGTTTAGCTGGCACTGATAGCAAAAGTGCAGAAGAGGCAGACCCAAGGGCCTAAGAGCAGATTTGACGCTGGTGATATGAGGTGGGAGAGCAAGAGACATGACCAAAGGCCTAGTTACAGGACTTTCAGTTTTTCCATGCCAGTATCTATCCCATTTAAAAAAAAATGAGCATTTGAACACTGCTTTTTCATTTCTCGGCCATCCAGACCTGAATAATCACACAAAAACTATATTAATAACAACACAGTCTGGCTAACGGCTTTGGCACATTCCTAACTAGCTCTTACATCTTAAATTAATCCATTTCTATTAATCTGAGTATTGCCTCGAGGCTGTGGCTTACGAGTAAGGTTCTGGGTGTCTTTCTCCTTTGGCAGCTACATGGTGTTTGCCTGACTCTGGCTTCCTTTTTCCTGCATTCAGTTTAGTTTTCCCACCTACATATATTTTGCCATGCCATAGGCCAAAGCAGCTTCTTTACTAACCAATGGTTATAAAACAAATTTATAGCTTACAGAGGGGACGTCCATATCAGAAGGGGCCTTTTCCTGCATAACCAAAGCTGCAGGATGTCCATGACACAGTGCAAAAACAAGATATTTAAGATGAGTTCTGATGAGGATCTGGTACTAACCGGTATCAAAAGCCAGTGGCCTCACCCCAGACCAATGACACATGTCAGTGAATATTTGAAAATAAAGCTGTTTGAGCAAAAGAGTCAGCTGGGTGACACAAACCTACTGTAGATTCCATGACATAATTTTTTTTTAAATTTTTGTTTTCTTTCTAGGGTGATGTTGCAAGAGCAGAGTGCATATATGGAGGGACAGAAAGATGACTGGGACTGGGGTACATGATAAGAAATTCACAAAGAATAAAAACTTAGGTTGTACTAGGAATCTGCTTATTAATAACTCATTGTAAGCTGAAAATGCTTTGAATTATCATTACTTTTAGAATATAGTTACTATCAAAATATTTTAGGACCTACTATTCTTGTGCTAAGAACCCAAGTTTTAACAGGAATGAAGAATTTTCACATATACAAACGTTAGAAAATAATTGTTTCCTTGTATGAACTTTGGAATTCATGTTATATAAGTGGTGGATATATATTACTGTTGTCACATCTACTATTTTTATCCTTTTCTAATGTGATTTTTGTCAGGTTAGGAAAGCACAAAGCAGATATTAATATATAAAATATTATATGAGATTTAAAGGTCATCTGGGAACATATTCTGCTATTTTTATGAGATTTTATAAACTAAAAGCAATGACCCTTTCAAAGTAGTTGTGTAACATTTGCATTTTCTATGCATTATGATCAGTGTTTTATTTATATAATGTTCAATTTTAGTTGTATAAAAATAATTCACATTTTTATAAGGAAGACAAATTCAAAGAAGTTTTATTAAAGAAAATACCATGAAATTAATGAAAAAATCTTAATTAGCTCCATCATGTTAAAATGCCATTTTTGTTTAGACTGTTATGTTATTTTATGTGTTGAAGATTCATTTCCTCAGGAAAGTAGAATCCATGGGTGGCCCTATTGGGATAGGATTAGACTATGATAGACTTGCCCCTTCAATCGCTAAAACTGTTAATGGCTTAAATTTTGTAATACACTATTAAGAGGCAGTTAAATTCTTCAAGTGGGATCTCGATGTGATGAATGGATGGGGGTGGAGGTAGGGAATGGGGGAGGGGGTAGGTGAAAGGGAGAGGATAGAAGGGAGAAAGGAAGAACCAGGGAGAGCCTGGGGTTGTGGGAGGGTGGAGATCGAGGAAGGGTGGATATTGGAGAAGGGAATAAGATATCTACATTAACAGGAGTCATTCTAAGATTTGCAAGAGACTTGTCTCTAGAGGGGATCCCAGGTATTCACAGGGATCTCCCAGCTAGGTACTCGGGCAGCAGAGGAGTGGGTGCCTGAACTGAACTTGCCCCATAGTTACTTTGTTGAATATCTTAATCGTCACCATAGAAATTTGCAAGATCGATGGAGATAGAGCCAGAGACCCACATTCACATCAGAACAAGGGACTGAGCTACCAAGGTCCAGTGGAAGAGCAGAAGGAGGGAGAAGATGAGCAGTGTGCTCGATCTATTGGGAGCTCATCAAATCCAGTTGGACCAAGACTGAATGAACATATGACTTAACTGGACCCTATGAATGTGACTGCCAGTGGGGACTGACTGAGAAACCAATGATAATGACACCGGGACCTAGCTCTTCTGCATGTATTGGCTTTTTGGGAACTTATTCTATATGGATGCACATCTTCCTAGACCGAGATGGAGGGGGGAGGGCCTTGGGCTTCCCATAGGGCAGGGTATCCTGCCCCATCTTAAAGAAGCAGGGGGAGGGTGGTGAGGTAGTGGGGGAGCGGGAGGGTCGGGAACAAGGGGAGTAAATGTAAATTCTTCTTTTACCAATAATAATAATAATAATAATAATAAAGATAAGCATTCTCTTTAACCTTTTTTTTTCTCTCTGCTTCTTGCCCAACTGGAGTTGAGCTGCTCTGTGTCAACATGTCTGTATGTCTCGGTGATCTGCTTGACCACAATCCAGACATGTAGAGTCATCCAGCCTTGGCCAAGACAACTGCAACCATGAGTTAAAACAACTTTTCCACACACATAGTCATTGATTTTTTTTTTCCCACACATTTCCCTTAGTGATGAAAAGAAGGACACCTTTGTTTTCTTTGATGCCATCAAAGTCTTACAGAGTGTTTTAAAGTAGGGATTGTAGCTAAATTGGTGGAGTGTTTGTCTAACAGGCACTGAAGCCTGGGACAGTTTTCTGTTTCTATACAAATTACTAGATGTGGTGACACGTCTGTAATTCCAGGACAAGGGTGGTAGAAACAACAGAATCATGAGTTCAGGGTTTTCTCTTGCTACATCGGGAACTTGCAATCAACTGGGGTACTAGAGATTATCTTTAAAATTACAATTAGGATTGAAACTGTTTTCAAAGATGGGGCAAGAAAGTAGAATTCCAGGGTTGTAAATTCACAAAGGAATCCATGCATGCATTTGCATCTTTAGGTGCTGTATGGTAATTTTACTGTAATCGTACAAGAGGATTAACTGCCTGGATTTGCAGAAGTTATTTATGATCACCCAAAACCCTGTTGAAGGAGGTTTTTAATGGTGTATTATGTCACTTTGAAAATTCTCTTTCTGGCAAATTCACAAGGAAGTAATTTAGATTGTATGATGGCTAATTATATCACTTGTATCCAACAATTATTTCCAATTTGTTGATCTCAGTATATGAGGATGAAGTAGCCGATTCAGATGTTAAACCTTTTGAATTACATCTCTGCCTGCATTTAGTAAACTAAGGGTTTTAATACCTTAATATATAATATTTGTAAATCAGGCAGAAGAATGTGTAATACTGTACTAAAGGAAAAATGCATATGATTAAATTAAGCACAACTGTAAGTTTACCTAAAGTAACAAATTAATGAAAATGACAATAATATTTATGTGTAAAAATTAATACTTATTAAACATATATTTCATGTGTTTTCGCTGAGTTAAAATGAGTAATCTACTTTATGCATAAATAATTTGCTCCTGCTTAATGATGTTTGTTTAAATAAATATGGTAAAGATGATTCCAACAAGATTATTACTGTGACATGAACACATAAATGGGAATTTTTTAGACTCATAATTGCATCATATTTCATTTTAATTTACCTTATTTTCACAAATGTTACCCTAATTGAGTAGCTATTTAGATTTATTATTTCTTATCTTTTGCATATGTTTTAGTACTGAGAGTAAAAAAAATAAAATCAATCAGATCAGATTGGAGAATGTATTTGAATAAAAATGTTTTCCTGTAAGACTTAATAAAGCTTTGTTTAAATAATTTATTATTATCAGAATACAAAATCATTTGCATACAGCATGGATGCCATTAGATCTGCAATAGTTCATGACCAAAATATAGATACTTAAAACAGAACTGAAAATTGAGAATTTTGATGTAGAAAATGGATATTGAATTATGAATTTGTAAGACTGATTTTCTAAGACAAGGTGTATTTAGAACCAGAAAAAAAATACTCAATCTCCAAATTCTGCCATTTATGTGTTTTGTCATGATGGACAAACAATGTAACTTCTTTTAGTAATTTCAAAAGAAATACAGTAAAAGTATGTTTCTCACAATATGATGAAGCTTAAATGACATGTATGACATGCCAGTCCCTAACAATATAAGTGTTTGATAAGAGTTTTCTTTTCTTCTTTTTTATTTTCTAAGTTAATTTGTTTTTATTTAATTTTTTATTGCAGTATGTTTTGATCATATTCTTTCATTACCCATTTCCTCTAATCTACTTACCGAACTAAACTAAATGTTCCTTCTCTCTCTCTCTCTTTTTTTTTTTTTGGGGGGTTTTTGAGACAGGGTTTCTCTGTGGCTTTGGAGCCTGTCCTGGAACTAGCTCTTGTAGACCAGGCTGGCCTCAATCTCACAGAGATCTGCCTGCCTCTGCCTCCCAAGTGCTGGGATTAAAGGTGTGCGCCACCACAGCCCGGCCAATGTTCCTTCTCTTTATCTTTCTCAAAAAGAAAAAAAGAAAGAAAAAACTGATAAAGAGAGAAAATGAAAAGAAACAAATTGCAGATGGCTTTTTGACTAGAGTTGGGACTTGGCACTTTGCTGTGCTAGGAATCTGTCTGTTTTGATCATGTGCAGGTCATATGTGTACAATCATATTATCTGGAACTTTATATGAGCATCAGTTTTATGTAATGTTGGTATTTTTTTCCTTTGAGTTATCCACAACCTCTGGATATATATATTCCGACACCTTTTCAGTGTAGATCTCTGCTGAAGGGAGGAACTTGGTAAAAACATACATTTAGTGATTAGTGCTCCATAGTCAAATAAATTTATCCCCCAAAAACTAGAATACATTGCCAGAACAGAAGAAATAAGAAAAAGCTTATTGGAACACATCTTCGGCAGTCCAGGCAATGCAAAATGGTCTATAAGCTAGTGATGCCTCAAATGGACAAGAAATTCAAAGAAAATTGAGTAACATTTACATTGTAAAGAAGGGTAAATAGGGTAAATACAAGCTTGACACTGGAGTCTTCACCTTTCTTGCAGGAATGGCACTGGATGATTTTTGTTGATACTAGTTTGATTATTTTACTCTGAAACATTTATTTAGCAAAGTAGGCAGTGGAAAATGTTAGCAGTTGAGATTTATTGAAAAAAATTAGTGTGTTCCCATTTTGTCATACATTTTCATGATTATAACAACTTGAAAGATTAGTTTTTCTCAAGCATGTTATTCAATACTGTACATTCATGAGAAGGGCTAAGTAATCATATTATATATATGTAATTTTTGAAATTTCTATTTCTACATGGGCAATATGAAAATAAAATTAAGTAAGATGCATACTGTGAAAAGTGACTGCAATGTAGGAGTCATTCTATAATTGTGCCTAGTTTCTCATTAGTCTGTTACTTGCTGGAGCTGATAAGACAAATCTCATTACATGTAAATCTGCATAAGCAGAACCATTGGGAAGTTAAGTATAAAAATATAATGACTAACTGAAAATGAGATAAGAATGCACTATAAATTGCCCATTGAAATTATCTCCTGAAATACGACATGCCAATTAAAGACCAAGTTGTTGTCCAGTAAAAGCAGACTATAATCACATCTTATTCTGATTGTGTTCACAGTAAAGTCATCAAATATGTACTGCTGCCTTAATGCACACAATGAACTTAGCTCCTAGCTTCTCAAGTATCTTGGTAAACACATTATTCCACCACATAAACTCACTTCCTAATCCTTACCATAACCAACAGTATCATAATAATGCACAGGACCATGACAGCTCAGAAAATGTAATGTGATCATTGGGAGTTACTCCCTGAATTACCTTCAGCATTTTAATTAACCAGAGGTCTTCCTGTCCTTTATTTCTCTATCATGAGCACAGTCTTAGAATAATTACTAGTAACTTTCAAATTCTCTATGGTTTGATAGCCAATTGCTATTTTGTCATTTGTTAAAATATAAACAAAAAATAAATCAAATATATATTGTCCCAGAAAAATGGCTTTAACTGGTTAGGTTTAATCTAGCCCTACCAGAAAACTGTAAGTCTGATTCAGGAAACCCATGTTGCAGATGAAGGGAAGTTATTCCCCTTGGTAGTCTGCTGATCTTCACATGCACACATGTGCAGTTCCCCATACATGTACTGGAAACAAGAAAATGGAAAAACCTTAAATATTTTATAACAGTTTTTCTTAGATAGAATTCCTACATTTGAGTTATCACATAAGAGTTAATTAACATGGATAAGTGCCTATTGAAAATAATGTGTGTATGAATCTTCATGTATTTTTTGTCAGGACAAAATGTATGTCTATTTTATAGAAAATTTATCTGGAGCCAAATATGTATGGATCATCAATGGCTAGGAAGATGGATTGAAGTTATTCTGAATGGCCTGATCTTCAGAAGAGGTCTTAAGAACTTTTATAACCATAGAACTAAAAGAGACATAAATCCATATACTCACCAAATTTACAGGTAGGGGAATAGAAAATGGGCAGCAGCAAGGCAAGGGTATCTTTGTTTCACAGTTCTAGTATGCAGAGTTAAGTTTAATGTATTGCTAAACTTACTTTGTTGGTTAACTTAACAGTGATAAATTGTTACCTGAGATACAGAAGCAATAAATAGTAGCTCAAGATAATTTAGGCTCCTTTGTTCAACATTTAATTTCTTCTAAATTATGATGTAAAACCCATGGAAGGTCACAGTCTATAAATCTCTACCATATGGCTTATTTTCAGAATATATCATTTATATTCTAATAATGTATAATTAATTATCACTGCTACATATCATTGGCATGTCTCTGTGAATACAATCTTTCATGTTTTTCCAATTTACTGTCATATGTATTAAGAAACACTTGAGACATATCAATCAAATATTCTAATGACTAAATATTACCTTATTCCTAATTTGTAAACATATTAAAATATCTGTTGAGCCTGAGATGGCATCGTTAGGAAATTGGTTCAAGTCTATCATTTTCTAATAGATATTTAGATATTTCCGTAGGATAAAATATCTGATTTCTCTACCTGCAAGACATCTTTTAAATTTTATTAACCCTCATTCAAATCCTCTATAAATCTAGTGTTTATCAGAAAACACATTTTTTTTCTTAATTTTAAAGCTCAACCTGTTATCATAAGCTAAAGAACAGTATCTGGAACTTGACAACAGTACCCTGTCTTTAAAGACACCACATACTTGAGTCATTGAATACCAAGGCATGAATACCTGGAAGCTTTAATTGAACTTAATTGGTTTCATCATGCTGGAAGGTATTCATTGCATGTTACTGGAGAAGAAAAGCAATCTCATCTAGTGGTAAACCCTGTGAGCTATCATAGTGACCAATCCTGGCAAGACATGATCACTGTTGTGATAGTGGCACACATGTCATAGGAGATAGGTGTGTGTGGTATGAGTGGTTCATTTATGGTGGGAAATTCTGCAGTCTTTTAAATCTCTGCACCTTGAACAGTTGTGGCTCTCTTTTAATCATCATCCCTTTCAAAATAAACTTATCTGATAAAAGTTGGAATTGAACTAATCTATACTATAAGTTTTTGGATGTTCGTTTAATACAACCCCTCCTTAGCAGACTGATAAGTTCTTTCAGATCTGTGACATGGGTAATCACATTATTAGGGCCACAATGTTGATGCAAGATATGTGTTTCAACTTGTTGAAAAGAACTTCAGCCCAATCAGCATTCATACCCCACGTGCATCTCCCATGTCTCAGGTATCAATGCAGAAGATTATAAAAGTCAGAGGTAGTAAGAAGTTTAAGTATAATAGTGTTCTCATGGATAGAGCAATCAGTTACATACAAACTCACAATAGTTTCATAACACAAACAAGACAAGTAAAAGCTACAATGAGACAAATTCTAAAATGGAGAAGAAAAAAGGTAACATATCTCTCCCACTTGGTAATGAAATATTGGCAGTTGATAGCTGCTGGGGAAGGGAGAGTATATTTTCTTTAAGGACTTGACCACTATTGGGTTTACCACACTCCAGTAGATAGGAATATATTTAAGAGTATATGGGAATACATCAATGTATCAATTTTTTTTAATCTAAGAAACTGAAACCAAAACTAGACACAGAGTTGTGGGAGAAGGCAAAGTGGGGTGGTTCTGCGAGGGGATGCAGAAAAGTGAACATTTTAAAAGTGTATAAATTCTTGCAGAGGTAATAAAAATGTGAAAAAATCTAATACTATTAAGAAACACTTTAACACAAAGTTAAGTAAACACAGAACATTGGTTATTTTCATTTACTATATGACATACTTCTGAATTTTGTCCTACAATTTAGAAGATCAGAATGGAACAACACTGAAGAGTAGAAAATATGGGGGGAAAAGTCCCTAAGGTAAAAATTTAAACTCAAAAGTGTTAAAGTTTAAACATACATTTGGCTCTCTGCAAGGTCCTACCTGTGAATAAAGGAAAGGGCAATCTCTAAATAAGTGAATCCCTTTACCAAATATGGCTTTAATGACCACAGGCAATGCCTTCCATCACACTGGGAAGCAAATTGGTAGTCATTGGAGACTGCTGTGAATTGGTGTGATATTCCCTGAGGCTAAAACCAATCAGCAGCCAAGCCATTCTGTACCCCCATGAAGTCTATAAGTGGTTTCCAAGGGCAACCTCTTTAGAACACATTTGAATAATCTAATTTGGAGTTTCACATGTGGGGCAAATGATGGATATATCAGAGGCTGACTGGTCCCATTTCTTACAACCGGAAAGCAGCACTCATATTTTATATAGCTTGTAACCTATTTTTTTTTAATAAATCAGTGTTGCATGATGCTCTTTAATATGTCTCATAAACAAAAGGTCTTTTATGAATAGTTTTTTCTTTTTACTTTTTATTGTTAAAAGGGAAATTTACATTTACTCCCCTTGTCCTAGGCCCTCCTGTTCCCCCAGTATCTCTCCTCCCTCCCCTGCTTCCTTAAGTTTTAAGACAGAGTATCCTGTTATCTTGAAGCCCAGGCTATTCTTGAATTTGCAATGTAGACAAAGATTGTCTTGAACTTCTGGTCCTTATGTCCCTACCTCCTGAGGGCTGAGTGTGTAGCAGCATGTGTTAAGCACTTCTGGAGATCAAACCCAGGTCTTCCTGTGTTCTAGACAACCACTAAACAAAACCCCAGGCCACAAAAGCCTTTGAGAATTCTGAAGATTGACTTTACTGACTAGTTAAAATCTGTTCCCTTCTAAAAGCATAAAAAGCACACCTTTATCTTGTAGTTCTAGGCAATGAAAATTCACAAACTCATTTATTATTCATGTATGAGACATGGCTTTTTGCATCTACATTAAAATAAGTACAAAAAACGTATTAGAATCTCTTCCTGTTGTAGCCAATAGATCTGGTTCTGTCCAAGCAAGGGACCCAGGTTCAGTTCCCAGCACCTATGCTGTGACTCACAACTACCCTTAAGTCTAGCTCCAGAGGATTCCATGCTCTTTTCTGGCATTTGCTAGTACTGAGCTCACACATGATCCACTTACATGCATGCAATCATGGTCTTTGATTGTGTGAATAAGTGTTCTTTACCAGCTAGCCGTTTATCTGACTCATAAGGATGGATGCATTTTGAATTAATGTGTTCTGAAAAGATGTATTATGTTCTAATTTTTAAATACCTCACTTTTAAAAATAAATAGGATGACTGTTAGAAAAGGGAAGGGAAAAATGTAAGATGCGATGCCTAAAGTGTGTCTCCAGAGGGAAAAAGGAACCAGCCACTTTTGTGTTGGTGCTCACTCTTCACGTTAGTGATAACCTGGTCTTTATTGGTGACTAACTGCTTACTATTCTTCTAAAGTTATGGTACTATTCATCTACAGATTTGCAACCATTTAATTGTGAGAGGGGAGATGATTTTCTCCAAACACAGAATACAAGATAGAGGTCATTTCGTGGAGCCATTTGCAATTTCAGCACAGTTCTTGGCCTTTTGGATCATAGTTAAGAAAAGCATATAATATGAGGAGTAGAAGAAAGGCTTCCTTCTGGCTAATTAATATGTCACGGCCATCATATATTCACAATATGTGTCAATAATTATTAATGTACATCTTCTGGATTATTGAAATTATTAATGTACATCTTATGGAGTAGTGCTGTCTTAGTGTGAATCTTAGCAGAATCTCCATTTTCCTTGATTTTTATTTTTATAATGATTCAGGGAATAATATTAAGTATCTATTGGCTACTAGTATTTTCTGCTTGAAGAAATACCGCCATAAATCTTTTCACCATTTACTTTAAATTTGAGTTACATGCCATAACAGTTGTTTTACATGATATACAGTCTTCCCTTGCAGTCATACAGTTTATGAATGTCTTCTACTTTTCTGTTGTATGTCTTTTCATTTTCCCATTGTGTCATCTAAAGAACAAGACTAGAATATTGATGAACAACCATTTCTAATATTCCCTTTCTTTATTTCCTTATGCCTCTGTTGTTACATGAAAACGGTGCATCATTACCGGCCTAGAAGAATTGATCATTTTTATACTGACTCCCCATTTCAGTATCTTTATGTCTCAGTCTCTTTTCTATTTTAAATATTGTTTGGCTTTTTTTTTCAATACAGTGTGGAGTTATAAGCACATTATTTCACACAGATACCTAATTGCTTCACCTTTAAGGCAGATGTCGGTAGAATATGGCAGCAGGAAAAGAGAGAGTAATGAGGGTGTCGGTGAGTAGGAAGCTACCAAAGGATAAAAACAAACAGAAGAAACATGTGTCCTTGTTTAATTATTCCTGAGCCTTCAGCAGACATCATTGTTATCATACATTGAAAGGCTTGTACTGAAGTTTCAATTGAGTTTCTTTTCTACACACCTGTTTAATAAAAATACCATACCATCTTGATCACTGAACCTCAGTCCTCTTCCAGAAGATATGCCGAGTATCTTCTAAGTCTTTGTTTCATCTTATTATATTATATTTTATCTTATTGTTATCTTTTAGAAAAATGATTTTTTTCCCTAATGAACGATAGAAAGGAGTGGGTCCAGATGGGAGAGGTATGAGAAAAGCAGGGTGAGAGGAAACCATAATAAGTTTATAGTATTTGAGAAAATAATCTATTTTCAATAAGCAGAAGAAATAGTTAAATAACATTTAGGATGAGCTTGATTTATAGCATTTCTATGTTAATTCAATAATTTATCAGCCATTTCCAGAAATAGAATTTCTAAGTACTATTTTGAAAATAATTTATTTAAATAATCATTTGTGTTTACCAGTATTTCACAATATTGAGCCCTCTTAGTGAATATAAATCAAATGCTGTCCCAGCATCTATGTTTTAGCCTCTTTCTTCTCTTGATTGTGTGCTATATAATTCTTACACTTTTTCTTAAATATATTCATCAGTATTTTAAATTCTGATTATATTTATATGGATATGTTCTCTTAATGTCAGCTTTGGTTGATTTATGTTCATGTGCAAGGTCATAAATTTCCATGAATACCAGATGATCATGTATCTTACAACCTCTATTTAAGAGTTCCTATATTTTCCTGTGCTAATGGGAGTAATTATATTTGGCAGATCGTATCCCCTGAGAATATAATTTTATTCTTCATATCCATCTGGATCCTGTTAACATTTATTTTCACTAATGACTCTTGATAGAATTTCCAGTTCAATAGCTGGTAATTGGTCAAGATACAGCTTTTCTCTTGTTACTGAAGCTTTATACTTTAAATTTCAAAAATGATGCTATTGGCTAGTTTACTGGGATGATCTCAGAGGCATAGAGAATCCTCTAGGAGGCAAAATAATTTCCCCAAAGATTCCCATCTTCTAAATTCTTTTCTTTTATACCAGACCCTACCTCTGTAATTGCTGTGATACAACAGTGAAATGACCCAGTTTCTGAAGAAGAATTGAAGTCAAAGTAGACTTTTACACTGAGAGTTTTCTCATTCATCACTTTGAAAATGTCACCCCCTTGCCTTCTCACTACCACTGTTTAAGACGACACCAGATTCTACATTTGCTGTGTATTGCAGCGAGAAAAACAAACCTCTGAAATAAGTAATTGCAATTCATGAGGCCCATTCATCAGTGATCTTATATGTGAAAAGGGAAATAAAGCCACGAAGGTGCTAATAGTGACACATACCTGTACTCCCAACATTCTGGGAGTCACCTTGTTTGAAAGGTCCATGTTAGTTAGATTCGTGTTACTGAGACCAAGTCTCATATAAAAATAATAATTCAAAAGGATATCATATTGGTCATCATCTGACCATGGGTGGGGCATCATTCAACGTCATCAGGTGTCTCTATGACGAAGATCACTGTGAAAGTCAAACACATGCAGTTAATGAATCAGCAGCAGCAGAGAACCTCTGCTTGGCTCTGTTGAATTTGGAAATCATGGATTGGGCCTGAAAAGACCAAGGAGCAATTCTTTGCCTAGAGGCATCATATGGAAAGAAAACCACTTCAAATCATGATAGCAGTGTGTGATATCAATTTTCCCTTTCTGATTGTTGGACATACAAAGTTACAATCTATATCATATTAGCCACATTGTTCATGGCAGTTTTTATACCACTATCATCTACTGTAGCTTGTCTTCCTTTTGTGATAGAAAGCTCAGCCTGTGAATGTTCAGTTGCTCGCCCTGACCCTGTAATACCCAAGGAAAGATATGAAAGAGTCACAGCTTTAGGAAGGTTGAGAACCACTTCTGTAACATAAGATCTGTTCTTGAAGTTGTTTTTCTGTCTATCAGCCATAGAATCTCTCCAAGACTATCTTCAGGCTCCCTAATTTTTCCTCTACCATATCAAATGAACAATGGACTCCATGCTTTTACTATTCTTTTTCATAGTCTATACTCAAACTTTTTCTTCAA
>JAQHUG010000011.1:10989999-11000760 GCA_028555095.1 Dicrostonyx torquatus
TGACTGACTGCTTTGCTTTTCCTGTCTTCAGACAAGCTGTATTCATTAAAATATAAATAAATTGCCACTACATTACTTATTTGATCTCTTTTAAATTTTCTCACTTTTCCTCAGAAAATAAACATTTAAAGTGATGTGTTTGCATTCATAGAATTTTCGTTGTTATTGATACTCATGGTTCACCTCATTGTTTACATAAAATTTTTTAACATTTTTTCTATTTTTGTAAAACTACAAATCCTTTTCATTTCTATTCTTGATATTCTTAATAAAGATCAGATTATTCTATATGTGTGGAGCTAACTTAATTTTGATAAAGTAGTATAAGGCATAAATAATAAAAATAAAAGTTAAATAAAAGCTTTCTATTCTAAAATGATAGGATTGCATATCCATCGCTGATAAGGATTTTGTTTTATCCATTCCCGTATTGAAGAACATTTTATTTTGATTAGCTGTCATTATTTTAATATTTGTTACAACCAACTTTCTTTTACTTATAATCAATTTGTCAGTCTTACTTCAGTAATAACAGTGTGTTGTGCTTTGTGTGTGAAATGCCCCAAAGGGTATAATACTGAATATCCCACAATAAGACAGTTGCGTTCACATGTGGGATCATTTACCAGTAATTGGAGCAATGGTGCTCTAACTTCACCATTTTTCTGTAGTTGAGATTCATTGTAGGTCATTGGTCCCTGGAAGCAGGGCTTTGAAGGGGATATTCTTCTCCAGTCTCTATCTTATTTCTTAGTCTTGTGACCTGCTTTGCTCTGACACAGATCTCTACCAGCAAGTCATTCTGTCTTGTTCCAGTCACAAAGACATGGTGTCAGCTGACTGCTATTTCTGAAAACAAGTGTTTAACAAACTCTCTAGGCTTATATTCCTATGTATTTTGAAGAGGCAACAGAATTCTGAGTTCTGAGTTTGTTTTGGTCCTGAATCATGATTTTGTTTCTCTACCTGATGCCTCTTGTGTTTTCCTGTGTCATCTCCTAGAAGCACTTCACCTTGTCTTAAAGTCATTTGCACACCATTTGCACAGGATATAGTTTTGCAGATAAGCTTATCTAGAGATTCATTAAGTCTCCTATGAAATGCAAGGGTCTCTGCTACTAAGAAAACGTTTCTGTCGCTGGTGAGAGCTTGCTGACAAATCGGGTGGATCTTCTTACCCTCTTCTGAGTAATCTTTAATGATGTTTGTCTGCAGATATTCTTAAAAGAAGAAGCCAGATTATCTACATAAGACAGAAACTAGATTTGACATGTTCATCTTGGAATTTTCTGGAAAGTACTTTAAAATCCTGATATAAATCAAATCCATTTTTCTATGTACTGGTGCATATAATCTAAATATTCTATATTTCCCCTTGGGTCAAAGAAAAATGCTGCATTAATTTGTAAGTGACATGGCTCTCAAGTCCTAAGAGTCTAATTTATCAATGCTGAATGCTTTGGATTCTTTTCTCAGTGGAAACTTGGTTTTGCTAATGACATAAATCATGCACAAAGAAATTAAGCAATTTAAAATCAATTACAAGGAAGAACACATTTTGAATTAAAAGTAATTGTAATTAACTAAATCCTTAGCACTTTTAGCCATCTGGATTTTATTGAAAATATTTACATTTCAGCAGTCTCTGAAATTTTATAAAGCTATGCATTGTGTGCTTAAAATTTTAAACATTTTATATTTATTACAACACTACAAATTCTTGAGATGAGGACTGATTATTTTCTTCTTTTAAGAAAAATTATTTTGACTGATTCTGTTAAGACTGTTACAGTTATTTCCAAATCTTACACTTTATGATCTCATGAGAGAATCTAAGCTTAGAGTCCCTGGTATATTTCTGGGATAAGCTATAGTTCTCTCGAAATTACTTAGAGCAATTACAAGATTCATAAAATATTTAAATGAATACAATGAAAATTTTATAAATGACAGACTAGTGACCTCAATAACACCAAGCCTTGCTAAGAAGTGTTTTCCATGATGATATTTATGTTTAAATGAAATTTAAATGGAATATTTGCATAAGTATTTGTTTTGCAGGTTTCTATGCATCAAACTGCTTACAAATTTTAAAATCTTGATTGTCTACTTGTTGAATAAGACAAATTGTAATGAATAGCCAACAAAGATATATTTTTATCTTTCGTAAAAATTTTTCGTTACTCCTGACAATTTTATTAAACTTAAGGACTCATAGTTTTAGATATTACACTCTCTCCCTAAACTGCACACTCTGCTTTAAACAGAATGACAACGATAATCTCAACAGTTCCTCCAGACAGAGCTCAGCTCCTTCTCTCAGCTATGCTGCTACTAATTAACCTAATTGTTTTATTATACTCATTTATTGAAGGTAATACAGTATAATTAGCAAGATTAACCGATTAGTGAAAAACAGCCAGTTCAAAAATAAGCTTAAAAGTCCAAGTTGTCAAAAAGACTAAATAAAAGATTCTTGACACTTGTGTGATAATATTGCAAACATTCAGGTTCCCTCCCATGTTTTTCTTTCCAATCCATAGTCTTCATCCACTTTACCACCTAGAAAAGTCATAAATGAGAGTGAAGTGAAGTCACTAGTGTGGTAATGGAATGTGTTTTGAAAACTCACATTTTACTAGCGAAACTTAAATTCTATATTTTGCCTCCAAATAAGCAAGGGTAGAAGGTAGCATATAAGGATGCCTGAGGTTAAGTACCGACTGATGCCGTTGAGGCATCCTGTTACACACAGAGGTAAACAAAATAACATAAAATGAAAATCTTTAAATCCTCACAAATATCAAGTTCTTTTTTGGGCACACAAATGAAAGGGGTGTGTGTATTTACCTTGCATGCATGTAGGTGGGTCTATATAAATGAATTTTAGTAAATAGAATGAGAGTATAAGTTATATTAAGAAAACTACATAAGAGAAATGCATGTGTGCTTATGCCCCTGTGTGTGCATGCATGTATACCTATGCAATATACACATATTTGTACCTTCTCTATGTGAGCCCATAGAACTTTATAGCTCTCTATGAAATTTATATGTTTTTTGAATGTCAAATGTGAGAATTCTGTTTATTTGTATCTGTTTATTTGGGTTGCAATATATGAATAATTAAGGTAGGTGATTTTTTGTGGCTTAAATTATGTTATTTAATCAAGTTAATTAGCAATGATATTCATCATTGTACACACCTACTTGTTTTTGCGTTAAGAACAATTAAAATCTATCTTTTAGCAAGTTTCAAGTATAAAATACTTGTTAAATATAATAATTATAAGATATTATTTTGGAAAAAATATGCTAATCAAATAAATTCGGGATAGAATGACAAAAAAGAAATAACTCATAACGCCATTTACTCAAGGAATCTATAAATATAATGCCGCTTATCTGTGGCACCTATAATGATCAAAATCATAGAAACAGAAAACAAAATACCAGATTAGAGAGAGAATGATGGATGAGCAAAATAAATAAATAAATACTTAAAGGTACATACAAATTAATAATGATTAAAAAAAAAGGACAGGCGCTAATCCAAGAATGGAAGGTTTCTGTTGTTTGGAAAGGCAGTGTTCCTCACAAAAGTTCCTGTTTTAAAAGTCTAGTTCACAGCTGCTGAATACTGAGTCTGATTACTGAAAGTGATTGACAGCTGTGGACTCTGACCTAGTATATTGAAATGTTTCCTCCATTCTCTTTTCTTTCTTGCTGTGAGTGTAAATTTTCAGTTCTGCCTGGGCATGCAAAGCATGAACACATTTCTTCCCTTAATGTGGTCATTAAATTAGGAACCTGTCATAAAAATTACTTTAATCACAGAAAATGTTTCTCATGGAGGAGGCAAGCAAACGACTTGGAATGTAGTCGTCTTATCTGACCTGCCCTTTTACACAGCCACAGTCCCCTCGGATTGTCTTCAGGTTTCCTGCTTCTCTTTCAGCCTGAGATGCAGGTGAAACAATTAAAAGAAGTAAAATAGGCAGGCCTGCAACTTTGACTGGAAATGTCTGAGCCTCACTCTAGTTCCACTGAAAAGCAACCAATCTTCAAGAACTAAGCCTGTATATGTTCAGAGCCATAGTAAAAAAATACAAATATCAATATATAGAAAAATATTATTACCAATCTAAGTATACCTTTTTCATATGTAAAGTAGTGCTGTTTGTCAAATATGTCTATATTGCTAAACTATAAAATACCATATGTAGTTAGTTGTTTTTCTTGAGACAGGGTTTCTTTATATTGACCTTTTTTTTATATTTCTGCTAGAACTCTTGAGGCAGACCATGATGGCTTTGAACTCACAGAGATCTACTTGCTTCTACCTCAATAGTGATGGTATTAAAGTTGTGCACCACCTCACCTGGCCTTACTCTTAATATTTCTTAATAGTAATACAGCTCATATGCTTATATACAACTGAAAATAATGCAGTTGTCAGGTATAGTCATCAAAAAATAAGTAAATGTGGTTCCCAGAGTCATCTGGCAATTCCGATTTGAAGAAAGTCAAAAGACAAGAAACTATCACAGTTTTCAATGTTGTTTATTGGAGATCTGATTAAAAAGATATATAGACGATATTATCTGCCATGTATTTCTCAAAACAGTAATAAATCTAGGAATTGTAAGAGCTTGCATCAGAAGAATGACTAAGTGTTGTTTCAAATGCTTAACATCATTTTAATATTATAAAGGATTTCAAATTGCTAACTTTATCTTTCTAAATGTTTATGCTATATAAGTTATTAAAAGCTTATAATATGTTCAATTTGAGGTTTACTTCTAACTGATTTCATTGGCTTGCAAATAATTTTAACTTTCAAATATATAATTGTTTTTATTTTGCTTTAAATCAGAGTATTTAATCTACCAAAATTTTATTTTAGGCTTAATGTTCATATAAATAATTCAACTTTCAAATGTATATGCACATATATTTATGTATATGTGTATACACATATGTATATTTATATCTATGTGTATATATATATGAAAAAAGTTTGATGATATCTATATGGAGGAATCTCAGCAAACACTAATAAAAACTAAAGTTTGATTTTACTTTTATGTAGTTTTATTTAAAGATATATTTGAATTTACAAATACTATAAAACAAAATCACCTAAAATGATACATTATGTAAATTTATTGAAAATTAACCTTTGGTAGTTAGAAAGAAAAACTTCAGACAGTTATTATGTTTAAATTATTCAGCTAGATGAAAATGAAGAACCCCTTGAAGGGTATAATTAAGGACATCAAAATGCTGAAATCAGGCTTTTTTTCTATATTTGATAAGTTCATGACTGCAAATGTGAATAATTTTAATAATTCAAAACTTGGGAGTATAAAATGATGTGAACCTCCTGGGAGTTCAAGCACTGAAAAAGATTATGTCTACTCTTCAAAGACACTACTTTGAGCAAAATCTTTCCCAGGGGTAAGAAATTTGAAAAATAGGAATATTATGATTGTAATGTAAGTATGCATTGCTTATAAACAAAGAAATTCTGGTCTCTATGATAATTAATTTCTTCTGCAAAGAGTAATCCAATGAATTTTATAACAAAGTTGTATGACTTTGTAAATTCTTAGCAGGTAGTCTCATTCGAAGGGAAGAAGGCCATAATATTATTCTATTTGTCAAAGGTTCTCTACCATATTAAAATTCTATTTTTGGATGTTACATTGCATATTTGATTTTTGGATGTCACGTTGTATAAAAGTGTAATGACTACACCCATTTTAAACATTGAACCAAAACTTCTTGCTTAAATAAATGAAATCGAAGATTTATTGTTTAAACAAAATTCAGTGTAGAAGGGAACTGTTTGTTCTTCCCAGACGCCTGGCTAGCTTACCTGAGGAATAATCACACAGAAACTGTATTCTCTAAATCAATGTTTGGCCCATTAGCTCTAGCTTTTTCTTGGCTAAGTCTTACATTTTAATTTTACCCATTTCTATTGATCTGTGTATCACCACTAAGCTGGGGCTTACCAGGTAAAATTCCCAGTGTCTGTCTCCAGCTGCTCCATGGCTTCTCACTCTCTGCCTTCCTTCTCCTAGTATTCAGTTCTGTCTTCCCTGCCTACCTAAGTTCTGCCAAACAGGCCAAAGCAGTTTCTTTATTAACCAATAAAAGCAACACATAGACAGAAGGACCTCCTACACCAATGCAGCTATCCTGGTTAGGACTATCTGTGGCAGCCTATCCATATTAGTCTCACATGCAAATTTAATATATTATTTTCTTATACTTATGAGACAAATATTAAAATTGTCTAACTCTTAAATACCTTATGAGATGTCATAAATAAAATGACATTATAGAATTCAAAATATGGGATTTTTCAGTAACGTTTCCATGCATTATCTATATCTTACATAACTAAAAACACTTATAAAAATTACTATACTCAATGACTTTTGAAAAATCGTAAAGATCTAGATACTCTTGCAACCTGATAAACCTTCCTTGTTTGAGATACAAACTGGTCCCCTATAATGTTGGTCCCTATCTCCCAACTTGAAAATCTTCCACACCACCAGTAAACAAATCCCATAAACCAAGCATCTTAATTTAATCTTCATGAAGAAAGTTAAATGTCATTTTTAATTCATTTATTTTCAATAGGCTTTAATTATTTTACTTCCCTCCACTCTCCCTGCTCTCTCCAACCCTTTCCATAAACGCCTTTACCCTTTTGCTCTCTCAAGTTCATGACCTCCTTTTAAAAATGTTTTGTTTTATTTAAATATAAAGAAAACATGCAGAGTATATTAAGTGTGGCATTGTATTTATATAATTGCAAAGATAATCGCATGTCATTGGTTAACCAATTAAGGGACTTACTCCTTGAGAAAACTGTTTCCCACCCTCTCAGCCCTCCTTTGTTGCCTGTAGCTCTTGGTCTAAAAGCAGAGTTATATGAGATTTTCCTTTCATATTACAGTATTTATCTAGGTCTTGTCTTGTTAATTTTTGTTTAGGGAGTTACATTTTGAATGTAACATTAATGAAGTTTC
Organism: Dicrostonyx torquatus; assembly: GCA_028555095.1. Classification (NCBI taxonomy): domain Eukaryota; kingdom Metazoa; phylum Chordata; class Mammalia; order Rodentia; family Cricetidae; genus Dicrostonyx; species Dicrostonyx torquatus. Next base: position 10,997,049 of record JAQHUG010000011.1, read on the forward strand.
TCTATTATCTCTAGTAAATATAGACTACATCAGGTGTCCTTGTTTTCTAGGTCTGATAAATCTTTTTACTCCCTTATATCCACTTAAAGTCGTACAATGGTATCATATTTTTTTTAAATAATGACACTTATCAAAATAAATTCAATCTAAAATTTTACTAATAAAAACAAACATTTATAAAGTATTTATTTAAGAAAGCTAGCAGAAATTCTGATAATCCTTGTGTTTTGTATAACTGAACCTTACTAAGCTTTCATCTTTTCCTCTTAATTTATTTGTTAATCTTTAAAACCAACATCCAAAAATCAAAGTAGAATCAGCAGGCTATAAGCTACTTTAGCTAGTTCTGGCCTTCTTCAAAATCACATGTGTAATAGTTCCCTGTAGACTCATTTGCAAATTAGTTTTTACTTTCAATATCTCAAAGGAGAACCATGGTAAAAAAGAAAGAAAGAAAGAAAGAAAGAAAGAAAGAAAGAAAGAAAGAAAGAAAGAAAGAAAGAAAAAAGAAAAAAATCATTTTACCCTGGGTATGTTGTTGGACAAAATTAATTAAATAATTCATGTATGGTATAGATGGAGGACACAAATTGGTGACAATAATGAGAATGATCAAGATGAAATATGATAAATAAAATCCTTACAGGATTCACATATACTCAGAAGACTACTTTAAAGCTCATGCTCTCATAATCAGAAAACACCTAAAAAGCTCCCTTTTCCTCTCAATGCCAACATCATTTTATCTGTGAGAACATATAATAAAATCTAGGAAACAGTTGTCATGCCTGGCCAATTGAGTATGCTCCCAAATGAAAATGGATCATCTGTAATGAAATGACCAAACAATGATCCTAGTAATACAGAGAAACCTTTATATGACCATTTGATCAAAACACATAGTTAAATAAGTAGCATCAAATTTTAGAGATAACAGTCAAATTAAATTGGATCTGACCTCAAGTAAAGACTACTAAGGGAAAGAATGTTAGTGGTGTTTCCAAGAACACACACACACACACACACACACACACACACAAGAGAAGAGAAGAGAAAAAAAAAATCTAAAAAAATTATAGTAAAATACACTAAAAAAGAGTTAAAAAACATATAGGAGAATAGTTATTTAAAAAACTAATAATAGAAAGCAGGGTAAAAGAGATATTATATGCAAAGCAAATAAGTAGCAAAACAATACATTATGTCAAAAGCTATACCAATATTAGTGTATTGTATTAAATAATCCATTTCTCCAAAATATATCAGAATAGCTTACGACAATACCAGACTTCACTAAAAGAAGGCAAGTTTAGTATTCAAAGACACAAAAAGGGGCAATAAAATATAAAATGTGATACATCACTCAAACTATAACAGAGAAAAAGGGGATCAACTGCTTTTCCTTAAGAAATATAAATTAGTAAAGCACGTATTGTTATTAGAATAAAAAAGATAATAATTCAATGACGTATCCAAAAGACCTGTTGTTATGAACAAAGATATACCGAAAAATAATGTTAGTCTTCTAAAGGAGATTGCACTTCAGTTGTTGGGCATGCAGACCTTAACAATCTTGCACAAACTATATTAATTACAATACTGTTTTACCAGTGGCTTACGTGTATTCCTAATTCTTAAATTAAGGTATTTCATTTAATCTGTGAATCACTACAAGGCTGTGGCCTAAGGTGTGGTTCTGCCTCCTTTCTCCTTTGGCAGTTATATGACATCTGTCTGACTCTGCCTCCTTTCTCCCTGCATTTCATTTAATTTTCCTGCCTAGCTATATTCTGCCCTTCCATAGCAGCCCCCACAATCAATATCCCTGTGTAGTTATCTCATTAACAGTCAAAAAATGTTAAGAAAACACAATAATAACTGGACGGTGGTGGTGCATGCCTTTAATCCCAGCTGTCGGGAGGCAGAGGCAGGTGATCTCTCTGAGTTCGAGGCCAGCCTGGTCTACAAGAGCTAGTTCCAGGACGGACATGCTCCAAAGCCACAAAGAAACCCTGTCTCAAAAAACCAAAAAAAAAAAGAAAAAGAAAACACAATAATATACATAATGTAGACTCCATATGTAGACTCTATGTTCCATCTTTATGTGGCTTAATTTTTTACTCTGTTAGTTTTTAATACTTATTTTATCTTTATCCCTTTAATCTATGACTTTCTGTGCTCTTTCTTCTCTCTCATAAGCTGATGTACATTTATCCTATTCAATGACACATTTAGAGATCTTGTGTGTGTGTGTGTGTGTGTATGTGTGTGTGAATCTGCCTTTCTGGTGTATCTGTAATCATTTTCTGACCAGAAGCACTTCTTAAAATGCTAATCAGGCATGGCTAAGACTAATGCTCAGCTTTGTCTGTCTGTGCCCTATCCAACATGGTGGAGATAAATGTGCTGCCTCTGCATGCTTACCACCACAGCTCTAGGGACACAATGGGACTAATTTGCCAGTAAGCAACTTGTAGCACTCTGCTCACAAACCTTATGTGCTCTGTAGCAGGACCTCCCAAAAGAGCCAGAGTTGTTCATGCTGCCAGTATGAACCAGGAAATCATTTCTTATAGAAGTAGCATCTCTGCAGTTAGCAAGCAGAGTCTATCTGGGGAAAAAAAAAAATGCGGCTATCAAAAAGTTGTGCTTGGCTCCAGTTTTTGTTAGTCTACAAGTCCTATTTTTTTAAACTGTTTTTTAGGTCTCATGTGGATCCATGCCCCAGAGAGAGGATGCTATTTTTAAGAGGAAACTGCTCTTTTGTTCTCAGCAACCCTGACTGGAATAATCACATAGAAATGATATTAATTACAATACTGGTTGACTGCTGACTCAGGCATATTCCTAGCTACCTCTTACATCTTAAATTCACTCATTTCTATTAATCTATGTATCACCATGAGGCTGTGGCCTACCATTAAGATTCTGACACCTCTCTCCTGCTGCATCTACATGGCAACTCCCTGATTCTGCCTTCTTTTTTCCTGCATTCACTTTAGCTTTCCTGTCTAGCTCTATTTTGCCCCAACGGAGACCATAGCTGCATCTTTATGAACCAATGGTAATAAAACATATTCATAGCATACAGAGGCAAATACCACATCATAGTATTGTAGCATGAATTCTACTTGGTCATAATAAATAAAACCTGTAGTCATATATTAGGGGATGAGAGCTGAAGAATAGAGAAGCAGTGCATCCAGTCAATGGAGATACCTTTTACCTATACCAATGCTCAAAGCGAACGGACGACGTGTCCTCAGACTGCATCATCAGATTGCATTTTCAGATCTCCACCAAATCAGACTGTCTAAGCTCTCATCTCCCCACAGTTTATATTATTCTTTTCACCCAGTCATATCACTCTTGACTCCATCTCCATCTCCCTCGTGCTGGGATTAAAAGTGTGGTAATCAACTGCTGTGATTAGCTTTGTATGAGCTATCTTTCTCTTTGAGACAGATTCAATCGTGTGTAACCCATGCTAGCCTTGAACTAACAGAGATCCTTTGGACTCTGTATCCCCAGTCATTGATTAAAGTAGTGTGCCACCAATCCCTGGTGTCTAGTTGGCTTTGCTCTACACTCTCATCTTCAGGAAGGATTTATTTGTTTAAACACAAACGATATCAATATATAGTCTTTCAAAGAAATAAAGACAAAATATAACCAAGTCTCCTTGAACCCACCTGTACTGGGATCTCCACCT
>JAQHUG010000011.1:11055861-11082811 GCA_028555095.1 Dicrostonyx torquatus
AGTCCCTCACGGTCCTGACTTCCTTGCTCATCTTCTCCCTCCTTCTGCTCTTCCACTGGACCTTGGTAGCTCAGTCCCTTGTTTTGATGTGAATGTGGGTCTCTGGCTCTATCTCCATCCATCATGCGAAATTTCTATGTTGATTTTTAAGGAAACTTTTGAAATAAAAACTAACAAAAATATATTGTTGTTCCTAGTTTTACAATCACTTTGGCAACTTACAAAATTTAAATTATAATAATTCTCATTAAGATTTATAGAAATTTTCAGTCCAATTAATTCTGAGGGTTATATTTGTAATCAAAACCTTATGTAGACTATTTTTGTGTCTGGGTCTATAATTGAAGCCAAATAAAAAATAAATTAAATTAACATAGTCATATTCTCCTTTTTCTTTCATAAGTGCTATAGTAAGTGGTTTTTTCTAAAATGTTCTAACATAGTTTATTTTTAATCATGAACACAGTTCAGTTATATGGAAATAGAAATTAGTATACTAAGAAATAGAATATTATTATGAGATCATCTGTTTAGCTATCAATAATACATAGTCTCAAACTAGGCCTGCATTTTTTGTAAGACATATTCTTTTCATTCCAGTCCAAATTGATCATTTGTACAGCCTATGTAACCTTGATATTTCATTCAGTTTAATGAAGGTGTAGATTCCTAGAATACCAAGTCAAATAGACAATCGTCCTAATGGTTCATTTGAATAATCCTGATTTTACAGGATTACAACCACAGGAATTGCTGTCATAATTCATTCCACATTTGCATGCTTTTCAAATCTTACTGTATATTTTGATTCAGAGTGCTAATGTAGCTAAGGTAGTAAAATTACACTTCCTGAAAAATTCTTGTGAATCTGATGCCAGATGTGGCACCAAAAATTTAGTAATTTACTTATCTTTTGAAAAAGGAATATTATTTCAATTCAGGGATTTAGATGTAATTTTTGTTAGTTGTCCAGTATTGGAAGAGGGCTTGCTTGTTCTTCCCAGCAGCCTAGCTAGCTTAGCCCTGAAATAACCACACAGAAATTGTATTAATTAAATCACTGCTTGTTCTATTAGCTCTAGTTTCTTATTGACTAACTCTTACATCTTAATTTAACCAATTTACATTAATCTTTATATCACCACAAGGTCATGCCCTATCAGCAAAGTTCTGACATGTTTGACTCTGGCAGTGGCTCCATAGTGTCTCCCTGAGTCTGGTTTCTTTCTCCAAGCATTCAGTTTCATCCTCCCCGCCTACCTAAGTTCTGCCCTATCAACAAGCCAAGGCAGTTTCTTTATTCATTAACTGATAAAAGCAACACAGACAGAAGAAACTGCCACACCCTTTCCCCTTTTCTGTATAAACAAAAGGAAGGCTTTAACATAGTAAAATTCTAGCAAGAATTACAGTTACAATATTTATATCTACTTTACATTTTATCATAACTAAGGAAAACTGTAACTATAACTATCTATTCTTCAACTCCATCAAAGACTTCATAAGGATATAATATTACCTAAGTAAACAGGAAGAATATTGTAAGCAACTTCCAAAACTCCAGAAATGACAGAGAGACATCTCACTGCCTTGACAGTCACCCAAAATTCTTTTGTACCTTTGGGGCATCCATCTTCAGCCTTCAGGCCCATAGTATCCAGCAGACTTTTCCATGAAGCAGGAAATTTCAATGACAGTTCAGTCACTTTTTTTCTGTATCCTGTAGAATGTCTTGCAGACTTTTTCATGAAGCAGGAACCCCAAGGATCATCTCACGTGTAGACAAATTCAGCAGTTGTTTCTCTGTGGATCCTGCCTGTCCAGGTAAGTAGTCCAGGCAAAAGCAGGTTGTTTTTTTTTTTTTTCCCAAATTGCTAACCAACTCCATAAGGAGCTTCTTCAATGCCCATCATCCTCTTGTAGTTGCTTGGTGCTACCAAGAGCAGATGTGTCTTTGTCATGAAAAATCATAAATTCTTAAAACATTTTATAGATATTGTATCAATTTCCCCCAAACACTTGATTAGGACTCCTGTGTTACTGAAAAAGAAAGAGAGAGAAGATAGAGAGAGAGAGAACAATTTTCTATCCCTTCTTTTGATTTTTCTTTCAACAACTTTGCAGTTGCCTTTCTTTACTTACTATTCGGATTAATTGATAGAGTGATCTTGATCTATAAAAGACACTTAAAGTATAAATATACTTTGTTTTCTTTTTATGTTTGGTTTGTTGGTTATTTTTTTGTTTTACTTTTGAAAATTTTCATATATATATATATGTGTGTGTGTGTGTGTGTGTGTGTGTGTGAGAGAGAGAGAGAGAGAGAGAGAGAGAGAGAGAGAGAGAGAGACTAAATATGATTCTATGTATTCCCCATTTTCTTTGAACTTCTTCTCTGGATTCTTATCATTCATTCTCTCTACTTCATACATCTCTTTTACCCTTCTTCCCTCCCTCCTTTCCTCTTTCCCTCCCTACATACCTACCTCTTCCCTTTTCTTTTCTTTCTTTCTTTCTTTCTTTCTTTCTTTCTTTCTTTCTTTCTTTCTTTCTTTCTTTCTTCCTTCCTTCCTTCCTTCCTTCCTTCTTTCTTTCTGTCTGTTTTTATTTCGAAGAATACTTCTCCCTCTCCCAGCAACTAATTACAACAAAAGCTCCCTGGTAAATAGTAGGTGGAGAGCCTATCGATGCTCAAAATTATAAAGGTAACTTAGAAGCTGTGAGTTCACTACTATAGTGACCATTTTCTATCTAGAAAACAATAGGAATTTATTCCTTTTTCTATAGTATAATTCGTCAATTTTTTTAACCTTAACCCAGATGCATAAAATTACTTTTCTGCACTATCCTCTAAACCTATTACAACTATTTTTCCAGTTCCAGTTGATTTTATACATTAACTAATTTAGTCACAATTGGCTTCTGAAAAAGGAAGTCAATTTTCTTGGAGAGTGTAGCCCTTGGTAAGTTGATCAAGCTCCAATAGAAGTCCATACTTCCAAATATAAATGCGTAGTAAAACTTGGACTCAACAAATGAACATTTTTTTTACAAAAAAAAAAAGGAGACTGAGTTGGCTGGATAGGGAAGGAGGTAAGATTCTGAGAAAAGATAAAAGACTGGATCAAAATGATGATCAAAGTGCAATGCACAAAATACTCAGAGAATCTCAAAAGTAAATAAATATCTTGTTTTTCTTACAAATTATATTGTTTTTCAGTATGAACTCTCACATGAAATTCATAAAAACTGTTTTCTTTTACTTTGAGTATTTTATTTTCACATGGAGTAGAAATAATATAGTAAGACACCAAAAATATTATCTTGTCAAATTATTGATTCATAACATTTTCAAGTCCTCAGTAGCCCTTCTTATCACCTTCTCCTTGCCACATCTAGCTCACCATTCTCTCATTCCTGATAACCTTTCAGTTCTTTATGTTAGAGATTTTTATTAGTTCAGAGATGTTATGCAATTTTAATCTTTCAGATTGCCTTTTTTGTTCATAATTATACCCCCTTGAGATCCAACAGAATAACAATGGTTTGTTCATTCTGACTATAATTTAGTGCAATTGCCAGTTGGCGAATGCATTCAGATGGTGATAGGGCAGTGAAAGACTCTGCTAATTTGGCCCATTCCAGATCTTATCCTATACTATGTTCATAAGGAGAGTGAGAACTTATTGGTACAGTTGGCATCTAAAATGGGGAGTATCTAGTGGGACCAAGTTCTCAGTCTGCAAGGTCTGAGTTATACTACCTTGCATTGTTTAGTAGAGAAAGAGACAACTCAGGAAACTAAAGGTAAATATACTAAGCTGTTTTAATATACATTCCTTCCCCCAAACTGCCCATTCATATGTAATATTTAGATAATGATTTCATTTTATTTCATATATCCCACTTTCTAAGAGATATTGAGTTTCTCAATAATTCTAGTTTCATTAAATAAAAGCAAAATTATGAGTAATAGGATATCAGAAAGTACATCTTTTGTTGAATGAGGTACGTGATACAGTTTCATCGTAAAACCTTCTTCTCTCATGTTTCTCAAAACACATGATGTTGGTGAGAACTTAATGATAAAGAAGCTTCTAACACAAACATGCATACATGCAATGCATACATACATACATTCATTCATACATACATAAATACATACACACAGTGCCATTTTGCTTCAACAATAGTTCCAGAGTCTTTCACTGGCGTCATGTGCTAGCAGACCATTGTTTGATTTCTTTTTTAAACTTCAGTCTAAACAACAAAAACTTTCCCTAGGGCAGGTTAAATAATACTCATCAGTATCAATTGGCTGGTGTTGGAGGTCCTTCTGTCTATGTGTTGCTTTTATTGGGTAATGAATACAGAACTGCTTTGAGCCTATGCCTGGGAAGAATAGAACTGGTGGGGAACTAGAACTAGAATGTATGCTGAAGAAACAAAGATGGGGTCAGAGAGAAGTCATGGAGCCACCGCTGCTGGAGATTGACATTTCGAAACTTTGCTGATAGGCCATGACCTCATGGTGATGCATCGATTAATGGAGATGGGTTAAATTAAGATGTAGGAGTTATCCAATAATAATTTAGAGATAATGGGACAAGCAGTGATTTGTTTAATACAGTTTCTGTAATTATTTCGAGTCTGAGCTAGCCTGGAAGCTGGGAACCAAACAAGTAGCACTCCCTGCAACAATTTTTGCAGTGAAAGACATCCCACCAATTTGAACAATTCTTACTGATGAGAAATAGGTAAAACTGATTGCATTTTATATAAGGCTGCTTTAGAATAAAGACTATAAGGAAAAAAATGAATATTGTGTCAAGAAATGTTATTTTCATTTTTCTTTAAATTTCCATGGCCTATATAAGGTTAGGTAAATTATGCAACTGGCAATAGTATATTTTTTATATTATGCAAATTCAGAATTTTATTGTATAATAAAAACTCACAGTTTAAGCTGTGAGTTGAGAGTTATAATTGAGGATTCTATATAAAGATTCATTAGTATTATTTATTCAACATGTCATAATTCATCAAATTTAACTTCAGTAGGGTTATATTTTAAAATAATGGATAAAAAAACATCAAAAAATACTACAATTGTTCAGAGCTCTTTAGAAAAGTTGATATTTGTCTTCTTAACCATTATAAAATGAATTTAGTGTTAATTCTATAATCCAAAAATATCTATGATATAAAGATTTACACATTAACATGACAATTTTTAGAAATTATTTGTTAAGTAACGATGCCTGTGGTTATATTAAAGAATGATAAGAGAATAAATTATGTCTATATTTCTATCTCACTATTCTCTATCTATCTATCAGGAGTCTCAGAGTACAGACAACTAATTATATAACATCTCTTAATTTACAACTTGAGCAATATTATGATTGATGTCTTTAAGTATATAAAACAGTATTATTCTGAATAGTATTTTATTCCCACAGTTAGAAAGAATGTTCTATCACTTACTCATTTTTCTACAAAATATTACCTAAAAGCAGAGTGTATTCTCACTCCTGTCGGACCAGCCAAAAAGCAGAGTGTATTCTCAAAGAAAATACTTTCAATAGTATTGAAACTTATAATAATATGGTACTGTCAATTCAGAACATGAGATTTTACAGACATGATACTTCTAGGAGAGAGGCAGTTGCTTAGGTGTTTGGAAATTCCTTTGATAATATAAACCTGACAGACTGACTGTTAAACTTCTTACATGTTGCTGTTATGCCTTAGGTTGACTCTTACTGTTAGTAATTCAAATTGTTTGAACTCTTTTTCATGTGCCGTGAACAGATAATGAAAAAAACTATTTTAATTTTTTAATATAATGTTTACATTTAAAATAAAAGATGACTCAGAGACTGTCATTTGAAGTCACATTATAGAAAGTTATCATTAGAGGTAGAATGACTTCTTTGTTTCTGTTTTTATTTCAGCAATAACAATTGAAAGTTTCCCTTACACATCAACATAAAGACGAATATATACAACAAATTCAGAGATATGCTATTGTTTTCTCTAATTATCATAAATAGAGGCAAATACATTTCAGAATTATCTTATACTTTTTTATTTTACATTATGTAAAAATTGCAGTATGGTAATGCAGAAAACCAATGACTTTTCTTGAGTCAAATAATGGGCAATTTTTTTATTCTAGTTTTTTTTTTTACTTTACCACACATACATAAGACCTTAAAAATCAATTGAGATAGTTAATAATATTTTATGTTCTAATGAAAAAAATCATAGACTAGAAATAACCAACCAGTGAGCCGGAAAAATTAAGAGAAAATTCTATTCATCTTTTTGCTAAAAGAATGGCTCTTAGGTCACATACACACATTATCCATCTTCATTTATGAACAAAAGAAATGATTATTTACATATATTTAAAAATATTTGTATCTACTGGTTTCTTTTTATGTAGCCAGATTTCAAAAGAGGATTTTGGTTACATTATAATTGAAGTTATAAGTGATAATATGCACTCTTTATATGTCATACATCCTTCTAGTTCCAGTTGATACATCTTCTTTAACTAAAGAAAATTATATGAGTAAAGACAAATGACTATTGTGAGCAAGTACATGTCTATCAATACACCGAAATGGTAAGCTATATCATGATACCAAATTAAATCAAATCATAACCTTTGGTTTATATAAATGTTATAAGATAAAGTTATTTTTAAATTAATATTTAATTGATCATCATAATGAAAAGAACGATTCTGAGATGGATATTGTCCAGGGTTATCCAAGTGGCCCCCATGTGCAATAGTATACTTTTGACAAAGGCAGTGGGATGATTAACCTATCAAGATAACTAATCTAGTGATGTCCACATAAACCAAAGGGGAATATATCCACCAATGCTAAAAATGGGTGGAGGTATATATTGATTCTCTAAAAGTACTCCTGATACATTATTTTAGTCGAATGCTATTAAGTATTTTAAATGCTATCACTTGATTGAAATTTATGCATCTACTAACTATGTAACTACATTGTGATTCATAGCCGTATCAAAATAACAATTATGAAGTAGCAACAAAAATATCTTTATGGTTGATGATACTACATCATTAGAATTCTATTCAAGGGTATCAGCATTAGGAAGGTTGAGAACCACTGGTCTAAAGTGATGTTTGAAATATGTAGATTTTGGTAGTTCAAGTAAAATATTGAAACTACAGTTTGAAAAGGTTTGAGACAAAGCTGATGAATTCTGTAAACAATAACACTGTATACATATTAAAAATTTATATAGGCAGTGATTTATAAACAATCAAGAACTACATAGTGAGACCCTGCCTCAAAAATGGGTGTTAGAAAAGTAAATCTGTGTAACTCAGTGTTAGAGTGTCTGCCGCCCATGCACAAGATTTCTACGTCTATTATTCACCCAAATGGAAGGTGATACCAGCACAGTGGCACACACTTATAATCCTTGTACTGCTAAGAAGAAAGCCAATGGGGCTGGCTTTGAGAATGTCCTTGGTAATACAAAGAGACCTTGTATAAAATTAAGGGAAAAAAGTAGATGTCTAACCATAGAAGGCAAACAGAGCCCAAACTGAACCTGATGATGTGACTGTTTAGGGAAGATAATTTAAAGCACTTAATGATTTCAAATGGAAGGATATCAAGAAATTGTTGTTATGATAATTATTGTTCACTGAATTATAAATCCAAAAGGCCACTGCACTTTCAAAATCTAAGAGTTAAGTATTACACACATTAAAAGCCTACTTTGGTTGCTGGTGCATGACAGAGCCCTAATTTTACTGGTGGATTTAATCAAGAATATAATTTTGAAATCTATATCTTTGACTGAATTCAGCTCAATTTTCTCTAATTTTTGGATGATTCCAAAAATTATCGTAGGTGCCAATCACAGCTTCCTTTTTTTCCCAGGCTTATTTGAAAGCATGTTTTGAAAATGGAGAGTGAATACACATTACCATAAATATTAAAATGTTTTTACTTATGAATGTTTACATAAGTTAGAAAGATAATCAAACTATGATATTTATCACAGTAGCAAAATATTTTCAATAAACAAAATCCTTTCTTCTGAATAATACACCAACAGTTTATTCATTTCTGATTTTTAAAGCTTAGAATTATTTTCTAATATACAGAAAATTAACTGGTTAGAACTAAAAATTGAATTTTTATGACCAGAATTGATAAAGCATCTTCATTTTGAGATTCTTATTTTTAACATTAGTAACTTCACTAAATTGCTTAATGCCTCATCTCTATTTATTGTTCAAAGAGAATTACTTTTGAGTTTTAAAGTTCTTCCAACTAGATTTTTTAAAAGAGCATACTAAGAAAAAGGACTCACAAGCAGTCTTTATTTGATTTCTTGTTAACTAGGTTGGGCTAGGGAGATCTTTTAGTGAGTTATTAATTCATATGTGAGCATGAGGATTTGAGTTTGGATCACCAGCACCCATGCAAAAGATGTCATATGCATCATTGTAACCTAGAACTAAGGGCAGAGATGTTGAAATCACGGGTTTTCCGGACAGATATTCTACCAATTATCTAGTGTCATGTTCAGTGTGAAATTGTCTAAGGTAATTAAGATGGCAACTACTCAAGAAGAACTAATTAGATGATAACAGCAGACATCATTAGGTACTGTATGTTCTCATATATCCTCAAAAGAATATACACTTACAAAATACCACACACAAACGTGCGCATGCATGTGCACACACACACAACCTTTATATTTAGTACACAAAAAGTATCCACCAAAAGATAACATAACTCATCAATATTTCTAATAATATTCAAGTTCAAATGAGAATAGTCTGCATACTATTTTCTGTAGCTCATCTATCTCCTTTAAGAAAAACCTTAACTCTAAATTGCATAATAGAACCCAAGATGGTTTGAATAAGATTGTGCTCCATACACCAATATATTTGGAAAGTGGTTCCCACTTGGTGGAACTGTTTAGGAAGGATCAGTAGGTGTAGTCTTTTTAAGGGAGATTAAGGGAGATAGGTAAGATTTGAGGTTTCCCATCCCTGCTAGCATTTGCTCTTTGCCTGGTGGGAGTTTCTATCTCAAGATGTAAACTCTGAGATACTGCTCCAGTCTCAGACCTTACGGTCTGCTACCATCCTCCCTGTCATGATGGTCCTGAACTCTAACTTTCTGGAACACTAAAATCCAAATTAAATGTGTTCTTTTATACATTTTCTCAAAGTGTTTTTTCATGACTATAGAAAAGTAACTAAAGAAGCAAAGTGTGTTCACAATGTCTATTTCCAAATTTATTGAAGATAAATAGCATGACTATTAATAAGTATCATAAATCTATTCTTAGATTGCCTAAGAAACAGGATTTAGTCCTATTCGTATGGCTATTCATTATTTTAGTTGAGAACTACAAAGGTGTTCTTTCCCCAAACTGGTTCAGTAAGGCATCCTTCTTTGTCACGCTGTTGATTTCCTCATTATGCTGACTTCCTCATTATACTGGTTGTTTCTCTTCAAAACCCATCTTTTCTCTAAGAAAAATGCTTGAAGCACGAAGGAAAGGTGCACAAGCACTTTCTTTAAACTACCTTTAGTCTTTCCTTCAATGACACAAGAAAAGTCATTGATGTCCACCATAGACAATATTTCATGTTTTATTGGAATGAGCACAGTAACATATTCATCCCTACTTGCTAATTCCTAGCAACATAGAACAAACTTGCCTGGATTAGATAAACCAGTGTTTCCTACTGGCAGTGTTGACATTTTGGATGAGAAAACCCATTATAGACCAGGACTGTCTCTAATCCCTGGAAACGAAATGCCTGTGCCTAATCACCATGACAGCCAACATCACTCTCCATACATTCTAGAGAATCCGAGCTGCCAACAACTGAGAGCCGGTGATTAAATACTGAGGCTGGGCATGTTGCCCAGAGAATAAAGTCACTTATTTTCCAAATCAAGGGGAAACAAGGACTGGCCCTGAGGAGATGAACAGAGTCAGTAAAACTTCTGTAAGGGAATGAGCTAATTACTTTATCTGTTTGTTCATACCTTGCCACTAACAAGGCTCTATTCAATACATCAGTTTGCCGAGTTTGTTGTGTTGGACTAAAAGTTTCATGTCATCAAACTTCAAAGAAATGAACTCTAAATTGATAGGTTTTAGATTGTGAGATACTGTCTTACTTCAAATAAAACCTAGGCAGATCTTCATTTTTATCTTTTACATCAGGTTTTAGTTACAAAAATTATATAATAGAGAAGAACAATTTAAATTTTTACAAGTTCCCATGCTTTTCCTGAAGGATCTCTAATAGTAAGTGAAAGTAACCAAAGATTTGATATAATGTAATGTTATATAAATCATATATACCAACCAATTTTAAGGAACACTTACTGTATATGAAAACCAAGGTTAAATAAGTGGTTTGATTAACATTTTCAAAAAATCTACAAAATTTTTTGCTTTACCTTGAAAATGGACTCACACTTTATATGTGTATGTGTATATATAAATACTTTAACAGTTTTGTAATTGAATTATTTTCCTATTTATTATATAATAACCCTCAAAATACTGCAGTAACTCTGTAAAAATGTAAGTGTTCTATGTACATTGATGTGGAAATTCGTGTAATATTATCACTCAAACTGTTTTTCAGAAATTATTTTAAGTAGATTTAAGGTTTTTATTTAAAACTTTTGCTTAGCTACATACTCATATATAATACTTACATTTTGTTAGTGAAATGTTTACTACATATTTGCTACGTATTTGCTACATAAATGCATGTATTCTATTGAACAACTTTATTCCCTAAATCTACCTTTTATATCTCACTCCCATTCATCTTTCAGAGGTCAGGGAAAATTTACTCTAAAGGCAATTCCCGACTATTCTCTAATGATTAAGAAGCAGCTTTAGATAGTGTTAAGCCTGAACCTTCTTAGGATTCTGGAGTAGGTATACACTCACTGAAAGTGATTCAGTGGCCTTCTAACATAGTACTATACTTTTTGTTATGATTTACCCACTAATTCATACTCAGAGCTTCATGCTATTCTCAAAATGCATAATAAATTGCCATTTATAAACATTATTTAGTCATTATCATACTATCATTATCTATAATGGCATGAGGATATCAAGATTGTTCCTTTCCCTTCATTGTCAGTGGGAGAATTGAAAGAATTGGGTAGCTTTGTACATACTGTTACTATGTAATACAACTTAGGACTCAAATCAGTTCTTCTCCACAGCCTTTTCATGAATGACAGGTATGTGTTTCAAAGGTATATTATAGATCACTGAATAAAAGTGACCACTAGACCTAATGAGATAACTAGGAGCATGCACCCCTCCATTTTTTTCCAGAAATCATTACTCCTTGTCTTCTAATGACGCTAGCATATATATTTATATATTAACCTTTTATTAACCTGTATCTCACTGTCTTCTTACATCTTCATTATCTCCTAACATTCCAAAAACATCGCAGCACAGAGGTCCTATATTCCATTCATGGGATATACCACACAAGCAGAAAATGCTTTATTGTATAATTCAGAATCCCTAAAACTCTCTGAATTGATACGTGTTTTAAAGTACAGTTGTCTCTTCCTCTCCAACTTAGGTTTTTTTTTTTTCTTCCAATCACTATTTAAAACCTCAAGACTATTTTACAGTAGTTTAATTGCCAGGGATATTCAAGAAAAAATAAATTTTGAATACTCCAACAAGAACAATAAGAAAGGAGTGTTAAGTTATTTAATATCCTCATATCTTGTGACATTTCAACTTCTTTACAAAAAGACATATGCGTTTAAAATTTAAAAGAAATCTTTCTAGAATTGAATGCTGGAGTAATAAAGTAATAATAGAGTCAGACAAGATAAGATCAAGTTTTGGGCCTAGTTAATGAAATTGGTTTGAATTAATGTCAAACTTCCTGAACTTCAGTTTCTTACAAAAAATTCTAACTCTGACCTATAACTAAAAATTGAAAATAATACAATGAAACCCATGTATCCTTTAATTTATTATAATGTAACATACATTTTGTAAGCTCTAGTCACTAAATATCTTTTGGGACTCTTTATTACCCAGTGACTCTAATTTGCAGTTGAAACTGACATTTTAAGTGTTAGTCATTTTTCAGAGCAGTCATTTACATTTCTTTAGAGATGTGAATGCATATTCATTTCATATGTATTATTATATTGATATAGTCCACAAATTGTATTCTTTAGAAAACTTAAAGTTTAAATAGTAAAAATGGCATTAATGTTATTACTATTTCCATGAAAATTCCCTGTTTGTTTCTAATCATATTTTATACAATGAAAACAACTATTTTTTCACTTTGACAATATATAATATACTAATTTATATATTAATTATATACAATAATATATAGGCATGTCTAGAACTGAGTAGATGGCTCGGTAGGTAGAGTGCTTATTATGCAAGATTAAAATCTGACTTTATATTTCTAGCATCAAGGTAAAGGGTGAACACACTGGCACACACTGGTAACCAGCACCAAGATTATAGAAGACCAATCTTAGGACTAAGTGACCAGGCAGCAAAACCAAGACAGCAAGCACGAGTTCAGTAAGATCCTTTGTTTCAAAAGAAGGTGCAGCCTGATGAAGGAAGATACCTAATATTGTCCATTGTTCCTTGCAAACACATGCATATATGCATACATGCATCCACCACACCCCCACCCCCACACATTAATTTTTTTTCTCTCTCTCTCTGTTTCTCTCTCTCTGTCTGTCTGTCACACGCACACACACACACACACACACACACACACACACAAAGCACACACATAAGACACACAAAATAAAAAAAAATGTTTCTTAACAGTAGGATTGCAGAAAGGCATATCATAGTTTTCTAATATAGTTTTCAATAATACATAAGTAGGGATTTTTTGTGAATTATAGACTAATAACTCTGGACAGAAAACCATTTTTAACTCTTCATCTTGTGATATAATTGTCAGTTCTTCAGTTAAGCTGAGCTTCACTTGTTTATATTAGTTGACCTCCAGGGATCATACCACAAGCTGTGGGTCACCTGGACTAGGTTCTGCTCATTCACAGGGGGTGCAATTCTGTATTGTGCATTTTATTAAGAGCTGATGTGAACATGAAGCCATGAAGAGTACATGCTCTTTCAGCAGGTATCCTACCTAGAAGACCATGACTCATATTTCATATAAGCTACATACTCTCATGAACTTTGATATGACCAAACCAATTCACATGGGAGCTACCAAACATATTGATATGCTGACATATTCTGCATTCTGAATGAGGAAAAAAATCTACAGTTTCATATAAGGGATTTAATTTTTCACCCAATATTTAGGTGGGACAGATTTTGTAAATATCTGACTAGAATATATTTCAGTATTGTATATTATCAGTTGTTAAATGTTATAATTGAACAATAGGATATTAGTCGTGATTAATTTTGTAATTTACAATGATGACATACTCCAGGAAAAAAATAATTCTGGACTTAGAAATAAAACCA
Organism: Dicrostonyx torquatus; assembly: GCA_028555095.1. Lineage (NCBI taxonomy): Eukaryota > Metazoa > Chordata > Mammalia > Rodentia > Cricetidae > Dicrostonyx > Dicrostonyx torquatus. Next base: position 11,069,443 of record JAQHUG010000011.1, read on the forward strand.
AAGTGGCTATTAATTACCAGAGTTCATCACGAAATCAGTAGAAATAACTTTTATTTTGAGACACTTCTTATTTTGTTTCAATCTTCTCTGATGAATTATGTAAATTAAGTCACACAATTGTTGGAGAGTTGTATTATCCATTAAAGTAAAATTATTATAATATTTAAATATTATTATTTTAAATATTGTTATTAAAACAATTATTATTGTTTTAAAATTTTTACTTCTTTGTTACCAATGCTGTTTTACATATGAAGAAAAAACAGAAGACTTGAACTTCTCAGTCTCAGTCTTAAAAATAAACCAAATAAAGTCTTGATTCTCATGTTAGAAAGCATGGTATATCTTCTAAAATTTATATATATATTATCAATGATATATATATATATATATATCATTGATTTTTAACCAAATTTAATTTTCTCTCGCAAAATACATATATAGAAATATTTTAAGCAAAGTTTATATAATCCCCTGAACAACACTGTAAAAAAAAAATTCTGATGTTTCTTGTCTTCCTGAGAGATTGGGAAAGCTAAGATATTCATAATATTTCATCATTATAGTCTTCATGCTGCATTTAGAGGACTGCTTTGTAGGAATCACCTAAGATAGACAGCTTGAATATTTATATGTGAAGGAGAATGACATTTCAGCTGCCGTGTCTGGACTATAAACATCAATTCTTCCTTGTGCATAAATGTTTTAACATTAATATCTGCATACCACATTGAATTTCACAATAACATCTCTTGTTCCTGCTTTGTGAAACAATAGGGCATTTTGTCACAGAGCCTTGGCTATGTACACATTCATCAAATTATGATTAGCTGAGGTCAGGCTTGCAGCTACAAATAACATCCACGGCATTTGATAAATAATACAATAAAATATCATTAAGTACTCTAGCAAATGGATGATCTACTTTTCTTTCATTGTGCTGCTCAGCTATGATCTTTAGTGCTTCACAAGTCTCAGTACAGCTCAAGCAATAATGGGCTTGTTATTGAATCCATTAACTTAATATTTTCCCACTTTATTGCACATTCTAGATAAAACGACCAGCTGACAACATTTACAAACAATGTCAGTGAATACTGGTTTAATTGATCTTTACTGTGCTTCATCTCTCCGTTGTTTTTCAACTGTATATCTTGGAACTGTTTATATATACTAGCACCAAATATATAAACAATCACAATGTAAGTTTCTTTATAGTCTCTTGTAGAGGAATGTTGACATGACATTTTTATTTATATTTTGCTTTTAATCCTAGATAGGTATAATTAGCACATATATCACATATACTTGAAGTGCACACACTGGGACATATCTAAATAACTATATTTTAAAAGAACCAATAAGAAAGAAAAAGGATTCAAAGAGCGTAGAGTCAGAAGCATATATTTATTATCTCAGATAGACAAGGACTAGTTGATGAGAAGGCTACATTTTGTCATTGCTGTGGGCTGAAGATCACTTGGAAATTCAAGACAGAAATTAATTCATTCAGGCAACTATTGTTAATTTGTATCTGAAGGAGTTTAGAGCAGAGGCAGAAATTTTTTACAGTGTCTAATAAGTTGACATAAAATAAGTTCTAATCATAACTTTATGTATGTATTTAAGCTGATTTGTATAAAATTAGGAATGAATGCTGCAGTTTATATACAGGAAAATTGATCAAAATTGTATAAGCTAATAACTTAATACTTTTGGGAGTGAACTGCAAGTATGTAACTTGCAGGACTATAGAAACAACCTATGATGTAGGGAGGGAGAATGAGCAATGAAAGAGGGATAGTAGAATACAGATACTAGGAAGGAGGAAATCCAGTGAGGGTTTAACTGGGAAGAGAAAGTTAGGAGAATAAAGAAGGAGAACAGGGAGGAAGGAAAAATAGCACTAAAGATGCTTGAAGGGGTATAGAGGAATATGTTGTATTAAGCTTACTTAAAATACCTATTATATATATATATATATATATATATATATATATATATATGTAAATTGCTGTCCATAAATGGACACGTGCATGAACACACACACACACACACACACACACACACACATATGGCTGGGGGCGACAGAGAGACAGAGAGAGACACTGAAATAATATTACACATATTTGGTTAGGTCATAGACCCTGTGGCAGAACCTACTTCTATGGTGTTTCTTAACCCGTAAAATGTCTAACTACATTCTAAATCCTTATCGTTATATCCAGAGATAAGTGTAACTATCACCTACTTTGAAGAATTTTTTTTCAGCAGACAGAAACTATAAGAGAGAGCAAAAACTTGTCAAAATTCAAAGAACAACTGTTTTTGGAGTTTCCAGACCTATGATACATCTAAATCTCACCGTTAAACCTAAATATGGGTAGAAGATGATGTAAAAATATTGTAACATACCTAGTACCAGTATGTCAAGACCTAAACAATAGTAACACTAGTTTATTTGCCAGCATAAATAGAGGAAAAAAGACAAGTTCATATATTTAGAAGGAGATCTACAGGCAATATATGGCTGCTGAGAGAGAATGATTCATTATTATTCAGGGACAAACTCACCATAGGTTATTCAATCACAAATGAACAAACCAAAACATATGTAAGAAAATCTAAATGGGCTCAGTAGAGATGTGCACACATGAGATATATATAAAATCTTGATCTCCTGACAGGGAGGATATATAAGAGGTTGTAGAAGGGAAAAGAAGGTATGCAAATATAGCACTCACAATTGATAGTCTCAAAAATTAAATCAAAAACTAGAAAATAAAAAATTCATAAAATATAGATAATATTTCCAAATATAAAACTTTAAAGTTACCACAGGAAAGAAATTCCATAATTATACCCCCAAAGATCTTACATACAAAGTGCTATTAACATTAATTTTTCACATATGAATTATTTGGGTTCATATTCAAACTATGATAACAACTATAGTAGGCCTTCATTATTAGCTTTAGCTTTGAATGATTCTGTGCCTTCATTTCAGTTGTAATAGTCATAAACTATTTACCCTCTTTCTAATCATGTAGCTTCCATTGCTTTCTAAAATAAAAAACTTAAATACATAAATTTATTCTTTATTAGTACAACTTTCTCTAACTCATCATTTCCATGTCTTCCTTGTTAATTTTAGCAGTAAAGTCCATTTTCAATTATCAAGCTTACCATTTTTGGATAAAAAATATTGTTAAAGTCTTTATTTTGTGGTCTTTTTTTCTCCTTTTCTCAATCAGATTTACAATTATAAATGATGATTAATATCTTTCTAAAAACAGTAAATTTGTTTTGTGTTAGTGTATCACACGTGTCAAAGGTCTGGGGAATTCAAATATCCAAATACCTATTTTTAAAACTTCAAATTAGATGTAATGCAGTCCCAAACACATTACTGTCATTTTTATCATTGGATACTAATCACAATTCCAATCCATTGTAACTCCTCAAATAAATAAATATCATTTTATTTAGCTGTTCAATATCTAGGAATATACGGAAAGAAAAGTGGTGACAGGGTCTCGTGGCACTTGCCTTCAATCCCAGCACTCTGGTGGCAGAAACAGGTAAATCTCTGTAAGTTTAAGGCCATCCTGGTCTACACAGAGAGTTCCCGACAAGCCAGAACTCATATAGAGTGAGAGCCTGTCCAAAAAAGAAAACAAGGTGAAAATTTGCCTTCAAAGAGTTATTTTCATGCATATGATCCATGTTCATATCAGCATTCTTTGCAAGTATTTCAAATAATTAGAAGCAATTAAATAACTAAAGCAAATGTGTATAAGCAAACTATGATATCATTAAGGGAATATTGTTAAAGGTTAAAATTAAAACTTATGTAAATGCTCCAAACTGGCTGAATTTTGCACACCATGTGCTGTGTGAAATATACTTTAAACCACTGAAAACATTTACATGAAGTAAATAAAGCAGTTAAATTCATAGAGAAAGAAAACAAAAAGCCACAGTGGGAGGCAAAGTCAAGGGATCGTATGTTCATGTGAGGCTACAAATGTTATCCTAGTTCAAGAACAGAAGAGAAGACAAAAACAATGCAGAGGGAAAGCAAGAAGAAGACAGGAGTGGGGAGAGAAGGGAGGGAAGGAGGAATGATGGGTATTCAGGGTTCGTGATGAAGGAATAAAGGGAATTATTGCTTAACGGATATGAAGCTCGGACATACCACCCTGAACGCGCCCGATCTCGTCTAAAATAAATTCTTAAAGTATATAATGGTGATGCTCACATAATGATATGAACGGTTGTCCATTGTCTTGTGACATACTTTTGTTTGTTTTTATCATGCACAATGAGGCCAACCTTATTCATTCTTACTCACTCTACAAGTATCGTCTTTATGATATTTTGATCAGTGTTGGAGATGCAGGGGAATATGACAATTCATGGGGGCGTTTTTATACTCTAACTCGAAAATTATATGGCTATACACATAAAATAGTTCATGGTTTGCTTGAAGTGTAACTATTAATTTGCGTATTTAGAGAGAAAAGAGCAGCGTAACACAGACATATAGCTTTCGTTGTCTCATGTATATTCCGTCTATTGGGCACACATGGAGCTGTGGATGTTCTGGAGCATGATTCTGCTTAAGTTATATAACATTGATGAACAGAAATAAACTAGGATATTTTTCATAACTCAAACTGACTTAGGAGAAATCTCAGCTACAAAGACAGCCTTTTACAAATTTAGCCAAAATGTCAGCAGATTCAAAGCAGACTGGTTTCTCCTAGGGACACATACACAAGGTCATTTCCACAGGACTGGCTAATTGTTATTGTTAAATTTTAACAGAAAGGCCCACTTGTCTTTTTCCAGATGCCTGGCTAGCTTAGCCCCAAAATAACCCCACAGAAACTGTATTAATTAAATCACTGCTTGGCCCATTAGTTCTAGCCTCTTATTGGCTAACTCTCACACCTTGATTTATCCCATTTCTATTAATTTGTATATTGCTACGTGGCAGTGGCTTACTAAGAAAGATTCAGCATGTCTGTCTCTGGTGACTTTATGGTGTTCCTATGACTCTGTTTACTTCCTCCCAGAATTCAGTTCCATCTTCTCCACCTACCTAAGTTCTACCTCTATCAGGCCAAAGCAGTTTCTTTCTTCATTAATTCATTAATGGTAATCACAGCACACAGAGGGGACTCCCACATCATTAAATCTTGATTTACAATGTCATGTTCTGTCTGGAAACCCTTACTAACTTAGAACTATGTGCATGGGTCATTGTGACATTCTTATCCTGAGAGAAACTATGTGACTTATATTTTGAGTTTTGATAGAGCCCTCTAAAACAACCTATAATTATTCAGAGTTTGGCTGTGAGAGGAGGGATGACAGAGAAGAGAGACAGCAAAGTGTGGCAGAGGAAGAGCAGAAAAGAACTAGTCAGAGAGCAGCGCAAGGAAAACTGGACAGAGAAGGAATGAACTGGGCAGAGCTGTAAATAATAGAGACTATGTAGGGCTATTAGGAAGTTATAAAAGTATGTTTTTTTCCTTTAATATTTTCTCTTCCCAGAAAAATCCATGCATCGTTATTGAACCCTCTTTGTTTTCTAGTGTCTTGGGCTGTGGATGTAGGTTGGCTGTCCTGTAGTTTACCCCAAATATCCACTTATGAATGTTTACATACCATGTTTGTGTTTCTGAGTCAGCAATATCTCACTCAGAATAATTTTTTTCTAGTTTCATCCGTTTTTTCTGCAAATTTCATGAGGTCATTGTTTTTTAGAGCTGAGTAATACTCCATTGTATAAATGTACTACATTTCCCTTATCCATTCTACAGTTGAGGGACATCTAGGTTGTTTCCAAGTTCTGGCTATTACAAAAATGTTGCTGTGAACACAGTTAGCAAGTGTTCTTTGTGGTGCGATTAAGCATCTTTTAGATATATGTCAAAAATTAGTTTAGCTGGGTCTTGAAGTTTCAATCTTGATTCCAAATTTTCTGAAAAACAGCCATAATGATTTTCAAAGTGGCTGTACAAGTTTATACTCTTTTAGCAATGGAGGAGTGTTCCCCTTACTCTACATGCTTTCTAACATAAGCTGCCATCAATGTTTTTGAACTTAGCCATTCTGACAGCTGTATGATGGTATCTCAGAGTCATTTTGATTTGCATTTCCCTAAGTACTAAGGATGTTAAACAATTCTTTAAGTGTATCTCAGCCATTTGATATTCTTCTGTTAAGAATTCTCTGTTTAGATCCGTTTCCCATTTTTAACTGGATTATTTGGTATTTTGATATGTAGCTTCTGGAGTACTTCAAATAATTTTAGATCAGCCCTCTGTCAGAGGTAGGGTTAGTGAAGATCTTTTTCCATTCTATAGGCCACCATTTTTTTTTTTATTTACAGTGTCCTTTGCCTAACAGGTTTTTCAGCTTCAAGAGATCTCATTTATTGATTGTTGATCTGAGTGTCTGTGCTGTAGGTTTTATATTCTGGAAGTTAGTCTCCTGTGCTAATGAGTTCAAGGCAAACTCCCGATTTCTCTTCTAACAGGTTCAGTGTAACTGTATTTCTGTTGAGCTCTTTGATACGCTTGGACTTGTGTTTTGTGCAGCCTGACAGACAGGTTTCTCTTTCTATTCTTCTACATGTCAACGTCAATTATACCAGCACCATTGTGGAAGATGCTTTCTTTCTTCATTGCATATTTTTGTCTTTTTTGTCAAATCCCAGGTATATATAAGTGTGTGGATTTATGTCAGGTTCTTCTATTTGATTCCCTTGACACACCTGTGTGGTTTTATGCCAGTACTATAAAACTTTACTACTATAGCTCTATATTAGAGCTTGAAGTCATGGATCATGATACCTCCAGTTGTTCCTTTATTGTACAGAACTGGTTTTGCTATCAGGTTTTTGCTTTGTTTTGTTTTTTTCTTATGGCATTTGTAATAGGCATTCAAAAGATGCACAATTAACAAAAGAAAAAAAGAAAAAAAAACTCCTCAAAACCTAGAGGTATCCTCCACACTGCTTGAAGGCACAGTTCAAGAAGAAACATATCTGTGGATGCACATATGCCTTCTCTAATATCTGCCTTAAAAACACTGCATTGGCCTGCGTTTCTAAATTTTAAAATGAAATAAATTGTGTACACACTATAAGATGACTGTAAGGAAGGTAATATCTAGAAGATAAAGTTTACTCTATTGATTACCAATTTATTTTTTTTGTTTGTTTGGATTTTGTGTGTGAATGATGAAGACAGATGCTGCTATTGTTCTTTAAGTTCATCAATGAATATGGCACTCTTAAAAATACTAAAAAGTCAGTCTTCTTGCACCTTTTGTTTGTGTGGTAAGTCACAGAATTGTAATGATATTTGATTATATTAGATACAGTTGTCATAGGCTTATTCTTATTTAACCTCTATTTTCTTATAGAATCTGTAGTTAATATTAAAGTATTTGCATGGTATACAAATATTCTTCCAGCTGGCTAGTTTTCACTGTTCTGAGAAGTGATATGCATGTTGTCAGAGAAATGAAGGTAGTATAAATCTTATGCAGGTGTGAACCATACAATCTACAATAATAACCTGACTGCCAAATATGCCAGTATCCCCACTGTTTCAATATCGACAGTGAATGTCTGGGCAGAACTCAATCCCTTTCTGATTGTTTCTCAAATGTGCTCCATAAGACTAAACTTAATTAGACACAGTTTGGAGAACCAAGAGCCAATGATTAGACAGATCCTAGACACCAACTATCTACTATTTTGCTAAAAGGACACAGATTTCAATCAATTCCTAATGACTTGTCATTGTCATTATTACCCATGAATTAGCATATCTCTCAAACCTCATAGAGAAGCAATGTTTTGCAGTAGATGATGAGTGTCTCAAGGATGCAGAAATTAAGGAACTATAGAGTGCTCAGTTCTTAATGAAACATCTGTATAACACAACCTTCCTAGTGTGCAGGCATTTCTAGAGAAGATTTGGTGTCACAGGTAGGGGTGACTGTAAAGAAAGAGTGCTTTCCAGAAATAATATGGTGGTCACATATATGACCACACAAGAACTGTGACAACATGCAAAAGAACCGAAGCTCAAGCCAGCCAAAATTTCAGCAGAGAATCTGATATAGGCAACACAATAAGCAGACAAGCAAAATAAAATAAAATAAATTCCACCCCTAGCTGAGGAGCTATTGAGATAATTGATAGCTCCCAGGATAAGAAGCATTAACTTTTTTTAAGGATGTAGCCCCTTATAAGTCTAACATGTTCCAGTGGTTTGCGAAACACAGAAGTATACAAGCAGCACTAGTGGGTATTAATGGGTTTAGGAAACATTCATACACAAAGCTGGTGGGGATTGAAGTGGAACAACAGGAAGAGATGGAGGTGTCAGATAAATATAGTCAAAACACAGTATGACATTCTGAAAGATTTACTAAATATATTTTAAAGCTGTGTCTATGATAATGCTAAGGTAAAAATATAAATAGAAATTAATCTTTAGTCAACTTAAAATATTCATAAAAATAAAATAACAAATTTTTTTATTTATTCAACTTGAAGTGTTTTACAATGGTAATTAGCAAAATAATGAGTAGTAAACATTAATTTCTACATAGTATATTTTATTTGCTTAGTTTTGTAAAATTATTTTATGGATTAAAATGGAAAAGAAAACATCTTGATTAACATTGTATTACAAGGATGGTGTAGTTTTAACCTGATTCATCTCAGGATTATGGTCAATAGTGTTACACAACCTTGATGGATGTTTTCAACATAGTCAATCCCAAATTGATTTGTGTATGATGAAAACTATCAATTTTGTGATCCATAACTTAATAATGTTGTATTATTAGTGTGATATCACAGGAAAAATAAAGCATTGTTTGTGGTCAGGCATATTCTAAATGTGATTCCCTTGTATCACAATGTACCATTATGAGCCTGAATACTATTGGAAACATCTTTCTCCATCTCAGATTTATCATCTGTGAGAGAAACATAGTTAGTTTTGTGTGCTCATATGAACACTAAATAAAATATTATCTGAACACAGGTTAACATAAAAATTTACTAAATAAATCTTTTCTTTTGTTATTATCATTGTTTATTCATATATGCTTATACATGTCATATATGACTTCTTTACAGTTATGTATAAGGCTTATCAAAACCATAAAAGTTTCCAAAACAGCTATTTACTGGTCTAACTATATAACTGTTAACCATTTTAGCTATATATTATTGGGCATCTACCATGTGTCAGTCAATATGTTGAGTGTACCAAGTGTGGTGAAGAAAAATGACTACTAAACACAGTGTGAAGGGAGAAGCAATACCAAAAAAAAAAAAAAAAAAAAAAAAAGGTGTAGCAGTATAGAACAGGTTGTAAGATAAACTTAATATAAGGTAATCCCCACAATGTCTAATTTCTCTGTTTTGGATTACAATGGAGTAAAAAACATCAATTCTAAATAATTAAACCCTTGTATGTCCTTGGGCTATCTTTCTGTAGAAGCTTTAAAAAAAAGAAAGAATTGAAGTTGATGAACAGTATAATTCATATTCCTGTACACATCTGCTATCTGAAAGGGCCACTGTTTTCCTATATATCCTGCATGAAATAAGAAAAAGAAGACTGAGATGATTCTGCAATATTAACTTTTTTTAGATTAATCACTTTTTCCCTTTTAATAAAAAGTAGGAGGCATATTGTAAGATGAAGATACTCCAGGGTAATGCTTTATTGATCCACTAATATATGATGTGGGCAGTTAAAGCATTTAGACTTTGCATTTGAAGCTCACAACATACCCTAGGCATGAATAAATGCAATACTAAAATGTCCCCTGGAGTGTCTTAATGTCTTATTGAAAATAATAAAAAACATGAACTAATATATTCAGAATTTAAAAGAGCAAAGGGTAACTATGTAAACATGCCTTACTCTGATGTAAACCCAATTGACACTTTGTATGAGCTTGATATTAAGGTTACTATACATAAAATTTTATTTCTAAGCAGTATATTTTGATAAATATGTGTACTAAAATCTTCTAATGTACTTGAAAAATATCTTAATTAATGTTCAAGGACCCAAAGGCAAACACTGGATACTTAATATAGATGTGTTGTTAAAAATTCTGATTTCCAATGAGTATTTTATGATTTTCTAATATTCCTCTTCTGGGTCTGTTTACAATCATCAGTTAATTTATTTTCTATTTCATTTTTAAAATGTATTTTCACTGTTGTAAGCAATGAGTCAGGCATTGTTGCAAATATTGAAAAATAAAAGATAAATAAAACACAATGTCTTGAATTAAGTATTTGCACTCAAAAGAGAAAACTGTGCCTAAGTGATTTCATTTAGTTAAAATAAAAATGACTGTAAATCTGAGGACTCAACTATTTCTGCCTATGGGGTAAACAGAGGCTTTGCAAACAAGGACACATTAATAAATAATAATAATATTACTTTGAGGAAGAGGGAAAAAGCAGAAGGAGAACAAAGTAAATGTAGGTGAGTGTCACCTGGTGAGCAGTGTGCTATGACAAACATGATGTCTTAGAATTCTGCCTGAGGGCAATGGAAGATTACTGATTGCTTTTGTTGTTTTATTTTTATTACTTGGTTTTATTTAAGCAAGGCAATAATATGAGCAGATTTGTATTTTAGAAAGAGCCTTCTAGTAGCATTATGGAAGATCGATTGTCATGGGATGAGGTAATTATAAAAGCCTAAGTGAGAGATGGCAACACCTTAGAGTCAGCATGATGAGAATGGAAGGCAGTATGTGAAGGAAAGGTCTAAGCTAAGCCTTCACTTCTCCACACACAGAGCTTAAAGCAAGTCTTAATGAAAATAGATAAGACGTTAGGATAGAGGGCAGGAAAGGAAAAAGGAGGAAGAAATAATTAGTGTATTTTGGATTTCTTACTCCTAGGAATAATTAACCTGAGACCAGAGGAGTGAGCACCTAGTGCAGTCTCATTAATCCTACAAAACTCAGGATAAATTTTATTTCCTGTTGAAATATTTTTTCAGAGAGCTGACCTAAGATTCTAGGATCTCTCAACCATGTATCTGCCTATATCTATTCAGCATCTATATCTATAGATTCGATAGATCGATAGATAGATAGATAGATAGATAGATGATAGATAGATAGATAGATAGATAGATAGATAGATAGATAGATAGATAGATAGATGATAGATGAGAGAGGGAGAAAGAGAGAGGGAGATATGGGTAGATAGAAACATAGATAGATAAGATAGTTCCTGATAGAGATATCTGTGAGCAGCTAGAGACACAAGGAGATGGCATTGCAGTCTCTTGGAACTGAGTCGGGTGAGCCTTGTGCAGAGTTGCATAGATCCTGAGTCTAATTACTAAGTACAGACGTAGAAAGCATCACTGCACTTCCTATAGTCCCTAATTTTTCAATTAATCCTTTAATTTCTTGTTCAAGCACAAGAAATAATATAATATTGACTTAATAATGTTTTTTTAAATATTTCATGCATAATAAAAAAAATCCTTACCTTCCAGTGAGAGAAAAGAAACTTTTCAAAGTGACAATTTCATCAATTTATGATTCTCTATTAATATTGTATCCCAAGAGGTTACTTAAAAGAAATTGTTGGTTATCAGATTTAGAAGAAGAAATGCACAGAACGGTAGTCTATCTTTGAATAGTAAGTACAAGTAGCATATTTTTCATATCCCAGCGTGTACTAAATGCTCTCAGAATAAAAAAATAAAAAACATGTGTATACTTAGTGAATAGAATTTGAGATTGGCTTAGAAAATTTACAAAAAAAAACCTAGGAAATATGATTATATGAAGTAATAATAAACCATTAGAAATCAAATAACTTATGTGTAATTTTCAAATACCTTGAGAAATTTCAGGTTGCCAGGCAGTGGTGGTGCACACCTTTAATTCTAGTACTTGGTGGGGGCAGTTGCAGGCTGATCTCTATGAGTTTGAGGTCAACCTGGTCTATAAGAGCTAGTTCCAGGACATGCACCAAAGTTACAGAGAAACCCTGTCTGTAGAAATAAAATTTAAGGTCAGTCAAAACTCTGTGTATGATACTTTAATACTTAACATTAAAATTTATTTTATTATTATAAAGATGGCACATGTGAGTGAAATTTGTATATCTGAAGTAATTTCACTTTAGAATTTTAGAATGAAAAATATCATGCTATCATGCATACGTAAGAGAGTATCTCTTCAGCGATTCAGTGGGATGCTCTTGTGGCGACTTTAATAGATATATATGAGTCAACATACGAATGCACATAAACAGTCACAAGTTAGCTTCCAGTTTTAGGAGTCAAATATACCAAATAATCCTTCAAATGAACAGCAGCCTCCTCTGTGAATATCTTATTTAATCTAATTGCTGAGAGAAAGAGAAAGAAGGAGATGGTGAGGAACAGAGAGAAAGAGAGTGACAGAGAAAGAGACAGGGAGAATTACGTGGCTGTTTAATATTTAAAAAGCACTATTTTTTTCAAATTAAGTATTTATTTTAAAATCATATTTGTATGGTTACCAGGACAAGGTAAAACAAAATATAACCGATTCATCTCTGTCGTGCATTCAAAATAAACTATTGAGAAAAAGAACGTAATATGTAACTTATTATTCAGCAAGGCTTGCTTGGCTAAAATATTTACAAGATTGATTGTTAGAAGCCAGTTCGTTTTTCTTTTTGCCCTAGGAACACTTTAATTCTGTGGATTAGCAGAGCCAGCCGACACACAGTAAAGTATTCTCCTCTCCAGTGCCTTTCTTAATTCAAACAACACTTTCTTCTGACAAAAGAGTCCCTAGGGGCAGGTGAAAACTAAGCACAAATATAAAAATGATTTCATTTCAAACTATTGTTCACACCTGATTCTTTTGGACGTCACATTTCCTTTCAGAGTTTTAAAGGGTTTCCAAACCCTTCTTACATGTTTCTTTTGTTTACTTTTCAGCTTGAACTAGTTGACTTTCCTGGAGAAATTCTTTTTGAAATTCAAATATAGTGCTATACTTCAGGATGGATTAATGTTAAAATTGAGAATCTGATATCCTTATTGTAGCAGATTATTATGTTTGCATTTAAAAACTACTGTTAGGAAGATTAAAGAGATAGGAAGAAATGATTTATAGTTTCCAGATATAGGTCATCCCCATGTGAGCACATTGTTTGCTGTGGAAAGCCTCGCCAAATAGCAGGCACCGGTCACCAGAAAGTACACAGATGTAAACAAACCATTCAGAGCCCAAAGGAAGGAGGTGGGAGTGGTGGGAGGGAGGAAGAGAGAGAGAGAGAGAGAGA
>JAQHUG010000011.1:11090830-11103273 GCA_028555095.1 Dicrostonyx torquatus
CTTGTTCCCTTGTTCTGATGTGAATGTGGGTGCCTGGCTCTATCTCCATCCATCATGCGAAATTTCTATGGTGACGATTAAGATATTCAACAAAGTAACTATGGGACAAGTTCAGTTCAAGTACCCACTCCTCTGCTGCCCAAGTACCTAGCTGGGACATCCCTGTATGTTGCCTATAATATGTAAATAAATTTTTATCAGGCTCCATTTCATTTCCTCCATCAAAACTTTTGAAAGTCCTATCTCACTGCCTCTCAAATCCATGACTCCATATATACATATACATATACATATACATATACATATACATATACATACACATACACATATACATACACATACACATACATATATTCTCATTGTGGTAGCAGTCCTTAGTTGCTTGTAGCTAATTGTTTAACATGGGGGCCCTTGAGATTTCCTTTTCTACTTTTACGTCATTATTGGCATTCTTGTTCAAATCTTGTTTAGTTAGCTATAGTGTTGCAGTGCCTTTGGTCTAGATTCCCTATCATTTCTCGAAGCCATTTTCAAAGAAGCATTCTTGTTCGTCTGGTTCTTACATTCTCTCTTCCCAGCCCTCAGTGATGTTCCTAAGTTTTAGGATGTTTTTGCCTCAGGTGCATCTACTGTGGCTGGGCCACTCACGATGACTTGTTTTATGTATTTTTGTCAGTAATAATTTTCCAGGATGATCTGGTGCAAAGAGAAGCTTCTATAGTGCAGCATGAATTTTACAATCTCTGTGGGTCTAAGGATATGCATTTAGAGTAAATTTAAGGTTAAAATGGTAGCAAGAGGGGGTAATAAAGTTTCTTCTAATATTCATGATCTTATTGTTCCTAGATGTTTGTATAATTTCAAGTATCAGGCCTGATTTCTTTCTTATTGTTAGATCCTGAATCCTACTAGACAGCCTTTAGATACACCAATATAAGAATGTCACTATTAGCTGGGCGGTGGTGGTGCACGCCTTTAATCCCAGCACTCGGGAGACAGAGGCAGGCGGATCTTTGTGAGTTCGAGACCAGCCTGGTCTACAAGAGCTAGGACAGGCTCCAAAGCCACAGAGAAACCCTGTCTTGAAACACAAAAAAGAAAAAGCAAAAAACAAACAAACAAAAAAGAATGTCACTATTGTACCTTAAGGGATATCTTGTAATACTGGCCATTGTGGCTGACAGGGATCACAGCTGGGGTATTTCCTTCCATATGCACCTTGTTAGTAACCTTCCAGCATTTTAAAGGGTATTAAAATCGCCTAAGCTGTGTTGGCAGTCTCTTGGTCTCTCTTCTGATCAACAACTTGAAAGTAGGGTTCTCATGTCTTGTACTGAAATTTTGTTACATAGTCTATGACTCTTGGGGAGACCATTATCAGTCCAAGTGGTATAACTTCATTTAACACACACATACACTCGCACACTATGTACACACATATATTATATATATATAACACTGGCACGATGTAGATTTAGGTAACTAAAAATCATAGGATCACTTTGGGTTTTTTTGAATCACTCTCAGTTTTATTTTACCCTCTTCAATCTCCTCCTTTACTGATCTTACCTCATTCAATTCAGACTGCTCCTTTCCTAGTTTCCTCTCCAGATCACTATTATTCCTCTCTTTAGAACTCCCTCACTCTAGCTGTCATGGTCTTTTTTACTTTACTGGTTTCTGTGGTTACTCAGGGCTCTACACTCTCATCTGAATACTTGGAGCTCAGGGCTGTAGATGATGTGCTTGTCTTCTGGGTCTGGGCTACCTCACTCAGTAAAATATTTTTGAGGTCAATCCATTTACCTGCAAATTACATTTCTTTTATCTCAAACTGAATAGTACTCCACTATATATTTGTATCACATTTCAAATATCCATCCATCAGTTGAAGGATATATATTGTATCTATTTCCTTTTTTCTGAATAGTCATGAAATGATCAGGACTGTGTAAGCATTTGTGAGGTAGGTTGTTGTCAGGTCCTTCGAGAGTACTCTAAGGAATGGAATAGTTGGGTCATATGATGAATTATTTTAAGCTCTTTGGGGGATTCTCTTTACTCACTTACAGAATGCTAATATCAGTTTGCAATTCCACCAACAAGGAATGAGCGTTCTGCTGTCCCTACATTTTTTTCCAGCATTAGTTATTGATTATTTTGTTCATCATAGTCATTATGAATGCGGTACATTGAAATCTCAAAGTAGCTTTGATTTGCATTTCCTTAATTGAAAGGATGATGATGAACATTTTTCTTGTTATACACCTTAGCCATTTTATCTTCTTTTGAAAACTCTCTGATCAGATTCACACACCCTCTTCTGTTTGTATTTTTCACTTTTTGTTATTTATGTCCCTTTTCTTTTTCCCCAGCTATGATATTGGGAATACTCTACTTAAGGTCATTCTTTCATATCAGTCTCCCACTAGATCAAAAATACAGAGTCAAATACAATGTCAGTCTTATAAAAGACTGAATTATTAATGACCTCTGGCATATGCAAGACACCTGCTAATCTAAAACCCATGAAATATCTTATGTGCTATGCTATTTAGTTTTTTGTCAACTTGACATAGTCTAGAGTCCCTTGGAAAAAGAAAAACCTCAGTAGAGAAAGTGTCTCCATTAGATTGTCTTACAGATGTATCTATGGGGCATTTTATTGATTAATGATTGATGTTGGAATTCCCAGCCTCCTGTGGGCAAGTGTCATACCTGTGCATGTAGTCTGCAAGTGGTCCAGAAGTGTATGAGTTTTGGGGGTGAGGTCATTGCAAGGGCAGAGGGCAGATACAATGGAACAGGAGATAAGGGGAATATGAATGCATGATGTGAAATCCACAAATAATAACAATTTTTAAAGAAAACAAGAAAGAAGGTCAACTAAGCAAGCCTTGAATAAGTGAGCAAATAAGCAGAGTTCCTACATAGTCTCTGCTTCAGGTCCAGCCTTGGTTTCTGTGGTTATGGACTTTTACCTGTATGTCAAAAAAATACTTTTTAACTCATGCTGGTTTTGGACACTTTTTTTCTTAAAATTAGCAGAAATAAAACTAGAACAAGAGTTAAGTATGCTCTCAAATAACCAAATTTAATTAGAAAAAATAAAGATATTGAGCTGAATGGCTGAATTACAAAGCAGAAGGATATTTAAGAGCCCAGTCTAACTAGTACAAAGTGGGAGAGAATTTTAGTTTTAAGGTACACAATGACACTAGTCTTCCATATTTACTAATTTTCTTCACCTAGAAAACTTGCCATAGAGACATTATAATTCTTGGTAGGTTTTGAAGTTTTTTTAAATAAAGACATTTCTGGGTTGTAAAACTGGCAAGAGACAGAGAGATTTCCATTTCAAAGAGATGGATAAATAATTTACAATTGCAATTTTTCTTAAGTGATTTAAGGATATGGAGGTCAGGATCTTAGAATCAGAAATAAACCTGGCTAAATTTCATTAACTACGAATAAATACTAAGTGTGTCTTGGTGAAGGTTTAGTTGCTAAGTTAGTGGTAAGCTTAATAATATAGCAGATGAAAGTGCACCTATAGTAATAAAGGGGCAGTTGTATGACTTTGTAGTCATAGCATTTAAGTAAGTTATTGGAAAATATTTACATGACATTTTGCTTCTTAGGTACTTAAACTAATTGTTCTAATTATATTTTAACTTTTCTCTAGTCTATAAAGAAGTAAAATAGCATTTTTATAATAAGACACTTAACAAATAGAGCAACACTATAATCTCACACTTTAGCTCCGTATTTGCTAAACATTCTGAAAGATGAATGATGACTCTGAAGTACTTGTAAATAAAATATTTCAAGTTAAGCATAAAGTAGAACAGGAATAATAATTTTTATCACCTTCAAATGGTGCTTAATGTTGCTTAAATGATTATGGCTATAAAAATATATATCTGATTTAATTAAACTTGTGTAATTTCAAAGAAGGTAAATTCAGTAGGAATATGGATATCTCCCTGGATGTCAGTAAATATGGTAATAATATTTTGAAGGTATTTTTGCTATCGTTTATTATATTTAGAAATATATAAATTACCTCACAGACAGAATATTTAATTTAGCTAAAAGTACCATGTTGCACATTGTTTAAGTTATACGGCTTTTTGTTTTGGTTCTTACATTCCAACATCACCATGACTCCCAGTGTACATATCTAACCAAGCCATGGTGCATAGTTATACAGCTTAATTTCATACCTGAATTTAATGGCTCTACTTGGTTTCCTACTGTAATGACATCACTGTGAAATTCTACAAAAATAGTGAGTGAAAGAGATAAGCCTTGTCTACATTTGAAAGTACAAAATTTGGAAATCAGTCCTCTTTAGTGCCATTCATTTGCTAATGTTTAATTGTCTATGGTAAACAAAATTAAACTTCCCTCTTATTTTTAACACAAACTCACCCAGAAAGAGCAAGTCTGGTTTGCATGAGAAGAGCCACCTCTAAAGAAATCTAAACAGTGAGCGCAGCTCCTATGTTTTGAGATGTAAACACCTTAAACTGATAGAGTGAAATCAATTGTTATTGAGAAGTATCTTCTCATTGAAGTATAGTTGCGCATGATAATGGATTCAGGAAATAGGAGTTCATGACCTATTCTTTTGAGTGTTCAACTTTAAGGAATTTTAGACATTAACAAATGTTTAATTTTGCAGAAAATAAATCATCTTCAGCATTATCTGATGAAAGCATGATTAGATGTTTGCAGAGTGTGTGTGCATGTGGTTCGACTGTGCGCATACACCAGAGGAGGCTGTTTGGTGTCCGTCTTCATAGCTCTCTGTACTAATGCTTTGAGACAGGCTCTCTTCTCGAACCTCAGGCTTACACTGTTCAACCAGGATGACAATCAGCCAGGCGGTCCTGAGTCTGCTTCCCAGTGATGAAGCTGCATGCACTCTGAGGACACCCTCAGTTTGCAATTCAGGTGCTGAGATCTGAGCTCAGGCTTTCATTCTTGCACAGCAGGCTTCCCTGTTGAGTATTCTGTCCATTTCCTACCCCAGTCTTTTAATTATTTAGTATTTACTTTTACAGATTATTCAATTCAATGAGCTTTCAAAGTTAAATGTCTTTGCTTCTTAAAGATGATTATCCACAAATACTTAGAACATACATTTAGTATTTCAGGTTTTCTCTGTTATTCTTTTTCAACCAGAAAAATTAAAGATGAACTCTTGAAGGATCCTATTTTTTTTTTTTTTTTTTTTTTTTTTTTTGCTCTGTCATGGATCTGTCTTCATCAGTTTACTGATGGCTGACATCTCTCCTCCCTGTTTGGCCTCTGATAAGTTGTTTTTCGATAACCTGCTGTTATTTGTTCTTGAACCAGGCCATGGTTTCAACTTAGGGATATCAGAGCTGTCAAAAATAAGAAAAAGAGCAAGAATCACACAGCTCATGAAAGTCAGCGAAGACAGAAGGCCTGATAACCAACTGATGAGTGTTCAGCTGGCAGACGGTTTTCACTTTGCTCCGTCCGCTGCCAAAGATACCTAAAATAATAAGGGGATTTTTTTCCCCACATAATAGATGATGGCAGTTGTTTCCTTTGTGAGAACCTGCCAAGGCAACCTACCCTGTGGTTTTATCTTTGGAAGTAAGAACGAAACAAGCTTGCCTGGCTGCAGATAAGAGACTTAGAAAGAATCCTATTCAGATGTTCCTGTCACTAATTTATCTGCAGGGCTTGTGATTCACGCATACTGTTCTATGTGCAATGGAGCATTAAATTGGTTTCATCTGGGAGCAGGTCACATTCAGGGGTCCTCAAACTCACACTGTTGGACCTGGAAAGCTAGATTCATATAGCTGTTTTCCCCTGAATTTTCACTAGTACAAGGTGAGCTGGGGTGGTACCTATATATATCTTGAAAATTTCTATAGTAAAATAGTTGATTGAAGCTTGACTATCATTTCATAAGCAATTGTAGATAAGGACAACAAAAACAGCTTCTCTTGTTGACTCGGTAATTTGTCCTGATTCCTAGTTATAGGTATAGTTCCCTCTATACCTCGTTTTTGACGAATGTACTTTTAAGGCTTTTTTATTTATTAAACAAAGAGATTGAGACTTAAACTCACTATTTTATATTTAAAAAGTACAGAGCTTCTTTGAAGCAAGAATTCATGAGTGAAAATTATTTAAAAAGTATATAGTTCACAGTGTAATTTCCTGTGTATAAATTCCACTCTGTCACTGCAGAATTTGAATGATAATATCTATCATGGAGAATAGAATAGCTACTGGTGTGGAGCAGATAGGAGTATATAAGATTGAGATCCTTGTTTTCTAGGTAACAATAGTAATGTGAGTATACAATAGGGATATTTAAATGTAGGATACTTGCAAAACATAGTAATGCCCCACCAAAAAAAAAAAATAAGTATTTTTATTTTATTATTTCCATGATGGGGTGGTCGATTTGCTTTATTTTCATGGGTTTTTAAGAGTTCTTCATTTTGGGCAAAACTAGACCAATAAATGATTAAGTGGCAGTTAAAGAAAGCCATCAGTGAAATCGCTCTAAAGTATTTCTAGCGTCCATGACAACAGTCTTTAAGTGTGTTAAATGTGCTCCGTAAAGTGATAGTCTCTCTATTTTTATAAATTTAGCCATGTTCATTACATTCTTTGCTGCAATTAAAATCAATCCCAACCATTTCTAGAAGCAGCAAAATGGAATTTTACACAGGGACATAAATGAAAATTTTATTCTCATTTATATAGTATAATTTCTTTAATTTTGTCCCAGTTGTGAGCATGTGGTGCAGATAAACCGGAATTCTCATATTGATGAATTAAGGCATAATTAGGGCACTACTGTAGGAAACTTTTTTATATTTTTCATGCATAATTCACCATATGTAAATGAGATATTTTCTTATTGGTCCCAGTTCTTAAATTAGATTGTGACCTGAAAACCTTCTAAGGCCTACTAAGAAACAAGGGCTTCAAATTAGAATATTTAGTAGTATTACTGTGAGATTTTAAAATGTTCTTGGAGTCACTTTTGTGCACAAAGAAAATACAAGAAAAACAAAACTGCAAAATTAGGAGGAAAAAAGGCATACTATCTGGGGACTACAGATAATTGGTCATACTTCTCCCCTGTCCTTTCTATCCTAAAATGTAACTTTCCGTGAAAAAGGTCTAAATTCTGAATTTTCCAAATTTTTATATAAGATGCATTGTTACATCTCACTCATGGTGTTGGTCTTCCTTTCTCTACTCCAAAGCACTTAAATATACAGAACTAATAATAGCTCTTAAAGAGCAACTCAATGAGATATTTTGCTTTGTGATATTCATTTAACATTTTCTTGCCCAGACTCTAGGGAAGGTTTCAAATCATTTACATATCTTGAATTTACCTCTGTTAAATTACTCAAACTCTCACACTTCAGTTCAATTGCGGAAGACTTTTCAAAAGGTCCTTCTGAACAATCTACCTTACCCATATCTCTGGGCATAAACCTTAATCACGTGAAACACATGTTCACTTTTGGATCCTTTTTACAAATCTCAGGGTTTCATACTCCATTTCTATAACTAAAGCTGGAAAATTTTAAGAGCTTATAAAAGCATGAATAGGTAAAATCAAAATGAAAAGCAGGTAATACCATAAGTAAATAAAAATCCGTGAAATACATAAATATTTCTATACTCGCTAGTATTTTTGAAATTATTAAAAGAGAGTGGATTGTGGGCTCTGAGATTCCTCAGACTGGCTGGTGACAGCCATTGCTTGGATTCAACTTGGTAGCTGAAAGCTAGCAACTTAAAAAGAACAAAAGATTGAAAGGCTTAGCTCCGGCCTTCATTGATTTGTAGATTGCCCAGGAAGAGATGCTTCTGGCTCCAAAGCTGGTAAGGTATGCAGGTGTGTGGCTGAGAGGATGTGGCCCGGAAAAGGAATATGAATAGGGAATACCTCCAGAGTTGGGAGAGCATTCAGAGCTTTTGGGGAGACAATAAATGCCGGTCATGCTGGAAGGACGAGGAGTCCTGTGCTGCCCTTGAACGATCATGATGGTGTGAGTGTCTGTTTCTTCCACACGCCACTGAGAACAAACTTGTGGCAAAGCACCAGTTTCGATGTTGGGACGATGGTCTCCGACAAGCAAACTATGTATAAAGCTCGACTTTATATTTGAAAAGCAAATTCAGTTTTAAATATTAGCTTCCTTCTTACAGAACTAAACTTACTATGTGCATTCAGATATTATACATTATATGGAAGGAAAAATAGTGATTTTTTTTTTCTTTTCTTGTTGTTTTTCCTTATTCTTTTCTCATCACACAGTCTCTCCTCCCTCCCCTCCTCGCAGTCCCCACCACCTCCCTTCTCCACTAGAACCACTGATTCTCCCTTTCCCTTCAAGAGTGAGCAGGCCTGCCAGTGATATCAAATGAATATGACATAAAAGATGCAATAAAACTAGACATAAACCCTCATATCGAAGTTGAATTAGGCAACTCAATAGGAGGATAAGTGCTCCACAACAGGCAATAGAGTCAGAGTACCCCCCACTCTCATTGATAGGAGTTCCACAAAATCCCAATCTAAACTACCACAGCATTTATGCAGAGGAACTATGTAGATCCATGCAGGCTCTAAGGTTGCTGTTTCAGTCTCTGCGAGACCCTATGAGCCCCAAAAGTTGAGTTGGTGGACGGTGTTCTCCTGATGTCCATGACCCCTCTGGCTCATACAATCTTTCCTCTGCCTCTTCTATGGGCTTCCTCTGGATCTGTCTAATGTTTGGCTGTGGGTCTCTGTATCTGCTCTCATTAGCTGCTGAAGAAAGCATTTCTGATGATTGGGCTAGGCAACTGAGTATGGCAGAATGTCATTAGAAAACATTTCATGGATTTTTTTTTTTTGTCAGTTGTGTTCATTTCTACCCTAGGTCTCTGACCCATCCAACTTCTGGATCCTGGTCACCCAGGCAGTGTGGACATGGGAAGCCTCTCATTGCCTGAGTCTCAGGTTGGAACAATCGTTTGGTTGGCAAGTGCCACAAAGCACCGAGCCACCATTGCCCCAGTACATATTGCAGACAGGACAGGCTGTGGATTGGAAAGTTGTGTGGCTACATTGGTGTCCCACTTGTACTACTGTTTGCCTCACCACGTTATAGAAGATGGTCAGTTCAGGCTCCATATCTTCCATTACTAGGAATCCTAGCTTGTGCCCAATTTATAAGTTCCAGAATTTTCACTGCAATAGGTTTCCATATACCCTCCTAAATGCCAACTTATTCTATTACTCTTGGACTGTACTCTCTCTCTCATGCCCTCTCTCCACAACCTGATTCCTCCTGTTCCCATCCCAATTCTCCCCCAGTCTACTCATGAAAACTACTCTATTGACCCTTCCAAATGAGAACCATATATCCCCCCAGAGCTACCCATGTTACATAGCCTCTCCTGGTCTATGGATTGCAGTGTGATTATCCTTTACTGAACACTAAAATCCTATCATAAAGGGGTAGATATCATGTTTGTCTTTCTGGGTTCTTCTTTCTCCATATCCTTGCCAGCATATATTGTAATTTATGTCACTGATATCAGTCATTCTGATAGGTGTAATGTGGAATCTCAATGTATATTTAATATGCAATTTCCTGGTGGCTAAGGATGTTGAACATTCAAGTGCTTTTCAGCCATTTGAAATTCTTTTGTTAATACTTCTGTTTAGATCTCTACCTATTTTTTAATGGGATTGTTTATGTTGGTGAAAACTAGTTTCTTGAGTTTTTTAATTTTTTCATCTGTCTTATAATTCTTGAATGAAAGGAAAATTGCAATAAACTTAGTTTCATATGGCACACAAACCTGTAAAATTATTTAAAGAAATAAGAGAAACAGTACATAATTTGCATTGATGAAGAATGGGTCAGTATGGAAATATGATTATATAAAAAAGGGTACTAAACTGGGCGGTGGTGGCACACACCTTTAATCCCAGCACTCAGGAGGCAGAGATAGGTGGATTTCTGTGAGTTTTAGGCCAGCCTGGGATACAAGAGTTAGTTCCAGGACATGCTCCAAAGCTACAAAAAAACCCTGTCTTGTAAAACCAAACAAAAAAAAAAAGGTACTGTTGGACCCTACAGCCCACAAACAGGGGAGGAGTGGCCCCAACAGATCACACTCACACCATAGTTGTTGCAAAAGCAAGAGGAAATTTATTGACTGACGCATCAGGGTCCTTCAGTCTTGGGAGGAGAAGGATCCCAAGTGGCTGTTACAGGCTACTTTTAAAACAAAACAAAACAAAAAATGCAGAAACAAAAGTGGGGAGCCCAGGAGTTGTTTGTCAACTACTGTGATTGGCTCGTTTAAAGGTCAGCTAACTATAATTTGTCGGGGCCATGGCGGGACAGGCAGTTGCTGGATCAGGTGAGTAAAAGAGGAACATCTGCAGGTCATCTGACCTCAGTTCCAGGAACTGGGCCCATTTGTAGAAAACTCACAGAGGGATGAAAAGTACCCAATGTTCCAGAACATGTGTGGGTGATTATCAGGTTCCCAGTTCCCGGAAGGGGTGCAATAATGCTGAGATGCCCCGGAGTCTTTCATTCCCTTCTCCTATTTGGTCAAATCCCAATCTTGGGATTTTTAGGGATCTCCTCTAAGAGTCTGGTATTGTTGGGTCAACACCAAATTTTGAGTAATGCTAAGTCACTCGAGAATGAACATCAGGGGTCAGTTGAGGATATAGGATCTAAAGGTTAAGAGGAGTAGCAGAATGATTAAAGGACCAGTGATGGTAGAGATGAACGCCATGAGCCAGGAGGAGTGGTTGAACCATCCTTCAAACCACCCTTGTTGTACCTCTCTATCTCGCTGTCTCTTTTCTAATCTATCTCTGAGCTTAGCCATAGAATCCTTAATTACTCCAGAGTGATCTATGTAAAAACAACATTGTTCTTTTAGGGCAGCACAGAGTCCTTCCTCTTTAAGAAACAACAAGTCTAACCCATACCTATTTTGTAACACCACTTCAGAGAACAAGGTCATCGATTCTTCAAGCTTAGAGATGGACTGTTCTAGGACTCTTAGGTCTTCATCCATAGCTGTTCTTAATTGGAAATAGTACTGATCTCCCCTAACTAAGGCTGTAGATCCAAGTCCCACTCCTGTAGCCCCAACCCCAGACCTAACATCACCGCTAGGGTGATGATGGCCAGTTCTCTTTTTTGGTGTTTGGGGCATAGGTCAAACTCATGCTCAAAATTGAAAGCACTCTGATAGTAAATTTGAGGGACTAATTCAATCAGTACACAGAAATTAGTGGCACCATTAAAGACAGAGGTAGAGATACAAGGAGTCAAGCCAGTGTTGCAGGCCCACCATAGGTCAATAAAGGGTACCAGGTAGCTGTTTCCTGTCATCCTGGAATGGGGGAGAGTTTGGTTGCATAAATGTTGATATCAGGGAGTCAGAGTCCCCAGACAGGCCTTTCTCAGATACCTCTGTCAAGGTTAATCTTATTTTTGCTGCCCCCAGTCACAGGACACATAGGAGGTGTTATTGTTGAAGATCCCAGATGAGGCTATTCCTTTGTAATGGGGTTCCAGCTGATAGGCATAACCAGCAAGATTGTGTCCTGTTGGGGTCAGTACTATTTAGCAAAGAAAAAGCTCCCAATACCAGATTAAACAGTCCCTGGCTTGTATTAGTAGGTGCCGGCAGTGAAGCAGGGAAAGCAGAAGGGTTTTTAAGGCTTGGTGGAATGCCAAGAACCCCTGTAGGGGGCCTACTTTGGCAGGGGCTAGTTGGCTTTGGTCAGCCAAGACAGGGTTAGGACCCAGAAGGGTGGGGCGGCTATTTTATTTAAGTCTTATCTTAAATATGAGACCAAGGTCCTGGCTGTCCACATAAAGTCTCGTTCTCCAGTCTGGACAACCATGCAGAGCTCATCTATTTACCTGCTTTAGTGAAGTTAATAAGGAGGGATTACAGGTAAAATTTAAGCATGACCCTGCTTTTGCGCTCCATTTCTGACCCTTGCATTGGGCGTTTGGAGCCTATCTCCCCAGCCCCAGGAGACAGGCTTTTTAGGGATGAGCCACACAATGATACAGTCCCAGGATGAGGAGGGTCCCCAGTATGTGTCTCCTGTCGTTTCACAGCCCGAGCTGGCACAATAGAATCCTTCTGTTCCCCCACATTTGTTAGCCATGGCCCAAGTGAGGTAATGCCGAGGACAAACATAAAGAGGCTTTAACCTGAGTTCAGTCCTCAATTGGGGGTGTCCACATCCTATTCCCCATCCTCCCATTCCATAGATGCACAGGGATTGACCTGGCAGGTTTTCTGCCCCTGGCATTCTGGCAAACCGGGTTGGTTGGGTTGTATACCCCCTCTGGCATGGAAGTCTGGGATGTCCATTTGGCCTG
>JAQHUG010000011.1:11125631-11138864 GCA_028555095.1 Dicrostonyx torquatus
CCAAACACAAACACATACATACTCACAAACAGACTCACAAGCATATGTACACAAACACATACACATACAAAAGTTATCTTATTCTATGGCAGAGGCATTTTATATTACTGCCATCTTAGGTTACTTCCACGATAATTCTGAGAATTTATAATTGAGTCTTTAGGGAAAAAATTCTTACCTTTTTATTTATAAGTAGTTGAGGACATGCTTGTATTTTATTTAGGTTTTCATGGAAGTAATCAAAGACTTGCGAATTTGTCCGTCCCCCCCTTTGTCTCAGGTGTATATGACTCAACAAAATCTAAAGTTAAAATAAAAGACAATTCCAAGAGAACTTTTCTGTGCCTTTATTAAGTTTTCAAATCCCTCTGTAATTATTCTACCCATTTAACCTCATGTATTCCTGAATTTTACAATGCCTTTCCAAGCTCGGATGCAAAAGCAATAAACCTGAGCAATGCTTGTGATGAGTTTGTAATCTGCTTAATAATTCCCAGAGTTATGAAAAAATCCGAAATCCAGAATTAACTTTCCTATTTCCTTGCAATACACCCAAAAATACAGACAGAAACCCAAACAAACAGGGTTACAAATTTTAATGTGCTACTTTCACTATCTGAAACACTTTATCTCTGCTATTACAATTTTGAAATCTTAATAGTATTTGATTCATGATGCATACAGTATCATTATATAGGGACTACAAATGGCAAGAGGTAGCATTTGAAAGATAATCTTTAGTTTTTGTTCAAATCAATTGACTCGCTCCTTGTTGACCATGTCCAGTAAATTTCCATAAAGTAGCCGCAATGCAATCCCTACAATCAGGAGGTTCAAAAAAATAGGAAAAAAAGGAACATCTAATTCTTTTATAAATAATAAATTCAATATGATACTGACCTTAATTTTTTTCTCTTAAAAAAAAAGGAAAAAGCATCTTATCAGATTATGAATTTAAAAAGGAATAATAACCATATTAATGTGTAAAGTTATAGTTTAGAATACTAACACAGCTCCACCGTTCTCCGATCAATAAAAGTGCAATCAAAGGACATTTTATAAAGCACGGCAGAGACTGAGTAAATACAGTTTATAATGGTATTTTAATATGACTTTAAAAACTCACCTAGTATCATTTTCAGAAATAACCGCTGATGCTTTTTTTCTTATCCTTAATGATAAAGTATAAATAAGTATATTTCAAGCTTCTTAGATAGTCCATAAAATTTTGTAACCATTCACTCAAAACTGTCATTTAATCTATAAAATAAGACTTGGCATTTATCTGATGGCAGTATAAGCAACCAAACTCTACTAATATTTATAATACATAGATAATATTCACAAAAAATTAAAAATTATCCATTTTATATTGCAATGTACCTTAAATTAAAACAAGGCCCTGGTAATAGTGGAATATACCTTAAATATAATATCAAAGTGTCTTATATATGAAAATTATAGATGCAAATTATGTAGTTTGCTATTTGTTATTGTTTTTCAATTAGATAATATTTCATGATGGACTCCTAGAGCAAAGAATACCTTCTTAAACTCATTCTCAACCACAGGCAGAATTCAAACATTTTCAGACATTGAAAATAGAACATACAATTAAGAAATGCATGTCAAATTAAAATGCTTGCCAATTAAAGTGAAATAATCTTGTATTTGAAAATAAAAATTGTCAAGATTTTTTTCTCTTAATTTTCAGAATTATATATAAATCTCCTTGCCTAAGTTTAAAGAGTGGTAAAAATGAAACAAAAGAATTTATAACTTGAAGCTCTTATTGTAAAATGATATCACGTATTTTAGCAGAAATGATTGTGAGGTTTATGTGCCTTTTATATCTTTAGATATTTACATAAAATTTAAATGCTTTTAACTCCAAAATTTTGTAAAAAGTCTACAATATCATCTATTAAATTTTTTGTATTTATATTGTTAAGAAACAAGAAGAGGGTTAAATAGTTAACACAAAAGCCTCACTCACTTATGAGTAATTAATTTTAAGTCACACTATTGGTTCCCAAAACTGCAGGAAGAGTACAGAAACCCACATGCACACTTGAATACATACATTACAGTACTTAACACATATTCATACAGTCATACATACATATATTCAGGTATATATACATTACCAATCATCATACATATTCTGGTATACATATTCAGGTATACATATTTTGCAAAACCCCACACATATTCAGGAACTCATACTTGATGGAACCCCACATGTATACAGGCAAGCATACCCTATAGAATCTCAAATGTGTGCAAGCTTGCATACCTTAAAATTTCAATTCTTAAATATTTAGTTTGTTTTATATATACATACCTATATGTATGTCTGTCCAACCTGTACATTCCTGGTGCCTATGGAGACTAGAAGATGGTGTCGGATTCCCTGGAACTAAAATTGTAAATGCTTGTGAATTGTCATGTGAGTACTGGGAATTGAAGAGCAACATTGCCCTTAATTACAGAGACATCTCTCGGTAACCATAACTCAATTTTTAAATTAAAATTAGAACACAATAAGGTAAGTTTTTTTATGAACAACAATAGCTCATATAAATTACAATGGTGCACACTTCCCCCTTTCTCTCTTCCAACTGGTACAGTACTCACCTTTGTTGTGATTAAAATGTGATGGCTCAGACACCTTATAGTATGAACTGAGGAGGTCAGAAGCTTGTTGCTTGCATTGGGATACTACCTAACGTTTCTTTAAACACTGAAACAATCATACTGCTCATCAAGAAGGCTGCTAAGTGACAATTGAGTGACTAATGGATGGTCACATGAGCAGAGTGGAAACTTGATAAATAAGTGATTCAGTCCTTGGTGGTATGAGGTGAGAAGGCTTCAGATAGTGTTCAGAATAGCATGCTAGTAATTAAGAATTGTACATTTCCAAATTATTACATTTAATTTTTATTAGCTACACCTAGTTTAAGACAATTAACCTTCAGGAAATAGGAACGTGCATATGAGTTGGGTATCATATAAATGATTGGTATATCGTATAAATGGAGTCTTAGCTTCTGGCTCATTAAGAAAAATGACATGATAAAAATAAATGCAAGATAACATTCATAAAATCCTGCTTTATGTTGCCCAGAATTTTCCATTGCTTACAAAGAAAGGGCTTGACATCATCTGAGGGCTACTTGCAGAACAACATGAATGGCTGTTACTGAAAGGCAAGTTGAGCTTTTATTTTATTTTTCCCCCTTTTCTGTGAGAAGTTTCAAGAAGTTATGATTTGGTAAATATCAGAGTTTGAGTCTTGGGACCATTGCTTGCTGGTAATGAAGCCTGAAGCTTGTTAATGAGCATATTTATATCTATTTTCCTCCTTAAATTTTTTATGGAGGTGGCTTTCTATACAAATATTATGAGTGTGAAATAAAATTATGCCTAGAAAGCAGAGATCACCATGTTCTGTACATGTCATGTGATCTCATAACTGATAATGATAGATTTTAGTGATCATTATTTTTCCAGTGATAATATAAATCTAAACCAATGTTACTGAACCAATGAAATATTTCTGGTGGGTGCCATATTATTTTTATCTAAACTGCCTTTGTGTATGTTCTAGTTTAAGCTAAAACAATGATAACATACAACCTACTAGAAATTCCAGCCACAGACTTGAATTATTTATTCATTCCTTTGGGCTAAAGTTGATAGTTTATCATCAGAAAACATTGAAAAAGATGAATTAAGTCATTATAAGACATCAATGTTTTTGTTTAGAAAAGATTATCTGATTTTTCAGTGGCTTGGGAGAGAGTGCAGAGACAAAGAACAAGGGATAGTTAGTGGAAATTAAGACATATGAGACTTTGTAATGACATGATGATGGTAACTGGACAAAAGAGACCCAGGACGGGATTGATGTTGCTAGTTCATCATTCCATGGTGTCCTTGGGATTCTGTATCAAAGGAGAAACTGTAAGGCAAATTCAGAAAGTTTTTCACAAAGTCAAGCTGATTCTGATTTGAATTTCTAAGTTTACTACTCTGTTGGTTATTGAAACATCTTATTATACTTATTCTTTTGTAAACCAATGATATTTTTGTTTGCTTTTTGATGTTGTTTTGTTTTAATTTGAACATACATTGCATTCAAGGTTATCACACATTTGGAGCAAAATAGTCACTGAATTCCCCTCAACTTTAAGCAAACCTGGCAAATAAAGCTCATCTCATGATCCACTGACTGGATGACAGAAACATCCATCCATTCACTTGGTAGGGAAGTGTTGACCTCTGCAGTTGGAAGCAACTGCACAGAAAAGGATTCCATCATTCATTCCAAGCCACAGCTTAGAGAATGGGAAAAAAATCACTTCCTGGGCAGGATTTCGAGTTAGTAGGATAAAATTCAAAATACATTAAGAACTCAAAAACTTAAATAGCAAGAAAACAAAAACCCAGTCAAGAACAGGGCATATACTGAAACAGAATTCTACAAATAGGAAACTCAGATGGCTGAGAATCAATTTCAGACATGTTCAACATCCTCACTTATTAGGGAAATGCTAATCAAAACTACTTTGAGAGTTTAACTTATGCCTATTAGAATGAATAAAATCGATAAAACAAAACAACAAGTCATGCTGACAAGGGGGTGGAGTAAAGGAACACTCATCCATCGCTGGTGGGAGTGCAAGCATAGAGTCATTCTGGAAACCAGTGTGCTTGTTCCTCAGGAAAATGGGACTGGATCTACATTAAGATCCAGCTCTACTACCAACACTTTGGTAAGTGTTGGGCACTTACCAAAGGACATGTCATCCTAACACAAGGACAGTTTCAGTTTCACAAACATGTTCATTTTCTGCTCTATTCATAAGACCCCGGAACTGAAGACAAATTAGATGTCTCTCAACAGAAGAGTAGATTAAAACTGTAGAGCTTTTAGGCAACAGAATATTATTAAGCTGTTAAAAATGAAATTTGCAGGTAAATGGATGGAACATGAAAAAAAATCATCCTGAGTGAAGTATCCCAAACCCAGAAAGACAAATATGGTTTGCAATTACTTCTATGTGCATATTGACTCTTAAGTCAATGAAAACCATTGAATAACTACTATCCATAGAACCACAGAGGGTAGATATAAATTAAAGGAATATTGGAAACAGATAAATCTCCCTAGGAATGGGGAATAGAACAGACACTTATAAGAACAGGAGGATTCATTGGGGAGTGGGAAATGGTAGGGACAAGAGAGTGAATGTGGGGAGGGCCAGCTAAAATTATGAGTCATTTTAAGGCTAGTATGGAAACCAATAGGATAGAATCTTCCTAAAATATGGACATAGATGAAGGTGTTTTAAGTAGAATTTTCAAATAATGGAGGACACATAGCCTTAATTAATAATCTCTTGTCACCAACTAAAGCTTCAAGCTTCTGGAATGGGTTACATCTAACTGAAAACCTAAACAATACAAGCTGTTGTCGAAACTACAGATTATGATAGCAAGGCATTCTTGCTGAAAAAAATACCTACAGGACTCAGTAAACATGTAGAAGTTTAGCTGGTTCCTGAGTAGAGCCTTCACTCCAACATCATTATGTCTTTGCTACATTCTTACCTCTTTGCAGGCCACCCAAAGGGAAACATAAACATCAGTACACTCACAAAATCTTTGATCTACAATCAGCCTGCCTGCAAGAAATGGTAGTGCAACATTGGAACAAAGCCTATGATTGATAACCAACCAATCTGACTTGACGAAAGGCCCCTTCCTCTGCTTTGCTGACCAACTACCTAAGACTAGAGAGCCTTCTATCGACTGACTACTAATATTCTGCTAAAAGAATATAGAAATAAAATGACTCCTAATGACACACTGCTATTCTCATAGATCAGTGCCTTGCTCAGCCATCATCAGAGAAGCTTCCTCATCCAGCAAATGGGAACCAAGAGTGCCACACCCAGAAAATACACAGAGAGTAAGAGCCCTTAGAAGACAGCTCTAAATGGAATGTCTCTTTCAAATCTTTTAATCCATTTTCCAGGGAATTCTGCAGAAAAGGAGCCAGAAAGAGTGTAAGAGACAGAGTGAGTGGAGGATACTAAGGAGACAGACCCTCTAAATCAACATAAAAATTCAACCAGCTGGATTTGATGAGCTCCCAATAGATCAAGCGCACTGTCTCAGTTGGTGGGCCAGTCCCTCATGGTCCTGACTTCCTTGCTCATCTTCTCCCTCCTTCTGCTCTTCCACTGGACCTTGGTAGCACAGTCCCTTGCTTTGATGTGAATGTGGGTCTCTGGCTCTATCTCCATCCATCATGCGAAATTTCTATGGTGACGATCAAGATATTCATCAATGTAACTATGGGGAAAAGTCATTTCAGGCACCCTCTCCTCTGCTGCCCAAGAACGTAGTTGGCGACCTCCCTGTGAACACCTGGGATCCCCTCTAGAGACAAGTCTCTTGCCACTCATAAAATGACTCCCTTAAAAAAAATAATGAAAATTCAACCAGACTCTCTGAAGTTGACTGACAATGGGGGCTGACTGAGAAGCCATTGATAATGACACTGGGACTTGTTTCTACTGCATGTACTGGCTTTTTGAGACCCTAGGCTGTTTGGATGCACACCTTCCTAGGCCTGGATGGAGAGGGGAGGGCCTTGAACTTCCCACAGGGCAGGGTAGCCTGCCCTCTCTTAAGGGGGAGTGGGAGGGGAGGAAGTGGAAATTTTGAATGGAAAAAAGTAAAAAAAATAAAAAAAGAATTATGGGTGAATTTAAGTTGTAAGAACTAGTTAATAATAAGCCTGAGCTAATAGACTAAACAGTTTATAATTTAAAAAAAACACATAGACTGAAGCAACATGCATAGGACTTGCACCAAATGGAGTCCTAAAACTACAAAGAAAAGTGGACACATACGACCATTACTAACCCAGAAGTTATCTTTAAATGTTAAACAATTGCAAATGGAAACTAGTTTTCTCCAAGGGAGTCTCACTGGGGCAACAAACTGCTCTTTAAGGTAGGCTGCATGACTGGCGGGAGATGGGGAACAGAAAATGAGCTTATGGAAGTCTTTCGAGATTCCTTCTCCTACAATGAATTGTAGTGTCAGGGGTTTTGTTATTAATTCATCTAAGTTTTTTTTTTAAAATAGTATCATTTTATTTATATATTTTGTTTTTTATTCTGTAGTTCCTGTGAGTATGTATTATGACTTCCAGTTTAGTGTTTCCATAGGATTCCTGAGTGTGCAACGGAGTGGATCTCTCTATGTCTGTTTCTCGTGCCTTTTCTGGGGCTGTTTTTCCTGTTTTGTTTTTTTTTATTCATATATATTATTCTTTGTTTGATCTTTTTATTGCCTTTTATTTTGTTATTTCTTACAAGCCTTTTTGTTTTCTAATGAGAGACAGAAAATCTGTGGATCCAGATGTGAGGAGAGGTGATGAAGGGCTGGGAGGGGTAGAGGAAAAGGACACTGTAGTCTGAATACATTATGTAAGAAAAAATCCATTTTAATTAAAAAAACTGGTTATTCATGCTCTCACGTAGAATAACATACACTGATTTACATATAAGGGATAGGACAGTGGAAAAATTCCTTGTTATTGTACACACAGACAGTAAAACATAAAATATATAAAAATCTTACTATTACTGACAGCAGCAACGCTGCAGTAATAATGGAAATGTAGGTGTCTTATTTAGTGCCGCAATACAAAGAATACGCATATATATTTAGTATCTGAAAGCATTAGCCACTGAATCTTGGGTAGACTATAGAGCAATCTGATTAAGTGTAAAGGTGGAATTAGGGACAATGTGGTACCTGAATGTTATTTAAAAAGTTTATTCACAGAAACTATTAAAGTGATAGAAAAGTATCCATAGGGATTTTCTGGAGTTATCCTGCTGCAAGTTTTATATATTGTATGCTAAATGTACTAAATCCTTTATATTTATCTAAAAGTAAAATGAGATGTGTGTGCGCATCTCTCTCTCTCTCTCTCTCTCTCTCTCTCTCTCTCTCTCTCTCTGTGTGTGTGTGTGTGTGTGTGTGTGTGTATAGAAAGGCCAGACAACAACCTTCGTTGTTCTTCAAAATGTCTTATTTAAGGCAGGATCTCCTGTGATTTTACTCCTGTTAACACAACACTAACATCTAAAGATTCTCCTGAAAATGCCTTCTAGCACCCTGTAGGGTCATTCTGGAATTATGTACACTCTTCCTACCCATCTGGCTTTCATATGGGTTCTGAGGATTTGAACTCAAGTTCACAGAATTGCGTAGAAAGCATATTTCCCATTGATCTACCATTCTAGCCTGAGGAAGAAGATTTTGACAGGAGAAAGATATAATCAGAATTGCAATACAATAAGTTCTCACAGGCATCAAAATGATTCTGGTTAACAAACTGTAAGGTGATATAATAGGAGACTAGGGTAGTTAATTTTCCCTTGATAAATATGTGTGACTTCAGTGGTAGCAGAAAAGCATATTAAATTATATTAGAAGAGATTCAGAAAATTCTTCCTCACAGGGAACATTTAATTTGTATCTTGTAAGAGATGAATGTCTGTTACATCTTAGGAAGTGCATAGGATTTGTGGAATAGAAATTGAAATCTCAGACAAAATGGAATGATTGGAGAAATTCACAATCATGGAAATCATGTCTCAATCACAGAAATTTAATGTTTAAGATAAAAGACCTCAGAGAAAGTACCAAAGATCAAACTGACAGACTCTTTCTAGGAGTGATAATAAAAAACATTGCCAGAAACATCATTAAAACGAGAACCTGGGATGAAACTAAATAGTGGAACAGCAATAAATGTGCACAGTGGGATGTGGGTGAATTCAGAAAACAAATTTATTGTCTGAATAATATAAAGAAGTACAATATAATTAGTATGGTTAAATAACATTGATGTTATATAAATATGTATGATTAACACGACATTGTAGTAGAACTGTTTTCTTGGTGATGGTGGTGGTGGGTTAGAGCTAGAAATCATGTGGTCTTCTGATACAATGTGCCATAATATTAGAAAAGACATATAGGAATCTGTTGTCTATAAATTGTACTTAAGAATGAACCATGTTCCAATAATTAGAGGTGCCTACATATAAAGGTACCTGTCTTTTGTCCCCTCTAACAATTTCAGAAAAGCAGTGTGCATTTAGATGCTAGAGTCATCCTGGAAGGTTATGTCACTTTTTTGTGTTATGACTTCTTTCTTGGATATAAACTATATGACTCAGTAGCAATGCCTCAGTTCTATGAGGTATGTTGGAAACCTCAGTTTAAATAAGATGATTAAAAATTATTGTGTCCTCTGAGGTGTAGATTAAAGCTGAGCTTGAACAGTATGAAAGCTTTAAAAATTATACATTTCAAAATGCTCAAAGAAAGTTAAACCAAAAACATTTATCCTGATGGAGTCATTTCCTCCCTTATAAACCATTTATACTCTTCTGGTTTCATTATTCCTTTGGTTTCTCAGAGACATTTTCAACCAAAGATTTCTTCAATGCAAGTTTAATACCCCCAAGTTTTTGCTTTGATTTAAATTAAATTTGTTTTTTATTTCTATATGTAAAAGTTCTTTTTTTTTTACTTAAAATGAGCAAGGATGAGGGAAAATGTGAGATTTCTCATTGCAAACATGCAGTTAAGATATTTTACATATGAATAATGTGATTTGGAAAGCCATTATCAGTTCTTTGAAACCGCTCAAAGTGCTTTTACCCCAGAATATCATATCAGAATGTGCCGTACGTGTAAGATTCATCTCTCAGTTACCTTCCTGATCCTTTACAATATATCTCTTCTAGTGTTCTCAAGTCAAAGGCCTTGACTTTGCTTAGTCACAGTCATCTCATGCTTAACTTTCCAACTCCTCTTACTTAATAGCCTAACTATTCAAAAGAGAAACAGAGAAGTTTGCCTTGTTATTTGTATGATTTATATCAGCTGTCAAAACTACAAAGCAGGGTATCCTCGCTTCTTTTTCCCAAACCCATCTGCAGAAGGCAAAATTCCATCTTTAATCTTCTGTATTCTGTCTGGTGTATCCAACTGCAAATCATACTGTACATTTGTTCATCATTATGGACTATCGTCTGTCAGGGATTTATGTTCACTTAAGAAATATACATCTACACATACATATGCATGTATTACACACACATATATGTAACTTTTGACTGCATCATATACTTATTGTTCAATGTGTGATATATTTTTATTTTTCCCTTTAAAATTATATCCCTGCCCCACTTTTAGCTCTCCCTTCCTTTTGATTCAGACTCTTTGTAAATGACGTCAGTTTTGCTCTGCTAAGGTTAATACAGCATTGAGACACTTCAGAAACCATATAGGATTGTTCTCTGTGAATGAATTGAATATAAATATTAAAAATTATCATGCAATAATAGAACTGTGTATGTTTCTTCTACCTTGAACACACAACAGCCTCTCCATATTCTGGATACACTCTCTAGAAATAATAAAGATGAGACACTATTGTCAATTATAAGTACAATATTTATACAATACATCCTTATACCATTTTTTTCCTAATTTGTAGCAAGATTTAATCAAATATTGGCTAGGATAACGGACAAGTTGGGAGGTTCAGTGCTAGAATTACTTTCTGCCATGTGGGAGGCCCAGAGTTTGATTCCTGGTCCATGCACAGCCTTAGAATTTTTATCTTGTCTGACAAATGGTATGAAATTTCTGATAGGGAAGATAATATTTACTTTTAGATTTAGAAATGGTGAGAGCTATGTAATTGTTTTTAAATAAAGTTATGAGCCTCACAGTTTCATAGATGGAAGACCAAAGCACAAATGTGGGCAGTGTTTGTAGAAGGATGTATTGGAAGATAATTAACTTTTTATAAGCTAAGGACGATTGAACCCTCAAGAGAGAATAGGTTTCTAGAGCAAACTCGTTTTTCTTCCCACCGCATGGAGGCATAGATCTAATAAGGGGCAGCCGTCATCCAGTCAAACAGAGAATTGTAACTGGAGATGACGTGACTAAGTCAGAAGAACATGGCTGACAACTTGACTAAGGACTTCTAATCTTCAGAACATCAGAAAACAAGTGTCTATTAGCCAATTTGCTAAGTCAATGGTATTTGCCTGCCTAAAACATGATGATACTTACCTGTGCATTTATCTGTAGTTCCATAATTTTTAAAATTGTGTTAAACCTATGCAATGAAAAATGTTTGTACTTCCATCTACATTATATAAACTATATATATAAATTTTGCTTTAATTTAAAATCTTTACTGTCTTCCTAATACCATGATAATGAAAATTTGTTTAATTTCTATTTTAAAATTAATTATCTAATATAATTCAACAAAATTTTTTAATCTGTACATGAAAATCTTTTACTAAGTTAATTGTTGGGTATTTCATAATTTTCTGGCTTAAATGGGGTTTAATGGATGGAGGCAAACCATCTTTTTTTTTCTTTTACCAGCACCTTAATTTTTTGGAAGTATCCAAGTACTTTCCAATAATATTTTGAAGTACCAGTCGACAGTAAAGTGCTTTTATTTTTATCAGACTACTTGCAGTCACCTTAAATCTCAAAATCCATGTTGAAGCTGCTTTGTTCTGATGACTGCAGTGTACAGAAGACAAATCTCCTCTTTCCTGAGTATTTGCACAGTAACATGTACTCTATGGTTGCAGAACACTTCACTTTCTGGCTTACAGCACACACATGTGGTATGGATTGAAATTAGAATAAAGAAAGAAGCATTATGCTAAGGCTTTTTTTGGCTAATTTAAAGGCTAAAGTCCTGAGCAAGAAGAGAAATAGATACCCTACTCCTTAAATTTCTGATGAGACACACTTTAGAAAATCCTGTAGGTTTTTAAACACAATGATTTTTATTTAACAGGTGTCAATGGTATTTCTTTCCCTAGATGCCATCCTTTTATCTTCCCCCACTGTTGTTAAATCCATTCTGTGCACTGTAAGAACATCCCGCAGAGACCCATTCCATTGTGCTGAGGGTTTAATGATCTCCACAAGTTGAACAGTAAATGATCCCAAAAGATAGAAATAGATCTGTGAGAACATTGATGAGTAGCTTATGGCTTTTCTGAAATAATACCTATAGAAAACATTTGCCCCAATATTGCATTGGTTATAGAACAAGAGAACATGAACCTAAATAAGAGGAAACAATGTACAGTTTGATTCAATGAAGCAGAGGTGATTCACTTGGTTACCTCAACAGGAATTAATTCTAACTACTCGCTTGGTTCCTACAATTTCTATAGTGATTTAAACTTGTCTCACATTTGTGAATTCCATTTCACGGTACAAGCTCTCCTTCTAAAGACATTGTATATCATTTGGAAAATCTATTTAGGTATTCATAAGTTTTAACTATTTATTTCCAGTATGTTTCACCAGGCAATTGATTATTTCTAATAACTTCTGCAATTAGAAATCAAATATTTTATTACCTTAAATTCTTTGTTAAGATGTAATTTGGTTAGAGGACTATGAAAATATTGAATTATACTGAAATAATTTTGCCCATTTTTCAAATAATCTTATTATTCATTGATTTCATAATTTTTTGTTTAATTTGATGGGAGAAGTAATTATTTTGTTTAATCTTTGATTTACCCAAATATAAGAATGTGATTACTTTGGCTTTTAAGTAAGTACATTAGAAGTCTTTGGCTGCTTTCTATTAATTCTAACATAAATACATTTTTAGTGAGTATACAACTGTGCTTCCCAACTGGCTATGGAGGACCTTTTAATAAAAATGATATGAGACCCTGAATGTTAAACATGCTAATTTTATTATTTTGAAAATATGATCATGTAATTTTAACAAGGGAATAGATTATCTTGGCAAAAAATATTCTTCATAACAAAGATCCATATTGAATGTTTTAATAAGATTGAAAAAAAAATATTTCAGAAATGGATATGCTCAATCATTTCTTACAAATTGCTTAAGCTTAAATGATTGCAATAAAAGTTTTATGAACTATTTGGAAGTTAACTTGACTGACTTTAAGCTTTTGTGATTGTACAAGAATCATTGGTCCTTATATGGAAGTTGATCTTTTTTCTCACAAAATATATCCTACTACTATTCTTCCAAGTTCATCCTCACCACCCCTTTCTTAAGTGTAGAGAGCCTTCTACAGGTGAGCGCTCTTT
>JAQHUG010000011.1:11142414-11163613 GCA_028555095.1 Dicrostonyx torquatus
TCCATCTCATGGAACCTTAAGTGGTCCTTAAGTCAAATCAGATACTGGTTACTTACTCCCACAAACTTTGGGCCTCCGTTGCACTAACAGATCTTGCATTCTGGGCACCAGTGTTGAAGGATTAGTGAAAGGGTTGGGGTTTCTCCTTCTCCTTTGGTAGCACACAGAATGCCTTTATAGACCAAAGACACGACATTGTAGAAGTGGAAGTTCTATCTAGGCACCATCCCATTTTCTCCATGTTCAATGACTTGTATGGTGATGTCTTCAGTAATGGGCCATGCCATCAGTCTGTGGAGAGAAGATATATATATATATATATATATATATATATATATATATATATATGTTATAACAACAACCTAAGTTGTTTGGGGTTCCAATGAGACCTCTTTGAACAATTATTGAATGTAACCCATTTCTGGTACCAAAAGTTCCATTTTATGACAAGAGATGGCCAGTTGGGGCTGTCTCCTCCATTATTGGGCAATGTCAGTTAGATCACCATTCATATATGCCTATATTTTAACTAGTTTCTATTGTTATTTCCACACTACTACTGAAATGGTCCTTAACTTTATATTTTTATCTATTTCATTCCCTGTTTCCTCCCTCAGTTCCCTTTCCCCTTCCCACTTTATCCTTCCATTCCAGCCACCACCACCATAACTGCAGTCTATTTCCCTTCCCTAATGAGATCTATCTATCTGTACCTATTCTCTTCATGTCTATGAACTGTAGCTTGGTTCATTGATTTAAAAGCTAGTATTCACATATAAATAAATGCATACCATATTTTTTTTTGCTTGCTCTGGGTTACCTCACTCAGGATCATTTTTTCCCAACTCTATCTATTTGCCTGTGAAATTTATAATTTTATTCAAAAAAGCTAAGCGATTATTCCATTTTGCAAATATACATTTTCTTTTTCCTGTATTCTTCTGTTTTGGGCTTCCAGTTCAGTGAACAGAGTTGAGCAAATGTCTTTGTAAAGTGATCTAGCAGATCTTAAGGTGATAGATTCCATCTTCCTGAGGAACAACCACACTGATTTTCATAACAGTTGTATAAGTTTGAAGTCCCCCTAGCAATGGATGACTCCCCTTATTCTTCATCTTTGCCAGCATGAGCTGTGAGGTATTTTATTGGTGTTAACTGTTATGACAGGGGTAAAAGGAAATCCCAAGGTAGTTTTTATTTGCATTTCCTTGATGAATAAGGATGTTGAACATTTCTTTAAGTTTTTCTCAGGCTCTTCAGTTTGTTTGTTGATAATTCTCAGTCTAGATCTATACCTCATTTTTAATTTTTTTTGATATCTGGGTTTTTGTTTGTTTGCTTTTAATACTTTGGTTATTATCCCTTGTTCAACCAAGGTGGAATTCTGACTTAAAGGCATTCAGTCATAATCCCAGAGACAGTTGCTTCACCCCAAAATAACCATTGTGAAGCATGTTTGGACAACTATATTGCTAATTATCAATCACTACAACTACTAACTGTGAATCTAACTTCACTAAAGCATGTAAATAGACTAATAACTACATGTCTGTAAATTATCAAAACATATAAAATGCAGAAATTCTAATAGCTACACAAACTCCTTTAGGTCTACGATAGAACCTAAACAGTGTGCTTGGGTCCAGTAATTCTGCATCACCTTTAAGACCATGGAGGGTGTTTCACATCTACAAATTGCCCCACCACAGATGGCAGGGGACCATACACATTCATGTTTATCTACCTCAGAAATGCTCTTGGTTGGTGCCTAATTGTGACAACTAAAATAAAATTGCTATATTTCACACAGTTCACCCTACCTGTACTCTAACAAATGGAAACTAAGATTTAAACATCTGTCTAAATTTTATAAGAATCCCTTCATTGTGCCATCTTTGTTCAATGAGATTACTTAGGCTTATAAAATAAAAATGCTGTTAAAAACATGTTGTAAGAAAGAAATTAACCAAGTCAGGTTATATAACTTGCCTAAGGCCACCCAGTTTTAGAAAGTGGCAGAATAGGAATTTGAATGATGTTTGTTTGAACATGCCCTTTCAGCCTTATCAGTGCTGTATGTGTGCCAAAGGTGACAGTGAGGGAGCAGGTGCATTACAGGAGAAAGCACCAGCTCCGGGACATTCACTTGCTCTCACACTTTCCAGATTTAGGCTAGGGAACAATGCCTGCTTCTAAATGAAAACACTTCCCACTTCTCTCAGCTAAACTCTTTAAAACACCAGGTTTTATTAGTCCATTTAACCCAATGTCAAATGTTGGAAGGAAAGAAAACCAAGTTGTGGAGTTCAGGGAAAAGAGGAGGTTAGCAAAATAAAGTATCCTGGAAGGCAGAACCACTTATATACAGTGTTCAGTGGTCAGAAAAAGTTAAAATGAAGACTCAATGTTAAGAAAGCCCTTTCTTTTCCTTTCTCAGCTTCTACCCACTACCCCTTTTCTCTTCTTTCTTTCTTTCTTTCTTCCTTCCTTCCTTCCTTCCTCCCTCCCTTCCTTTCTTTCTTTTTTTTCTTTTTTTCTTCCTTCCTTTTATAATTTATTCTCTGACTCATCAGTCATAGAACTACTCATAGGGCATAGATCCCATACTACCAGTGACCCAAAGAGATGACTCTTTCCTAGGATGTCTTGGTCTTATTCGAACTCTTCCTGTGCCTATACTCAGGTTCCAGGAGACTGGAGAGCGACTGGTATCAGGGCCATAGTAGGATATTTGAAGCAAGGGATTTATCGTAAGAAGGAGAGAAGGAATTCAGGAGACAGTAAGAATTAGGTCAGCTTTATGAACATAGACTCCAAATCCTTGCTCAGATACATCCCCAGAAACTCACAGAAAACACACAGCAATGCAAGATTGTAAAAATCCCACCTGCCTGAAAAAAAAAGCAACAATCAGAAAGCATTCATTCATTCCCAAGCTAGTGTCTCATGGCACACAACTATAACTTGAACTATTTAGGATAAAGATGAAGATGAAGTAGGATCTCAAATTCAAGGTCATCCTATGTAATTTAGTGACACTATCTCAAAATTAAGGATTAGAAGACTGAGAAGACATGTTAAAGGTAGAGTCCTTGCATGTGATATCTATCTCTAGTCCTTCAGTAATATTAAGTCAATATGATGTCAATGTTGGAGAGAAGCAAACGTTTCACGTTTACTGCCCACTTGGGGGGCAAGAAGTTTATCTACACCTTACCCTTTCTTCTGCAGAGACTGAAGATGGCATTACTAGTTTTAATCATTGAACTTTTGCAGTTTTATAAGGAGGGATATTTATCTCCTCATATTTCCATCGGCTATAAGAAAATTAAAAAAAAAATCTATCTTTTTTGCCTGCACCCAACTCATGTGTTCACTGTCATTACCTCTGTAACCTTTGTGACCTCTTAAAGGAAAGTGAGTTCGAAACCTTGGTTTAGTAATTTATCGTCTGCCTCATTTAACTATTTGCTCATTGTTTCTCTGCTTTATACCAACCTGTTTTTTTCCACATTTTTTATCTCATTCATGTGTTTTTGGTACTAAAATCTTTTTCTCCCAAGTCCAACAACCTTGTTCCATATTTTGTTCTCTCTCCTCATTTTCCAAACACTGCTTCTTCCTTGAGGATAATTTGCTTCCTTGTTTTTGTTTTAATATTTTTGAATACCGTGAAGAGAAACAAAAATGAAACCATACATTGTATTTTCCAACTTTAAACTCTTCCAGCATCAAATCTACTGTAATCTGAATATTTTTTACTGAGGAGTAATAAATAATCAAAGAAAATGGATACACATGGTAGCCAATTTAAATTTGTTTGCCACTCATTTTGGTTGCTTTGGGAAAAAATAAAGAACATTGTAACTATTGATTTAGATCTCTTTCTCCCTCTCTCCCTCCCTTCTTCCTTCCCTCTCTCTTCCAGGAAGGAATTGAGTTGCAACTAGTGAACTGAATGCATTTGAGAGGACTTTGATCAGAGATCAGTAGCTCTGATGTATACCAGGTTCATGTTTTTAAGGCTTTACAAAGATAGAATACGATTTTATTTTGTTTTCAAAGGCAAGACAACTGCATTATTAGTGCTTTCTGATGGTGTGGTAGCTGTCTAAATACTATGGTAGTACCTGATTCTGAGAACCTTTGATAGAAATAGATCTTATAGTTATTAGGTAGGAGATCCTTTATGAAAGACACAATTTACGTTTTCATAAGTAAATTCAATATTAAGAATAATCAAAAAACAAAATAAAGCAAACATATAAAAAGTAAAAAGCTTTCCCTCTAGTGCCAGAGACTTGGTTCAAAACTGATAACTGCTGACAGTCCTTCCCTTCTTTTCCAAGGCTTCCGAAAAACAAAACAAAACAAAAACAAAAGGAACTAAATGAAACTGATAGCAATCTAGCCTCAAAGAATTGTTGTGCACATTAAATGAGAAAATGACTACAACAGTTAGCACACTTTCTCAGCAGCATTAGTTTCATATAAACCCTAAGTACTAAGAAAACAGAAATCTCATCATCCCCTAAGGGATCTGCTATTTGATTGAAACAAGAAATAGTGACTTTGTCTGCCTGTCTCTGTTTACCACAATTTTCTTCTATTTTTGCCATTCTTCTTTTAATGGTCTATTTATTAGAATTATCACCCTCCAAGTTAGGCAGTTACATCCCAAGCAAGCAATCAGTTTCCTTATAAGAGCAACAAACACACAAATCCTATTTGATTTTACCAAAGCAAACTTTTCTGCTGTCTGAAACCTCTTTTACATCAAAAAAGTCTGGGTTTCTGTTACTTTTGCTAGCCCTTAGCTAGCTTTGAAAATCCACAGATCTCAGAAGTACATAGTTACAAACATCCAAAATGGGAAATCTCTGAATACACCCAGGTAAGGTGAGGTTTTCTTTATGTTTTTCTTTTTACCATTTGATTGCAACCAAATAAGGATTTGAAAATTCTTTCTTTTTTAAAGAATAAATTAAAGTGTCCCACTATTTTAAATACAGGAAAGCAGACCAGGTGCCACATTTATTTATTTATTTATTTATTTATAGTATCCCTATCTTTTGTATATGCATGTTTACATGCATTAAAACATAGGATTCTGCTGAGCTGTTGTGGCGCATGCCTCTAATCTCAGCACTCAGGAGGCATAAGCAGACAAATCTCTGGAGTTTGACTCTATCCTGGTCTACAGATCAAGTTCAAGGTGGGAGATGCTGGGAGCAGAGGAGAGAGGGGAAATCGTAATTAGCATGTATTGT
Source organism: Dicrostonyx torquatus (assembly GCA_028555095.1). Lineage (NCBI taxonomy): Eukaryota > Metazoa > Chordata > Mammalia > Rodentia > Cricetidae > Dicrostonyx > Dicrostonyx torquatus. Next base: position 11,147,685 of record JAQHUG010000011.1, read on the forward strand.
ATGAGAGATAAATTTATTTTCAATAAAAAGGAAACATTAATAAGACAACAATAATAAAAATAAAATAATAATAATAATATTAGTAAATCCAAGCAAGCAGCTGAAAATATATTTCTTAAAATATTCCAGACAAAGTAATTGAGAACAAGATATCTGCTCTTACACAGGAAGCTGTAAGTTCTCTCATTCATCCTCTGTTTCTGCAAAGCAGTTGCTGAGTCATGGTCCTCATTCCTCTGTCTTATTTGCCTCTCAGTGGTATCTTTTGTTCAATTTTTTTTCACAGCTGGGCAGTGATGGTTCACATCACCTTGAATGCAAAGTATATTTTCTACAAGCATTTGTTAAGGTGCTCATTCTGTATGGCTAGCATATTAAATAATGTCGCAATAAGAGTATAAGCAGTTTGATGATGTAGAACTGGGTCATTGTCGTGAAACTGACCATTGTTTCTAATTAACACTGTGAATTTAGATAGACTATCATATGTTCTGTCATGATTACTATGAAAGAACCACACATTTAAAGCACACCATTCATTAGTCTGTAATGTATGTTTCTGGAACAAATGCAGACATTTAGGAGAGTTTATTATAAGAAAAGTATCTCAAGTGTGGTTTCTATTTTGGGTTCAGTGAATGTCTCTATATTAAATAATAGTGAGTAACTCTGGAGGAAATATGATGTAAGAATTCTGAATAAAGGTATAAATTTCCATTGCAACTTTTGGAATATATGGTGTGGAAAGTCCTTCTGTATATGCGTTGCTCTTATTGGTTAATGAATATAGAAGCTGTGTTGGCCTGTGAACAGAACAAGGCAGGAAAACAAAACTGAATGCTGGGAGAAAGAAGGCAGAGTCAGGAGAAATCATGTAGTTGTCACTGGGGACAGGTGAACTGGAACCTGGACAGTAAGCCTCGAGCCTCATGGTAAAATTCACTGTGCAATAAAATTTTATACAGCCAAATATTCTTATTTATCATTTCATTAGTTTTAAATTTTTATTAACCTATACAATTCACTGCATATCCAGTACAGAATATTACCATGATAACCTCTAAATAACCAATAGTTTGATTGATTTCATCCATTTTAGCATTTATATCAAAAAATTACACTACATGCACTCCTTGGTGCAATCTATCATCTAATATCCTTTAAATAAATGTTTTACTTATTTTTAGAATATATGAAATGTGAGTATTTCTTTGGTTGAATGAAAGCCAGAGAGGGATCTGATGCGATGGAGCTAGAATTACAGATGTGTTCAGGAAGCCTGTTTTTATTTTTATTTTTTAATGTGAGAGACAGGATCTTAACTCAGGTATTCTTAATGTGAAGCAAGTTCTCTTAAAGCCTTCTCTCCAGCCTATGTGCCATGAAACATTTAAAGCAATGTTTTTATTAACTCATTGGGAGTTCCAAACAATTTAATCTCATCATATTCGTCCTCCTTCCAGAAATTCTCCCCAGAGCTACCTGACTACTCTGTACCCACCCAATTTCATGATCCCCCACTCTCTAATAGCCATGTTTATTGTTTATGTCAGTGTGTGAGGGCTCCTACTACTATGCCCCTACTGCCATGGACTCATCCACGTCTTTCACATCACTCTTTCACATCACGATGGACTGTAGCCTTTCAAACTGTGAGTCAAAATGAATCCTGACTATTTAAGAGTGCATTTAGAAGGCATTTGCCACAGGAACAAGCAAAGCAAGACAGACTTATTTCTGATAATAATGCCCTTTAACTGCCTAAAAAAGTGTGCATGTGTCTAAGTCCTTCCTTTTGATGCTAAGTTTATTTAGAAAGTTCAGACTTTGGGAACCAAAGAGAATACAAACCTAATAAATAATAATGCCTTAAGATATTTACCTTAAAATAATATGTACATAATCCAAATCAAACTTAAAATTCTCTTTCCTAATTTTTAATTAATACATAATCCATAGACTTATTTCCACAGAATGTTCAATGACAATAAACAAGAAAAAGCTATGAGTAAATAGCAATAAAGTTAATTTGAAAACAACAAAACCAGATTTAATCTTTTTGTGTATTGGTGGGTTATTTGGCTTGCATTTTAGCATTGTCTAGTCATCACTGAAGGAAGTCAGGACAGGAACTTGAACAGGGCAGGATCCCAGAAATGGAGGTTGATGCAGAGGTCATGGAGGGGTGCTGCTTACTGGTTTGCTCCTCATGGCTTGCTCAACCTGGGTTTTTATAGAACCCAGGACCAGCCCAGAGATGGCACCGCCTAAAATGGCTGAAGCCTCCCACATTGATCCTTAAATGAGAAAATGCCTTGGAGGGATTTCCTCAGCTGAGGCTTCTTCCTCTCTGATAACTCTAGCTTGTGTGTTGACACACAAAACCACTCAGTATACTCCTTAAGCCAAAGAGAGATGGTGGGCAGTTCAGAGAGTTAGCTGCTTCATCTTGAGAACCATGATCTGGGTCCCAGCAATGATACAGGGCAGCTCACCAATTCCTGTAACTATAAGGTACCACTAATGGGAAAGCAGAAGATATGGGCTCCCAACTACTGGCACACCGAATGGGAGCATTTAGTGAAGGAGACAGGTGCTAGGGCAACTGGAGCAGGAGCTGTGACATTGGCTACCTGTTACAATCTGCTGGCCTGGTCTGTCATCTGGGTACCCTGCCCCTTTAAGAGACAAGCTCTGCCCAATCCCGTATCTGTCCACCTTCCATGTAGGCAAGTGGATCTCCTGCATCCAGCCTGCTCTCCCTCTTTCCTTCCCTCTTCTGAAAAGGTAACTACTGCCCCTCTCTCTCTCTCTCTCTCTCTCTCTCTCTCTCTCTCTCTCTCTTTCTTCCACTCCTTCCACCAAAGGGGAAGGCCTTGGGTGGTTCACCGCTTTCCCTCCTGAGACCTGCCTCCTGTCCCCCATGTCTTTTTAAATAATAATACCACCCAATGAGCTGCCTAGACTGGAGACCTTGTAACATATTCTACCCCAGCCTTGGCCCCTGTGTGCTCCTGGGAAAAGGGAGGACCTTCTTTGCTCTCCAGTTAATATTAATTCAGTAGTTGATAATTACCTAATCTCTCACCTTTAAACGCTATAGAGAGGAACATTTTTACACTAAGTTCCTTTGGTCTTTCCTCGTAAAATCTTGGTCTCCATACTTTTATGCTCCACAAAATCATTTCTCAATTAAAACTCAGGCAGTAAAAGTGTATTATCTGTTGAATGCATGGATGACGTGTCATCTTAAATCCTCTAATATTTCTTTCCCCTTCTTTTGAAAGACTTTATTTGTTTTTTATTTTATGTATATGAGTTCTTTCCTGTATGTATATATGTCTACCAGGTGTGAGCCTGGTGTTCACGGAGGGCAGAAAGTAGACTAAAACCTCCTGGAATTGGAGTTGTAGACACATGTGAGCAACCATGTAGATGCTGCAAACTGAACGTGTGTTTGTCTCTAAAAATGATCTTTATCACGGAGTCATCTCTCCAGTCCCATGTCTAATATGTATGATTAAAGATAACTTGTGAAATTAGAAAATAAATAATGTAAATAAACAAAAATTAACCAAACTGCCACTGTGGGTTTTCCCTGAAAATTTCTTCCTTATTGCAATAGAAGCAATCAAATTCTCCTAAGCTTTTTTTACAATTTGAATATTTTTTCATTTTTAAACATTTAATTATATATGTTAAAACTTAAACTTTATTTAAAGAATTTTTTGAGCTTGGAATATATAACTATTTCCATTACCAGAAATATTAAATCCATGTGTATCATATCATAGCAAAATATTAATTCTGATAGAATAATTTCACTGACTGCATATTAATGCAACATTTAGACTAGGATTCTCCTTGTTCATTGTCATTGAACATTTTAAACCTATTATTCTGTGGAAATAAGTCTATGGATTATGTATTAATTAAAAATTAGGAAAGAGAACTTAAAGTTTGAATTAGGATTATGTACATATTATTTTAAGGTAAATATTTTAAGGCATTATTATTTATTAGGTTTGTATTCTCTTTGTTTCCAAAATCTGAACTATCTAAATGAACTTAGAATCAAAAGTAAGAACTTATATACATGCACATGTCTTTAAGTACTTAAAGGGCATCATTATCAGAAATGTGTCTGTCTTGCTTGTTACTGTGGCAAATACTTTCCAAATGCACTTAGTGTTTTGGATGGATTCATTATAGTGTTTCACATGCAAATAAAATAGATACGTGAAATATTGCATTAATTCAGAGGACACATGCCTTTATTTTTATTTTCACAAGTATGTAGTAGATGTCAATACTACATCTGTAAGTAAACACTATTTTGATTACTCTCTTTGCTACAGGACACTACAAATTCCAGGACTATGGTATGTTCTATATGCATATAAAAGGCAGATAAAAATACCATTCATGCTACCTTTCAAAATTAAGGGAAAATGGTTGAAGAAACATCCATGCAAACACTGTTTCATATATTTGGAGAGAGATGTCAGAAATGTAAAAGCATGCTAAAAATCTCCACTAAGAAATATATCTTTTACAAAATAAATGTCTTTGAGAGAGGTACCAATTTGTAGCCACAATCACAATACTTAGAAGAGGGTTTATTCTCTTTGCTAAAAGTAAATTAAGAAAAATATCTAAACGAAGCTGTAGTGTAAACAGAAAGGCATTTATCCGAATGTGAAGTGAAGGTCAGCAAACATCTCAAGGCTTGGAACAGGCCTTCTAAAAAAATAAATGAGTTTGTGATAAGTGTCCCTTATCTTTAAAAGTACTTACAAGACTCCCTCAGATAGAAAGCCCAGCTTAACATTATCTATTTTGTTCAGACACCCTTTAAGATGGTCTGTGTGTCAGACTTCTCACAGTTGGTGAGCCCCTGCGTGTAGATGAGTTAATGAGGGCCCAACATTGCGATGTGATAAATGTGAAGTGCCGAAGAATAGAATTCTAAGTGCTCTCCTGTTCCCTCACCAAATCTGCCCTGCGGCGCCCAGCAAATACATCAGGAACTCCAAGAGGCCCATCCTGAGCCCTAGGGATTGACCTGACCCAGGCATGAGGCAATGAAAGGACAAACACAGTCACACAGAAAAACTTCCACAGGGTGGAATAGGCTCTTTGAGGGAACTTTCAGCCACCCAGAACCTCAAGCTTGGTGTATGCATTACACAGTTTGGCATGGAGATAGGTGTGGAGTGACTTTGTACAGCTAAACAATAAGGTGCGTGTAGTCAATCTCTCCTTTGGTCAATAGCAGTCTCCATAGAATAGCCCTCAGGTCTAAACATCCAAGGAGAGAAATCTCGGGTGAATATTTACTAAACACACTGTCAGCATTTGCACTCAGACCAAAAGAAAGCTTTGTTATCCCTTTTAACATCACATTTGGGGGTGGAGGTGAAAGTTTCCCATGGGTCTGAAGCATTGGCCCTTGACAGATTAATCACACTCACTCAGAACTACACTTTCTCCCTAACATCGATTGTTTTGATTAGATTTGCTTCTTCTTTCCTTTTTTGTTTTTTACATGATCCCCCTTAGATTGTAAACTTTCACAATCTGTGATCATGTCTACATATTCTACCTGTCAGTTTCTAGGGCTCAATAGAATATTGCAAACACTGAAAAATGCTGCAATGATACAAGCAGGCATTACTTATTATTATGCATGAAACAATACAAGACTTGGGTAAATTCTAGATTATTTTGATCAAAAACAGTTACTTTCTGTTGGATTTAATCTTAGAAATTATCATTGGCCTACATTTAATGGAAATTATGAAAGAAGTTAACAAAGAATGAATATTATTGTCACTGTCTAGCTTTTCACTTAGCTGTCAAACACACACTGAACTGATGTGATTAAAATTACATGTGTACTTTAAAGTAATACATCCAGTTTGTTTTTTAATTCTGTTCTTTTTCTCCACTGATGAAGATGAATGTTCCACTTAATCCTAGATGTGGGGAAGCAAGATTGTCTGTATCCTGCATAGATATTTATGTCTAAAGTTTCCAGACGTTGCCTAGAGAGACCACAAATGCATTGTATGAGAAGTTGGCAGATACCTTGATGCTATGAATGAAGATATTCCACAGCATTGTCTAGGGCAGGGTTCGATAGTTTGAAGCAGTATAACTATTTTATATACAGTCCATGCAATGCAAGTAAACAGAGGAATATGGGGAAGGGAGGCAATTGCTGCACCATCAAATATTATTTTACATCTAAGATGCACATTAATACCTTTCAGTGACAGAAAATTATGAATTATGCTGGCTAGTTTTATGGTAACTTGACAGAAATTAGTTACCTGAGAAGCAGAAACATCAGTGGAGAAAATATCCCTCTAAGTCTGAATGGCAAACCTGTAAGACATTTTCTTAATGACTGATGGGAGAGGGCTTAGCCATTGTGGATTGGGCCAACCCTGGCTGAGCACATCAGAGGAAGCAGGGCAGTAAGCAGCACTCCTCATTGGCCCCTGCATCAGCTCCTGCCTCCAGGTTCCTGCCTTGCTTGAGTCCCCACCCTGAATACTTTTTTTTAAAAAATTATTTATTATGAAGACAGTGTTCTGCCTGTATGTATGCTTGCAGGCCAGAAGAGGCAACCAGATCTCATTACAGATGGTAGTGAGCCACCATGTGGTGGCTGGGAATTGAACTCAGGACCTCTGGAAGAGCAGTCAGTGCTCTTCACCTCTGAGCCATCTTCAGCCCCTGCCTTGAATACCTTTAATGATGGACTATGATATGGAAGAGTAAACCAAAGAAATTCATCTCCAACCTGCTTTTGGTCATGGTGTTTCATCATAGTAAAGTAACCCTGACGAAGACAATGGGTGGGGATCTGAAGACACTCATTTACTAGTTCGTAGATAAAATCATCAATTCCTATTTGTCCTACCGATAAAATAACCATTTGTTTTCCATTTTTACCTATTATTACTCAGGATTTGACAAATTCTAGATAAGTTGTTCAATTAATAACGTTCTGTTTTAATATTTACATTATAACTTTAAGGGAGGATGGGGTTCATTGATTATTTTTAATACCAATTTATTTTTAGCTGGTTTCCTAATTTTTATTTTAATAAAATGCTTCTTAACTAATACATAAAGACATTGATGTTGTCCTTTAATTAATGGGGCAGCATGTAATTTTTAAAGTAATTGTACTTTTTCTTTGAAAATCTTTTACATTTACACAATATAGTTTCATCACTTCTACCGCATACCTTCTAGGAACCCCTAGCCTGTCTCCCTCCTGAATTCCTGTCTTAAAAAAATGTTTATGATTATTATTTTAATTGTTTCCTAAGTCCAATCAATGGGAATGAGTGTGGTGGGGGATAAGTGAGTACAGCAAAGGTTAATCAAAACTAAGCATCAAAATCCAGCACTTTGTAAACTACTTAAATGACATAGCAAAATAAATGGAGTTTGAGGAGAAGTAGCATAACACTTCCTTCGAATGACATGAATGATTTAATGAAAATCTAATTGCTAGGTACAGAATACTTTTTAATGAGTTATTAAAGGTCAGGAAGTAGCCTGAGGCAACCAACATAACAGAGTATTGACATTGTTATTGGTTGTCCATTTCAGCTAGTTGGCAAGATCTTACTGCTAAAGACTCTATACACTGGGGTCCCTATTTTTTTTTTTTTTTAAATCATGATTCTATCTTAATGGGAAGAAGACAATCAGTTTCTGTTATAATTTTCATTTTCAGAACACGCCATAGGTTTTTCTTCAGCAACAGCTCTTCTTGGTGACTTGCAGTGCAGTGTGAAGCTGCTGTCAATTCCTAGGAACAAAAGGAAAAAAAACTGGATGCATAGGGAGCAAAATGGCATTTCACACTGGGTGCTTTGTAAATGTGAGCCAACTCAGACAAATACGTTAGGCATCAGGAGAGATGGAGCTGAGCCAGCAGAGAAGAAAACATGCCCAAATAGAGAAAGTTTGCTCAGCAAATTGAAATTCAAGCCTAAAATTGAAAAGTTTGAGTTAAATCTACTGCAAAGGGCATATGTCATCTTTTATTTATTTTTTTATCTCACAAGGCAAAGTTCATTACATATTTTTGTAGTTGAAGATTCTTTGCATATATCCAGTTTTTTCATCTTGATTTTCTGACATAACTATTATCCCTCAGAAAATAGGAATATAAATAAAATGTTAAATACTTGAACAATATCATGTGTGTATATAGACAATATTAATTCTGTGTAATTTCCGCACCTTTGGCAATAGACAATCTGGCAATCAATGTTCCAAAGAAAATATACTTTATTAAAACCCTTTAGCTATAATCAGAATACTATACATAAAATATATGATTTTGACAAGTTCTCTGTCAGCATCCAACATGTGAGTGTAAGCTTGGTAATATTAAAATAAATGTGATATGGGAATAGATTTTAAAATTACTGACAAAAGGGCTGGATAGATAGCTCGGGGGTTAAGAGCACTGACTCTTCTTTCATAGGTCTAAAGACAATTTATTACTTAGTTCAGTGGGTTCTTCTGGCCTCTGTGGGCACTGCATCCATATGGTATACAGATATACAAGCAGGCAAGACACCTGTACATATAAAATAAAAATAAATAAATCTAAATATAAAACTCACGAAACAAACAGAAAAGTAACCTACACTGTTTGAATGAGAATGGCTCAGGCAGGATCACATGTTTTAATATTTGCTTCTCATTGGTGAGCCTGCTTGGGATAAATTTGGGGATTTGATCTTGTTGGAGAATGAGTGTTACTGGGGTATATTTAGGCTTCTATAGTCATCTGCTATTCCCATTCTATTCTCTCTCTCCTTTACTTGCTTTTCTATGTAGCTAGACTATGAAAAATCTTTTCTTTGTTTCTCTTGCTTCTCATTTTTTTTTTACAGTTTGTTATCTTTGTATTTCTAGTAGATGGACCTCTGGATGCAGGATTTGCACATGGATGTAAGTAGGAATGGGCAGGAATAACAATGGGAAGCTGAGAGGAAAAGGGTTTGAAAAAGAAGTATGAATTACTTCATCTCTTAATAAAGTAGGAATCTGTCAAAGAATCTTATGTTTAGGAGGAAAAAAATCCATGAAAAGTAGAACAAAATTCCAAATTGAAATATTAAAATTTCCTATAGTAAGGAAATGGAAAAATATTAATTTTACTCATCCATTTATTTTGTTGTTTCATTGAAACACTGGATTGTACGTTATCTAGAAAACCCTATGTAGCCCCAATTAGTCTTAAAACTGACAACCCTGTCATCTAACATTCCCTGGGATGGAACTGCATACCACATCACCTGATGTGACGACATTTTATTATGTGAATGAAAATAACCTACAATATGAAAATGTGACACCTGAGGCATGATGTATACATGTATCTTTTTGCTCCTTGTTTTGGATTTTTATTTCAAATAGTGTATACAATTGAGTTTATTAAAATACTTGCCAGGGTATAATAGAAGAGTGGGAGAAAACAAGACTCCAGAGAATATTATATATGTGGTATGAATGGGTACTTACAATTATAAACTCTTGTATAAGAAGAAATTATGAGAATAAACACATTAGAACTTGTAACTTGGGATGCAATACACAAAGGGTCTTCTCAAAAATAAGTGTTGCAATACATAAAGGGTATTCTCATAAATAAGTGTTGTTGGTTTGTAAAATGAAAAAAATATCATCTGTTGAGACTAGGGCAAACATTTGAAAGCAAAAAAAATATATGAAGACAGTGGGACATTACACACACACACACACACACACACACACACACACCTATATACATATTTGTAAGTGTATGTATGTGTATATAAATCCTAAACAATTTTAATTTTAATATGAAAGAAAAACAAATCTTTCCTGATTATCTCCATTATTCTCTGCAGAGCTATAGATTCAGTTCACCATGCTTCTCTCCTGTGGTCACCTTGTGCTCAGCAATGCAGCTGTGGTCTTATGAGGCACTTGTTGATCTTATTGCTCTCGGGAAGTAACTTCTAGATTCATGTTCAGCCTTACTCTAGTCCTATTACTCAGCTCGCCAGAAATCCAAAAGTAACAAGTTGAAATTTTGCACACCAAACTGATAATACAATAAGATTGGCATGTTTCTGCAGGCAAACTGGAGGGAGCAGATTGAATAGAGGTAGGAAGTAGAGTGTGAGCGTATTTTGGAAATATTCTGTGCATGGAAAGGAAAATTGGATCTGAAATTGGGATCATGAGACTTGGGATCCATGGAGCATTGTGAACCATTATATACATTTTGGGATTCTTTGTTTAAAATAAAATAATATATTCCTTTTGAAATAACAATACAAAATGGGTGTGTAGCAGCACAGTAACAGTAATTTAAATGTAAGATCAAAATAGTGGCTCTTGGCATGAATTAGAGAGAGAATATAAGGAAGAGGGGAAGCAGGCTGCATCAGTTATGGATCCCTGGCAAATAAGTAAAAGGAAGAGGAGGGCTTCTCTATTGAGATAGAAGGAAAGTGGCCCAATGTTGGAAGAAGTTTTAAACAGAAGAGCACACACAGGGAAAACACTACATTTGTAATTCAGGAATTATTAGAAATCTTGAGAGGGAAAATTTACCATGGTTAAAGATTTGAAAGTGAAATCTATATAGTAAAGGAAAGAGAATATAGCACTCATGGTACCAAAAATGGTATTCACCAAAAAGGATTGTATTATTCCTGAAAAGAGAAGACCACTTTATATGGGAGAAAGTGCAGCAGAGAAAAACAAGCAGGGAATAAGTTTTGCTTGTCTTCCCTCATTTTTCAAGCTAGCCAAGCCCTATAAATATTTTCATGCAGGGTGAGTGCAGAAAGTCATGGACTGATCGTCAAGTGACAATGACTTGGCTTTGTGCAGAGGAGAGAGAGTGAGAAAGTTACTTAGAGCCACACAGAGGACAATGACTTGGAGCAAAGTCCTCGAATAAGGCTGCTTATACAAACAGTAAGAAGAAAAGTTAATGACTGTACCTTTTCCTTTAACTGAAGATAAGAAGGTAAAGATAAAATGTGAGATGAATGAATATAACAAATGAAAGAACACAAGAAGGTATAGATAGAATATATGGGAAGAATTACAGAAGAGCTAGTGGAGAGGAGAGAAAGGGAGTTGAAGGAATGAGCAACAGTGAGAGCATTATGCCTTAGTTAGGGTATTATTGTGTGAAGAGATATTGCAGTAATTAAGAGGGGAGCAGCGGGCTGTGTCCCGCCCAGCTCCCAGCCACACATCCACATGGCTATACCCGGAATACACAAATTACACACAAACTGGATTCATTTAAATTACTGCCTGGCCCATTATTGTTAGTCTCTTCTTGGATAACTCTCACATCTTATTTCAACCCATTCTTTATAGTCTGTAAGTCACCATGAGGTAGTGAGCTTACCGGGAAGATTCATCATGTCTGACCCTGGTGGCTTCATGGTGGCTCTCTCCCTGACCCAGTCTTCTTCCCAGCATACTGTTCTCTTTTCGCAGCCTATCTAAGTCCTGCCCTATCAAAAGGCCCAGGCAGCTTTCTTTATTAACCAATGAAAGTACAGAAATACAAAAGAACCCTCCTACACCAAGATACCATGACCACCAATGTTTATTTAACTTGGGCACGTTAACAATTTCAGAGGTATAGTCAATTATCATCATGGCAGGAAGCATGTCAGCATGCAGTTAGACATGTTGCTGCAGAGTAGCTGAGAGTTCTACATCAAATCTGCAGGCAGCAGGGAGAGAGAATGTATTGGGCCTGACATGAGCTTCTGTAACCTCAAAGCTCACTCCAGGTGAGACACTTCTTCCAACAAGGTCACATCTATTCCAATAAGACCACACCTATTCCAGCAAGGCCACACTTCCAATAATGTCACTTCATATGGTCTATGGGGGCCATTTGCATTCAAAGCAGCACACAGCACTGACCTCAATCAATAGCTCCCATAAAATTCAAAGACAGGTGAACTCAGAAGTTTCTTTTCCCTTGGCTTTCCCTCTATGTTGTGGAGTATGGGCTATGGCTTATATCTACCCTTATAGGAGAAAGCTAGACAGGGTGGAGTTTTATTTATTGTTTGTTTGTTTGTTTGACAGGAACTGGAGTGAAATAATAATAGTCATAGAAAACTAAGCAAATACTGGGATAATCTTATGCAGTGAAATGAAAGTACCCACCAGAAAGGAAAGTAGGCAAATTGTTAAAGCTTTGGTTTAGGATGTTTCACAGTACAGACGATATAGATATAGATGGTATAGATATAGCATATAAATATCACCATGTTACAATATTTATACATTATAGAAAATAAAAGAATCCCTTGAAATAGAATTCAAATTAACCAGCATGATGATATAATGCACATTCTTTAATTATAATGTGGGAACTCTGAATTCTAATTATTAAAGCAATTTATTTCTTTTTATTTAGGAAAAGAGGCAATAAAAATATTCAAAGAACAGTAATATAGGTGAAAGGTTCAATGTTTTCATTAACTGGCCTGCTAATCAATTCATTTTGTAGGAAAAGGCCTTGGGAGGGATGCTCATCATAGACTTAGTGTTTTATCACAAAAATAACATTGAATTAGCCAGGTCTCTTTTCTTGAAAGCAGAACCTCTTCTGTATCCCAAGAACAACTGTTGAGAAGGTATTCAATTTAGTGAAAAATGAATACTCACTTCTATAACCTTACACCATTTAAAATATCATTCAATAGTATAAATTAAATATTTAATTTATCAGAGGTAAAAAAATGCCTGCTATAAAAACTTATTTATCAATTTAGACACTGTTGACACTGTTGACAGGGGTTTCTATTCCACCTGATCCTTCAGCCATTCAATCCCAAAGAAATACAGAGGTCTACTACATTAATTATAAGCTGGTTGACATATTAGCTCAGGCTTCTTATTAACTAATTCTTACGTCTTACATTAACCCATTATTCTTGTCTGTGTTAGCCATGTGGCTTGGTACCTTTGTCAGCGAGGGATTCTCTTCATGCTTCCTATGTAACTGGGTGACAGCAGCAGACTGAGTTTTCCACTTCCCATAATTCTCCTGTTCTCATTGTCCCACCTCTACTTCCTGCCTGGTCATCCCACCTATACATTCTGCCTGGCTACTGGCCAGTCAGCATTTTATTAATAATAATACAAGTGACAGGATAAAAGGTCATTTTTTCCCACAGCAAGTCACTTTTTCAATGCTTCTTCTTTTTTTTAATATCTGTGTGAGTGTCTAACTTTATTTTAACCACTTTTATGATTTTCCTTATGTACAAAGTTATATGAACTAGCTTTTATAGATTCTTAAGAAATCAGCACAAACCTATGGAGAAGCTGCTGTTATGATCTACATGCTCCCAACTTTTAGGTGTGGGAAAAAACAGTTATTTCCCTATTTTTCTGGCTTCTCACTAATAGCAGTTAACTTGAAGTAGCTGTTTTATCTTCTGTCCTGAAAGCTGCTCTTACGTGATTAAAATGAGTCACCAAGCACTCCCTGCTATCAGTTATACCAATTAAGGTCAAACCAAATAAAAAGAACAGCAGTCCTTATAGGAACCACTGTGGGCAACATAACCTATTATTAATTTGAAGGCATCATATGACAGCCTCTCCAGGAGTTAACATTAATTATATCTAGACAGGCATAGGTAATCAAGTCTCTGAAATCCATATTATTCTATATTCCCTAAATTACTTGGAAATAAAAGTACCAGTGAAAATATTCATGCTATCCTCACAGTTCTTGCAATTTCAGATGGAGAACAACCAAAATCCTAATAATTGCATGCAGATGATGCTTTGGAACTCTGATTAATGACAATTGACTTCAATAGCTCCCCCTTCACAACTATAGTCACAGTTCTGAAATTTGATAATCAAAACCATGTATTGTGCTTTCTGCCTTTTCTACACACATAGTAACAGGGGCAAAATAACTGAATTTCAGCTTTTATTTAGAAAGCAGAAAACCCACAGAAATCATTGATCCATGACATGGTGAAATCCAGCAAGGCGGACCCCACACTGTCCAGCTGCCTAGAAAGAAATTAAAAGGCTGTTAAGCCAGTTTCTATTCTCTAGGAGTAACTCTCTGGTCTGGAAAATTGATATAATTGGATGTTGTTTTTCCTATCCTATATAATGATATTTAAAGTAGGGGTTTAAATGTATAATTTTTCTGCTTAACCAACTTGTAGAACTCATCTCTCATTTGTACTTAACATTATGTCTAAGAGATCTTTTGGCGGATAAAGAGTCAAGCCCTTTGAATCTGGAGTTGTAGCTCTTAGGCTGTTGTTCTTCAACAACATGGAAGATAAATCCTTTGCAGGTAATTTTAACTAGAAGTAGTTAGAAGACTAGACAGTTTTTCTAAATGTGTTTCATTTCTTTTTTTCCTTGCAATATTGTATCTCGGTCTCAAGTCACCAGACAAGCCAGAGGACTGATGTGACCTGGGCAATTTCCTAAGACCCTAAGTACTGTTCTAAATGGCATGATTCTGCTGAAGCATCTCTTTGGGTCCTGACCATGTCAATTTCTCTGAAATTTCACTTCTGTGCGACTTCTGTCTATTACATTTGTCTATTAATTTCATTTCTACTCTGAACTTGTCAATGAAGGCTATCTGTTGTAGCATCAGGTGTCCGGATCACAGGACTTCATGTTCAAACGATATGACAGCATCTCATCCTTTTCTGAGTGGTTTACTTACCAATTATGTGCTAAAATCATTAATTAACTGCACTTGGGTATCAGGAAAACACCAGTTCTCATTCATAAGGCCTTTAGTTCAATCCCTAGAACACACAAAATGAAAGCCGAGCTTAGAGGTGCAAATGTTTAGTCCTAGTTACAGGACATATAGACAGACAGATCCCTAGCGTTCCCTGAACAACAACAGTTATAATACAGGCTCCGATATCTGCTTTCGAAGGACTTCTAGTGGTAAGCTCCCTCACTGCCAAATCACTGTGAATGATGCTATTTAAATGTATTTTCAGTGTTGTCCACAACAGAATAGTCTGTTTTGGTATTCTCATCAACTTCTGCCTCATCATTAAATCTTATATTCCAAGTATTTACTTCTACATTTCACTTCAAAGAACTAACTTCTGAGTAATCATGAATAGCTACGTGTCATTGATATTGCTAACCATTTCAAATTCTCCTCTAGATTATCCTTCTTTTATAAATCCAGTGTGGGTCTTTCTGATGATATAGTTCTGAGTAGCTCTTGCCCTCAAATTTAACTATAGACCCCATCTTGTTCTACTTAATACTACAGTTACATTTAGACCATGGCTCACTTAAGGGTTGTTAAGGGTTGGATGCTTCTTACAGAATGTTCACAAGTGTTCCTTGAAGCTCACATTTTACTTTCCTGTTTAAGGATATCAGAGTATGTTCAAAGGAAATGCATGACCTAGATTAGTTATATATACTAGATGAAGTTAAATTCATTTTAATTGAATTTTATTGAGCTCTGCATTTTTCTTTGCTCCCCTCCCTGGCTCTACCCTTCACTTCAACTCTCTCACAAGGTCCCCGTGCTCCCAATTTACTCAGGGGATCTTGTCTTTTTCTACTACCCATGTAGATTAGATCTATGTATGTCTCTCATTATTGTCTAGGTTCTCTGGGATTGGGATTAGTGGGCTGGATTTCTTTGCTTTATCTTTAAAAAAAAACACTTATGAGTGAGCACATATGATAATTGTCTTTCTGGGTCTAGGTTACCTCACTCAAAATGATGTTTTCTAGCTTCATCCATTTGCTTGAAAAATTTAAGATGTTGTTATTTTTTTTCCTGTGGTGTAGTACTTCATTGTGTAACTGTACCACATTTTCCTTAT
>JAQHUG010000011.1:11164296-11200149 GCA_028555095.1 Dicrostonyx torquatus
TTTTTTAGGAAAAAATATGACAAAGTTGGGGAGAAATGTTCTTAATAGTTTATTTAATTTACTTGTAGTCCCAACTTTAAACATAAGCCATTCTCTACATACAATGTGTAGGTAAACCATCATGGGCAGTCAATTGCAAAAGTGTCGTGCCTAGTAAATGTTAATGCTAGTACAAAATTCTAAAATGCAAATGACTGTTATGAGTGAAGAACTTTTGCGCATTTGTTGCATTATTTTCTACAGTCCAGTTCCTGCTTCTCAAACAAATACAAGTCATGTGCCAGAGTGAAATAGATTTTCATGGGTGGCTAATGTGGAAATATTGTATAGTTACTTACTGCTAAGGCTGGAGTCTTAATTAGAGTATCTTTAATGTTCTTTTTATTGCTAACATTTTATCATATATGACACTCTCAAATTGAAGCCAAAGCCATGCTTGAGTAGCATTTAAATGTGTGTGAAACTTCACATCTCTCCAACTCACTAAATATAGTGGTCATAATTAGTGTTCTGATGATATTTTAAAGAACAAAATTGATTCAGGGGTTAAATATAAGAAGCTCCTTAAGATCACTTTTTTCTGAACTGTAAATAGCATGCCTCTTATAGGAAAAATAAATGAGCTAAAATAATAAAAAAGTTATAATACCTCCAAAGCGTTTAGTACTCCCATGCTCCCCTCCAAAAATACTTTCTACTATGTTTATTTCATACATCTATGGATATGTTTTTATAACAATGTGAATATACAAAAACATAGTCCAACTTTTTATTTCATACATATCATATTATAGACATCACTTGATTGTCTACAAATCTATAATAACAATGTGTATATATATATATACTATGTCATCATATAGATGCCATATTTATTAAATATTAAATTGCTCTTCAATTTGATGGTCAGTGACATTACTCCTTTTACTGGAATAATATATTTTTGTGTAAGTGTGTGTGTGTGTGTGTGTGTGTGAGTGAGAGAGAGAGAGAGAGAGAGAGAGAGAGAGAGAGAGAGAGAGAGAGAACTTCAGTGTATTTTATGGTAAGTGCTCAATGTACATATTCTGTAGTTTAGGGGTGTTCATGACTCCTCTTTTTCAAACCATGTCATGCATTCTCCTTTCTCCTTCACAAACACACACAGCACACACATACCCTCTGAGGATAAATCATACCCCCTTTTTACACTTGATGGATATTGAATTTTTAAAATTTTGCTGAAAAATAAATATATAAATCCAAAGATTGAAAAATAGTACAGATGCAAGAGCATTTATAATAAAAAAGCAAAACAAAATAAACAAAAGAAAAAGCACAAATTGTAGCAACTATTGTGATTTCCTGTGTCACACACATCAGGCACCGATTATCTCTACCCACCTTTCTTAGTGTCACTCTCCCCCTCTAGAACCTGATAGCTTCGATATGAGAGTTTTTGATAGATAGTTCTCATCACCAAAATCAATTAACACTATAAAACTGCCCCCCAAATATCTTCAAAGATCCATTTATCTATAGCATACTTTCTGAGAAAAAGAGCAAGGGAGGGAGGGAGGAAAGGAGAGAGAGAGCATGTTTCTCATCCATTGGTATCATTCCGTTTATCTTAGGTGACATAGTAACTGTGTTTCTTTTTGTATTTTTTTCTTTTTTTTTAATACAAAAAACTGACAAAAACTATCTTGTTTTTTATTTTACATACCAATCCTTGCTCCCACTCCCTCCCCTCCTCCTGTGTCCTCTACCTTAGGTCCCCACCTCATTCCTCCATCCATTCCACATTGCTTTGTAGAAGGACAAAGGCCCTCCCTACTATATCTAGGATGATCAAGGTATCCATCCAAAGAGAATGGGTTCCAAAAAGGCTGTATAAGCAGTAAGAATAAATCCTGGTGCCACTACTTCCAGTGGGCCCACAGTCTGCTCCAGCCATACAACCATCACTCACATTTCAAGGGCCTGGTTTGGTCTTATGCTATGGATCCTTCCCTGTCCTGCAGGAGTTAGTGACTCCCATTATTTCAGGTAAACTGTTTCAGTGGGTCTCCCCATCATGGTCTTGACCTCTACTCTTATTCTCACTGCTCCCACTCCTTGACTGAGCATTGGGAGCTCAGACTAGTGCTCCTCTGTGACTCTCTGCCTCTGCCCTCATCAATTGCTGGATGAAGTTTCCATGGTGATATTTAAGATAGTCATCAATCTGACTACAGGGCAAGATCAGATACACCTTCTTCAGTATTCCTTAGGGTCTTATCTGGGGTCATCCATGTGGATTCCTGGGAATTTCTCTAGGTTATTCCTAACCCCATAATGGCTCCCTCAATCAAGATATCTCTTTCCTTGCTCTCCCTCTCTGTCTTTCCCTCATTTTGACTATCCCATTCCCTCAACTTCTCCTCCCCACTCCCTTTCTCCTCCTTCTTCCTCCCTACCCTCCCTACTTCAGGGAGGGGATGGAGGTGGCAGGGAGTATTATTGTTTCATACATCGTGTAGGGAGAGATCTGTGGAGATTAACGTGTTTGCTCCTATCAGCTATAATGAGTGACAGTGCTTCACGAGGCTGGTGCGAGGACTTTCTAATAAGTCGTTTCGGAAACGTTGTTCTTTCACAGCACCCAAAGTTGTAGCCTAAGCTGAATCAGGAAACAAAGAATGGACTTGAGTTCCTCAGGAGAAATCACTAAGGAGACATAGCCACTCTTTATCAGGGGACAGAGCAGGGAAACCAGTTTTAATACAGAAGGAAGAATTACAAAACAACACATAAGCTGCTCCTTCTGAGAAAGCAGCTAGTGGCCCAGCCTTACTGTGTCAGGGACAGTACCATTTCTTATGTCTTGCTCTGACCAACTTCAAACTAGTATGGAGGAAATCTAGGAAAGACAGAATATATGTTGTCAGGCAAACATTTATACATGTCTGTAAAGAGATAGATTTAAATAATTTTAGGAGTTGAGCATATATCCTAAAAATTATATTTTTAGAAATCAACATATCAATTCTCTTCTTCTTTAAACAATATAAAAATGAATTTGTTATATCCCGTTACAGGTTTCATGATCACTCTTTCCTAAATTTTGTCACTTTGACACAGAAATAAATATTAAAAGTTTGAATTTTTCATTAGCTGAATGATTCAAATGTTTGCTCTTCGATGTATTACTGTAATCTTTAGGAAAATACTAAACTTTAGTTGAGAAAATTAATATTTCATGAGGTGAAAAGAGAAAGGCGATATTTAGATGCTATATGCACTGAGGAAATACCTTATTTTTCTTTCACTTAAAACTAAAATAAAAATTACACTCTACGTGCCTTGTGGCTGGGGAGGAAGAAAGCATGCATCTGTAATCACTAGACGTACCTCTTCCAGAGGAGAAAACCTAGCAACAGACTGCAAGCAAATGAAACAGTGATGCAAACTTACATGACCTATGTCAAGACTGATTTCCAATGCAGGTATAAATGTTTTTCCCCCAAGTTTTCTGTTTTATTTTTCATCTCTTTGTAATTAATTAGAGTATTTGATAGCAAAATTGTTTGTAATGTAACTGAGCCTGAGGGAAATGGAAATTGTGAAACAGTTCTCCTCAGAAGGATATAATTTATTTTTGTATGGGATTTTAGCAAGTATTTTCACATGAGATCAAGCTAAACCTGCATTATAAAAAAGCAACTTAACTAGGTCTTAGAAAGAAGTAGAATCTCCTTTGCTAGGGGAGGCTCCACTAGGGGTAGGGGGAAGATGTGGCCTTCCAAAGACATGAATCACAATTTGTTGCCTCAAATATAAAACAAATCTTGTTTCACTCATATTTACTCTAGCGTTACAATTTGAACAAACCCTCAAAGAAGATAGCCAAAACTTTGAAAAATTGTACATGTCATTAAAACATAAAATAAGTATACTTAGTTTTCTTATTTTTACCACATAATATGAATATAAATCTTGCAAGTTAAAATTTATCAAAAATTTCAGAAAAATGAAGAACATGCAAAATAGTCTTTGTTGTTGAGAGTTGAAAAGAAACATGTAATATGTAATAACAACAGTGAAACGTTAATGGTGGTGTGCACAGTTAATATCTTATGTTTTCTTGTCACTCTGGTGAGTTCATGCATTGCAAATTAGTGCTTTAAGTGCCCAGTGCCCGGTCAGCACTTTATCCCTAGTTAAGTCATGTGTCATGGTAAACTGTAAGCTATTCTGATTCCCCTTGTATACTGCATATGATACCCATATGGTTTTTATAAAAATCAGTATTGATAGCATCTTCAAGGCTTCTAGTCAATAGTAATCAGGCTGTCTATCAAGGTTTTTAGAGAATTAAATGTGTTATCGTTAGGATCTGGGTAATACAGGACGGTAATTTCTTTTCTATTATTTTCTTTTCTATTTCCTGCCTATTCTTGAAAACGATTATATGTTTGTTATTTGTTTGTTTGTTTGTTTTTAAACCCAGGCTTTCCTAGAGCAAACTCTAGCATAGTTTGGTCTAAACATTTGAGTCTCAGAAAGCTTCAGGAACAGCCAATTACTCTTTACTGGAAGTCTTCATGACAACATGAACACGTATTCCCATTAAATTTTTGTGTCATATGAAGTATATGAGGAGAATAACTTGCTCCTCAAACACTATTACATGAGCTTGTAGCCTCCTGAATGTGTAGATAACAAACGTTTCTCATCATATCTGGCATAGTGAGGAAAATGTAAGAGGTTAAGTTCTGTGCGGGGAGCCCTCAAATGGATGCTGAAGCTATAGTACCTCCTGTCTGTCTTTCACCCTGGGTGGATGGGGAAGGAGAATCTTCTGCTGCAGGTTCTCATCATAATGCACTGTCCTGAAGAGGCCTAATGTTGTTGTCTATTGACCATGAATCTAAATGACTGTGCGCCAATACAAACCTTCCACTTACTTTCCCTTCCAAAGGGATATGTCAGACTATTTTTAAGAGTTTTTATATTTTTGATTATTTTTTACTTTTGAGATTATAATATATTTGGATCATTTCCCCCCGTTTTTTTTCCTTTTTCCATATTCTAGACATAACCCTACCATACTCTCTTACAAATTCATGACCTACTTTTCTTCTTATTATTACATACACCCACAGACACATACACTCTCTCTCACACACAAACACACATTTCTAAATATGTAAAAGAATTTTTAAGTTCATTACCTGATGTATTTTTCCACAATGATAGCTGAATAAAATAAAAAAAGTTTTATATGAGTTTCTGAGGAGTTGAGATGTCAGTGTCTCTTAAATTATACATTATTTAAGAGACAAATATACGTGTGTACAAAGAAATAATTTTCTTACTTTTACTCATATTAACCCAAAGAAAATGTTATTACAAAAATGCATATTTTCTTTACACAGTCTATAATTTAAAAGTGCTTTTACATAAGATAAACTACAACTTATAAAGAAAAATCATTACAAAATTAAATGTGGTGTGTCTGTGATGTTTCTAATATAGTTTGCATGTTAGAGTTTACTATTTTATTTCACTCACCAAACTAATTTTTTCTTTTGATCTCTATGTATAGCAAATGTGTTGAGTTGTCTAAATTTTATGAAAATTTTTGACTGTCTTTGATTCAGTAATATAAAGTCTCATGCAACATGTACTGTTGGATAGAGAAGATTCAGTGTGAGGGCAAACTGTAAACACTTTAAAGCCGCAGTGCCTCAGCACAAGGTGCTGAACATGCTTTGTATTCCATAGAGCGAAATACTATATCTCTCCCGAACTGTCACAGTGGAGAAACGGAGTGTGGCAGCAGTTGTAAACATATCACACACAGACGTTTATTCAGACAAATAGAGACGTAGTCATGTGTCATTTTAAAGCTCAGATGCTTATGCTCTTGGCAGAGAGCTGACAACAGATGCGTCTGTAACATGGAGCTTGAAAATATATAACTAATCTACAAACAACATAATATCTTTGGTAAGAGTTATTATTATTATTCCTGTTATTACACTTTATTGATTACTCATATTAATAAAAGCATACTATTAAAAGGAAGGATCTTCCATTGTAAAGGCTTTTAAAACAATTTTCTATAGTTTATTTCATATACCTTTTTTTTTAAAAGAAGATAAATTTATATTTTTAAAAAAGCTTCTTGATTTGCTTAGTATTCCCGAGATGGTAGAATAATTTCACAATGAAGACATGGGGTTTTTGTATTGTAATACATAAATAAACACTTCACCCAGCATACTTAGCTGCACAATGATATAACAATATCAATACATAATTTCACATCTTTCCATGACAGAGAGCTTTTCACGTTCTTTCCAACTGCAAGTCAATACAAGATCAGATAAATCAGAGGAAACATGGGTGCTTATATTATGAATGAAAGAGAGAACCAACTTACAGGAACACATAAAGTAAATGAAACAATAGCCACGGATTTCTGCTTGCAAGAACTTTCCTAACCATAAAGTAGGACAAAATTTATATCCCAAGTTAATTACCCTGGCTCCAATTCCTGGAGGATGAAGTTTAAGACTTTGCTAGTTATGAAACATTGGAATAAACACTGTGTGCTTTTGCCAAGAAGGCTGCACAAACCCATCATGGGATTATGTGAATATTTGTTTAGATGTAATATACAGTCTTTGATATACAGTTTCAGAGTGCTGGAGCTTATACCACGTGTAGTAAACTAGAATACTGGGTTGGTTTGAATGATAATGATCCTCTATAGGCTTATAACAAGAGATATTATTCAAAAGATTAGGAAGTTTGGCCTTGTTGAAGTAGATACAGTCTTGTTGGAAGAAGTGTGGCCCTAGGGGGTGGGTTTTGAGGTTTCATAAGTTCAAGCCAGGCCCAGTGGCTCACTCTCTCTTCCTACTACCTGCCAATTCGATGTAGAACTCTCAGCTTCCTCTCCAGGACCATGTCTACCCGTATGCCACATTGCTTCATGCCATGATGACAATGGACTAAACTTCTGAACTGTAAGCCATCCCCTATTAAATGTTTTTCTTTCTAAGAGTTGCCATGGTCATGGTATCTCTATCCAGTAAGAGAAATCCCAAGAACGATGCCAAGCAATTTGATCAAACCTGAAGGTAAAATAGACATATAATCAAGAAAAGACTTTGTAGTAGGGCTATCATAATCAAAGAGTAAAATTATTCTAGAACCATCCTTCAGAAAAACTGAAAATCAAGGTTGAGAAAATATAAAATATTTGACACTAGATTTGTTATTGCTACAACAAAACTAAGCATCTTAAAGGAACAACAAAGTATGATTTTCAATAATGTAATCCACAATGTCTATTGTAGTACTTCTATTTGCTAGGTCTAATGAAACATAAAAGAAGTCCAGCTTTAGAAGCAAGCAGATGGTGTGTATATCAAAATTAGGTTTATGTCCTTTTGTTATTGAAAATTATATACATAAAATACAAATATGAATATTAAGATAAATCAATATAATAATAAAATATTTATTAATAAAAACCTAAGTGGTAATTTCAGAACAGAAATAATAATGTTCAATATGAGAAAGTAGGTGGTAAGATATTGTGAAATTGTTATAATAAAGAAAAGACAATAGAAACCAAAAAATTGATACTTAGAGGAAAAGGTACATAGGAAAAAAAAGTGTCTCAATGACCTATGGAAAATATTTAGGGTTCTGACCAATGTTTTATTGTCATTCATGAAAGAAAGCAATGCAAAGGAGGAGTCAAAACAGATATTCTTAATATAGTGGTGTTATACCTTTATCATAAATTAAAAACATGATATGATAGAGTAAAAATAAGTATGTCATATGTGGTTCACTAAATGTGACAGCTTAGCATATACTGCACTGCCGAGGAGAAGGTTGCTAACCTCTGTTGTGATGTGACTAACTGAGAAGCACTGCTCCCTGACATTGCTCAACAGAGAGAAGACAATCAGACAGCATGTTGCAGATCATCAGGTCAGAATTCAAATGCCAAAATGTGGCTATTTTTGAATAATTACTTCTGTACACACCATCACTTTCAGCCATCAAAAGTCCAAAACTGATCAGACCAATGACAGGAAATCCAATCAATGCTGTCTGTATTTCCCAAATATCATTTTGAACTGAAGAAGCAATAAGATCCTTCAGTCAGACGCCACAATCCCCAAATAGGATGAATTCATAAAATTTCCACAATAGCCAGAGATTACCCAAGTCCTGAAAACAGACTGTAACTTCCTAATTGTATACAGAAGCATGATATCTCTGATCTCATGTTTTCTTGTTTTTGGTCTTGTTTTGATTTTTTCTCTCTCAAAAGGTAGCAATAAATATTCAAAGCTAAAAGGAAAAGTATTATTGAAATATAATGTAGTTTCCAAGAATTATCATCCTTCAAATAACAATTAGAAAGAAAAAATTAAATAAATTTTCTTTTGAAAAAAGGCTCAGAGATTCTAGCAGAAAACCCAGTGCAAATGTTTATTGAAAAATGTCATATATGAAGAATGATGCTTTGACTCCAACACTGAGAAGACAGAGGAGAATGGCAGAGGCAGAGACAAAAGAAGAGGGACAGAAGCAGAGAAATCTCTGAGAAGTCAACATCAGTCTGACCTATGCAGGGAGTTCCAGATGAGGTGGTTCCATAGTCATACCCTGCCTCAAAAATAAAATAAAGTCTGGTAGCCTAAACAGTAGCAACACAGAAATTTTTAGCTTGAAAATGAAGACACCAAAATAGAAAACAATATGATGCACATTAACAATTAATTTATTTTAAAATCAATTTTGCAGTCCTTCAAACGATTCCCTGTTTTATAAAATTTAAATGGGTTGATATAAGTGAAAAGGACAGTAGATAGTTACAACTATATTCTTGTATTTGAATATATCCATATCTATCTGATCACACTTATGAAGAAGCCAACCAAACATGCATACATTTAAACACACACACACACACACACTCACAAATATGCAAATGCACACACACAGAGACACAACACATTACATTTGGAAGAATGAAAAAATCTAAGTTAACTGGATATAGAGCCCCTATATATTGTGTGATGGGATTGCTTTGAGGTAGATAGTTTTTATAGGAAGGGACATGCTCTGTAATTCATAAGGAAAGTGTTTTTTTTTTTTTAAAAAAAACCATGGGGGGGGAAGGAACATATGTAGATAAGAAGAAATACAGAAATATACCCAAGAAAGAAAGTGGGAAAGAGAAGGTTAAAACTTCCAGTAGATGGCAGGACAAATAAAAAATCAGTAAGAGATGGACATGAGTAAAAGCATGTTAGAAATTGTGTTATTTCGGGTCAAATTCTAATTAAAAACAAAGATTGCCATCATTTTAAAAAATTCTGAAATAGAAAATATGTGGCAAATATTAATAACTGTATTAATATCCACCATATGTTATGTTTGTAAGACACATACAACACAGTAAAGGTGAAATCAATAAAGGAGTAAAAGTCCATGTTATAAATATAATCTAGGGGGCTGGAGAGATGGCTCAGTGGTTAAGAGCACTGACTGCTCTTCTAGAGGACCCGGGATTCAATTCCCAGCACCCACATGGCAGCTCACAACTGTCTGAAGATACAGTTACAGGGGATCTGACACCTTCACACCAATGCACATAAAATAAATAAAAATGCACATAGCTAAATAAATCATAAAAATATTTTTAAAAATATATAATCTATAACAAAACTAGGCTGGTTATGATAATAACCAACAAATTTAATGACTTGGTGGGAGATTAACAATGAATAATTTTAAAACTGCTTCACAGTTATCTCTTCAAAGACTGACTATTTCCAAATATGTAGATTAGTTGCAGTGATTCCAAACATATCTTCAGTAATGAAGAAATTAAATAAAAAGAGATGGACAAATCTATAAATTTCAAAATCTCTCAAAATGTGGAAAAGAAAATGCTTCTGAATTTTTTATGTTGAAATATTTCTAGAATAAGACACACAAATCAAGCCTTTTTTATCAATGGCTCTTGAACAGAAGGAAAAGTTTGCAAATTTTTTTGTACATGGATTTATATTGGTCAAGTACTTACCCTTTAATAATATGACCAAATGCATATATATTCACAAGCTTTTTCTTTGGCTCCCTTTCTTGTTTATTTATTTATTTTTGTTTCTATTTTGTTTAATTTTTATACTGTTATTCCTTAGAAGCTTGTTTCTTTTATCTTTTTAACAAAATAAAATATACAACAAAAGCCAACACATGAAAGCTGCACAAGGCATGCCAACAGAAGAGATCCCAAGACAGGGCGTAAGTATCAGAGACATAACTGTACACACAACTGCGAATCCTACAAAACCACTAAATTGATAGCAATAATATATACAAGGAAGACCCGCTGCTTACCCATGCAGGCTCTGGGCTTCCTGTTATTGTTTCTGTGTGTTCATATGAGCTTCTCTCAGTTGATTTAGCAGGCCTTACTTTCATCTCCTGGAGTTGTCCAGCTCCCCTGACTCCTCTTCCACTAGGTTTCCTGAGCTTTGATGGGGGGAACTTGATGGAAAAGCTCTATTTCAGTCTGAATGTTCCAGGTTGTCTCTCCTTCTGCATACTGTTTAGACGTGTGTTTCTGATTTATTCTGTTTGCTGCCATAACAAACTAATCTGTTGGTGGATGAATGATGCTCTGATCTATGAGAATAGCAGAATATCATTAGGATTCTGTTTATTACTACCTTTTTTTATAAGATAGAAAGTGTATATGTGGATGGTGCTGAAGTACAGAGAAACTGGGATGAGTCTGGGAAGGAGAAACTATAATCAGAATATATTGTATTGAAAAAATATTTTAATAAAATAAAATAAATTATAATCATATTTAAATTTAAAGTCTTTCTTCCCATGAAATGGAGATCCCTCAGGTCACATTTTTTCAATAATCTTAGCTGAATACTTATTTAATAAGTATTATTGCACAGCTGAAATGTTTCCTAGTGCACAAATAACAAATTATCAGAAATTTTCTAGATTGGAATGATATAAAGATACTTACAGTTATGAGATAGAAATGGCTATAATTTGGATGGTGGATGTCTCACAAATATCTGTGTAATCAAGGGTGTGGTTTCCAGGGTAGCAAAACTGTGAAATGGTGGAGTGTTTCTTTATAAAATGTCAGCTTAGGAGTGTGTGACACTCATATAGTTCAGTCTCCCCCTCCTCTTCCACTTCCTGGCAACAAGGTGAGCAGTATTTTCTTGTCAAAATTTTCATCATAGTTGGTTGCTTTGTAACATACTTCTGCAGATGACTTTTTCCCCACAAACATTTATTCAAATGTTGCTAGATTAAATTGTTCTAAAAGTGTTTCCATTTATTTAATTCTTACAAATTACCATGGAAGTTAACTTATATTTATTTATTCGTTTGTGTGTTTGTTTATTATTTATTTTAAAGCAGTCTTTTCTCATTTTACATACCAATCCCTTTTTCTACTCCCTCCCCTCCTATTGCTCCACAAACCTTCCCCCCTCGCCGCCCCACCTCCATACCGCCTTACCAAGAGGGTAAGGCTTCCCATGGGGCGACAACAAAGTCTAGCATATGACTTTGAGGCAAGATCAAAGAGGTGAGCTAGGTATCCCTCCATAGAGATCAGGCTCCAAAAAGTCAGTTCAAGCACTAGGAATAAATTCTTGCCCCACTGTCAGTGGCCCCACCGACTACCCAAGCCACACACCTGTGATCCATATTAAGAGGGCCTAGTTTGGTGCTATGCAGTTTTGCCCTATGTCAATCTGGAGTCAGTGAGCTCTCACTAGCTCAGGTAAACTGTTTCTGTGGTTATCCTCATCATGATCATAATCCCTTTCCTCTTCTCTCTCTTCGACTGAATTCTGGGAACTCGGCCTCGTGTTTAGCTGTGGATCTCGGCATCTGCTTCTCTCCCTTGCTAGATGAAGGTTCTATGATGACAATAAAGGCCACTTCATTCATTCTCTCCACTTTGCTTAGTGTCTTAGATGGGGTCATCCTTGTGAATTCCTGGGAACTTGCCGACTGCCATGTTTCTTGTTAGCTTTATAATGGCTCTCTCAATTAAGAAATCTCTTTTTATGCTCTCCCTCTCTGTTCTTCCCCATGTAAACCAACCCATTTCTTCATGTTCACCTCGCCGCTCCCCCTTTCCACTCTTCCTCCCTTTCCGCCTTCGTTCTCCCCCATCGCCACACTCTCAGTTTTCTCAAGAGATCATGTCTATTTGTCCTTCCGCTGGACAATCCATGCATGTCTCTATTAGGACTCTCTTGTCATCTAGGTTCTCTGGGGTCCTGGACTATAAGCTAGTCATCCTTAATTTTATGCCTAATATCTACTTATGAGCGAGTACATTCTGTGTTTGTCCTTCTTGGTCTGGGTTACTTCACTTAGGATTTATTTTCTAGTTCCATTTATTTGTATGCAAATTTCATAATGTCATTGTTTTTTTACTGCTGAGTAGTACTCCCTTGCATAAATGTTTCACATTTTCTTCATCCATTCTTGGGTTTATGGGCATCTAGGTTGTTTCCAGGTTCTGGCTATTACAAATAATGCTGCTATGAACATAGTTGAGCAAATGTCCTTATGGTATGAATGTGTATCCTTTGGGTATATGTCCAAGAGTGATGTTGCTGGGTCTTTGTAGGCAGAGACTGCTTGTTTGTTCCTGACTTCCCAGACCCAAAATAATCATGCAGAAACTGTATTAATTAAAACACTGCTTGGCCAATCACTTAGGCGTATTGTTAGCTACCTCTTATATCTTTAATTAACCCATCTCTATTGACCTGTGCAACACCATGAGGTAATGGCCTACCGGCAAGTTTCCAATAGAATCCCTCAGACTCCCGCAGGCGTCTTTCTCCTTAAGCAGCTA
Organism: Dicrostonyx torquatus; assembly: GCA_028555095.1. NCBI lineage: Eukaryota > Metazoa > Chordata > Mammalia > Rodentia > Cricetidae > Dicrostonyx > Dicrostonyx torquatus. The sequence continues at coordinate 11,177,216 of JAQHUG010000011.1, forward strand.
CATGCCATCTCTTTGAGTCTGCTTTCTTTCTCCTCTATCTGCTTGGAATTCCCACCTTACTCTATTCTGCCCAGCCATATGTCAAAGCAGCTTTATTCATTAACAAAAGCAACACATATAAAGAAAAATGTCTCACACTAGATCTTCTGATATTTCTAATATTATGAGAAACTGCCATACTGATTTCCAAAACAACTGTATAGGTTTGTGCTCCCATATTCTCATTGTGTATATTAGGACTTTAAATAATTTGACCTGACCAAGACCACATGGTTGTTAAATAGCAATGCTTGAATTTGAAGCCAGAAATCTCACTGAAGAGAGTGTCCCTTTGCTACAATTTATAACATTTCTGTGAGCCAGATTTTAAAAATTTCACTTGAAAATCATGATGTCTTAGCTATGAGATTTTTAGATATTCTGTTATTGAGAAAACTTTAAGATTTATATCACACCTTTGCAAAACATCATGACAAAAAGAGATAATGAAGTCAATAATTTTAAGGACACCAACAACTATGCAAATTCACAAAGTTGTAAGATGAAAGAAAGCATTGTCTTCATGACTGAGGGGACTTAAATCAAGTCTGGCTGACCATCCATCATCCCTAATAAGATTACATGATACTTCAGTACCAGGCCCACCATCATAAATAGGCAATGTCATCATGGCTTTCAGCACATGCCAAAGCCACCATAAAGAGGGTTGCAGCTGTAAGTATGTCCCTTATACTTTGAAGAGAAGATTTACATTGGAATTATTAAACATGACATGAATTGTTGCAAGAGAAAAGAGTATGCCATTCCAATGGTCTCTCTTACATGAAAAGACTCTGAGCAATTCTCAGACAGAACAATGTATCTTCAAGACTTAGAAATGACTAAATTTTTACCTTAAAAATATACTTACCTTTGCTCTGTGTCTAATAATATTTTCCCTTTGTAGACACACCAAAAGTGCATCTTTTTCATAAATCTTTATTGATTTATGTTTTATTTCAAAGTTCATGTATGTTCCCTCCTTTAAACTATAGAAATCTAATATGTATGCAAAATGTATTTAAGGATCAGATGTGAATTAGAGAGTTCTCAACTATGTATTAGAAAAACAAATGTTAATAGAAAATTCAAAATTTTATTATTTCCTAAAAACACATATCTGTGTACATATAAGTGATATTTGTATTTAGATGCCAAAATTTAGTGTTATTTCATAAACTCAATGTAATATTTCATTATGATATGAATGAAAATTTCACCTATATATCAGAAGGTAAAAGTCCATATTTATTTTAAAGACAAAGTCATTAAATAGGCTATTCACAAAAAATACATAAGTATATCTAAAAATAACCTTTATAATAATCCTCTATGAAAATATATAAAAATTGGAATATTTAATTAAGCAAAATGTTTTCCAAAACAAAATAAGAAATAATTTCCCCATAATTCCGAAATCAGATACATTTTACCTCCCCAATTGATTATTGGCAAATTGTGTGAAAAATTATTTTTTAAGTAGAATATCTTGGCCAAGCTAAAGATTTCAAGTAAAAGCATAGTATGTGTAACATGTATACTATTTATTACATCAAGTATAAATTCTTTGAGTGTTTCACCATGTGAGGCAAAGAATGTATACTTAATACACCATAGTGTCATAATCCAATGCATTTAATTGATGAAGGAAGACAAGTTTCTGGAGAAAAAGATGGTCAGTCAGAAATGGAGACTGACAACTTGGTGTAGAGGATGCTAGAAGTCAGGGGGAGCATATGCAAGCAGAGTAGAAACATACACAAAGATCCTGGGGTTTTAAAATGCAGCATATTTCTAAGAGAAAAGCAAGAATTTCAAAGGCTGGGAGGTACGAAAACAAGCAATAATAGGAAAAGAACAATGGATTAAGACATTTAAGGTGAAAAGTGCTATCAGAGTATGTTATCAAAGACTATAGCAGAAAGATTTATGGAAAGAAAAGGCGCTAATATGTCCTTTGTGATGGAGAAGAGAGGAAAAGTTGGCTGTGGAGGGTAATTCAAGGTTGAATTAGGGAGATTGGGTCAGAAGACACAAATCAGTCTAAGGTGTATTTGCACAATTGCTTTTCTCCTTTAAGAATACACACCCTTAGAAGATTTTGCACAAAGCCTTGAAGAAGGAGGGGTAGTGTGATAAGGAATCGCTTCATTTATATGACAAATTCTGCTCACTGAGATTCTAATGTGCTTCCACCCAGAAGAAAACCCTAAAGTACAACACACTTCTGGCATGCTCTCAATTAATCATGAACTCTATTACATTTAATCAATCCAAGATGATTCACAGGGTACTCGAGTGTCTTGATATGCCTCTTGCTCCTGGTTGTGCATATTGAAAATCGATAGAGTACCATAGATACACAGGCTGCAAAATATTGTTCCGAATCAGTCATGGTGTTATTATACATCTTAAAAGTTGCTTTTCTCAGGAAATTGTTTCTAATAGCTTGCTGAAATTTTATTAACTCAAGCAGGAAAGAGAAATATTTGACACTTCAGCCTTATCGGAAAACTTATGCTTGTTTTAACTCACTGATAATAAAATTGGTTCATATTTTGTTTAATGGCACAATTTTCTCCTTAACTGAGCGTCCCTTGAAACCAAAGTGTGAGTCTGATTTATGCCTATATTAACAATGTCTGGTTATATAAAGTTATTAAGATTTGTCAGTGAAAATAAAGGAAATTGATAGCATTTATTTACATGATAAGTTGCAAATATTTATCAATTCTTCAAATGATTTCAGCAATTTTAATGATATAATATTCTTCACAAGAAAGAACTAGACATTTTTCACTACTTATCTCAAACTCTGTTACCATATTTGTGTGTGTATGTGCATGTATGTATGTATGTATCCATACATAAAATCACCATCCATTCTGGTTCTGATGAAGACTAATGAGTGGTTATAAGTACTTTTGAATAAACAAGTATTTCAATATGGTGAAAAAATATAGTCCACACCTTTTGTTCATTTCAAAGGCTGTTAAGGAATTTGGGTGAAAATTCAGTTCCTCTCTAAGAAATGGGCAAGTGTGAACAATTATCTAGATAACTTACATAGTTTAATATATTTTTAATCATTCTAAAGATGCACTGAGAACTAATTCTAATCATGAATCTCTCTTAGCCTGAGCTAGGAGTACTGTTTCTCAAAGGTGATTGCCATACTCCTTTTTTGCTATTAAGAAATGTAGCACCAGTGCTCAGTGCCAACAACCCCTGGTTTACATGGTTATGTGTGTTCTAATGCAACCATGTTATTAGAGAGCATGGTGATTAATCTTGATTGGCAACTTGATTGGATTGTAAAGTTCAGCCAAGCATCCCTTTACTTGTGTAAGTGAAGTTGTTTCCAGGGAAATGTAAAGGGAAAAGATCCACCCTGAATACAGGCAACACCACACTGCACACACTGGGTTAAAGGAAGAAGAAGCCCACTGCCCACTGCCCAGTCACTCTCTCTGCCTTACAGTAGGGGAGATGCAAGATTCCCTGCTATACCACACCCTCCCTTCCATGATTGCATGAAACCATAAGACTGAGACATTCTCTACACTTACATTGCATCCCATATATTACATTACACGCTATAATTTTCTGTTATCATATACATGTATATATAATATTAAGTACATAAATAATTTGTGATGGAGAGGAGGGTTGAATATCAGATTTTAAAAGTGGAAGACTTTCTGTGTCTTACTACTGGGTAAGAGCAATTAATTGAGAATACAAGGAATGTAGGTAGTCTGAAGCAGCCTGTAAAAACGCTTAATTCTAAGACTATATCTCTCCCTATATAATAGAGACTTAAGGGCCACACACCTGATTCAGAAATGGAAAATACTGTCATTGCTTGAGTCTGAATTGTTCCTCACAGCCTCATAATCTGAGCCTTGTTTCATCCAGTGGGCACATTGAAGACTGTCGGTCCTTGAGGAGGAGGGGCCTTATGGGTGAACACAGACCATCACTTCCATTTGTTTTATTTGCTTCTTTCTGCCACTGTGAACGCACAGCCACGGTACATTCGCATTACCATAGAATGAGTGATTCCCTCACCATGCCTTTCCCGCTGTGGAAGATTTAATCTTATGAACCCATGAGTCTAAGTAAACGTCCCATTCTTTAAGCTGATTCTGTAAGATATTTTTTCTCAGTGATAACGAAGTGTGTACTGATGAAGGGGTTACATTGCTATGATTAGTCTAACCACATGGTTATTGATCTATGGAAATGGTTTGAAGGAAGACTGTGAATGATTTGGGAGATGCATGATAGAAAATCTTTAAAATTTCGTAGACAGCTCTTAAAACTCTTTCTATGTTAGAGACTTGAGGCTATGGGCTGATAGAAATGGGATCAGTGAATCTGGTTTAATGTGGGGTTCTCAATAGAAACATGAATGCTGGGATTGAGCTAAAAGTTATTCATGTGACAAACTTGCAAATTTTTATGTATTCCAAAAGCATCTTAAAAACATGAGAGAACTAAGTTTAAAAATAATGGTAAACATAACATTTGGGATGTTGTATTGTTGTTTGTGGTTATTGCTCACTAAGATCTAAAAGTAAGTTCCCAGAAAAAAAAGAAAGAAAAAAATGTATAATATAAAAACGTAAAAAAGAAAAGTTCAGCCGGATAAGGAAAGAAGTTTGAATGTTTAAAATTATAGACAAGCTGAGTGAAGGCACAGCCAGTGTAATTGTTAAAATACTAAACACTATCAACAAGTTGTTCAGTTTCAGCAAAGGACATGAGGAATGGATCCTTCAAGACCAAGCACTATCCATTATAGGCTCCAGCTTGTAAAAATGTAAATATCTCTGCAAAACATTCATTTGAAAGGAGAGTACCATAAATGAAAGAGATACTGGATTCTCTGCTCCAAAGTGAGTTTCTAGGAATGTTTATGTTTACGCCAGTGCCATAGTCCAAAAGGGTCCAGCTCCATCACAACCAGGATAGCAGAACTTGGCATCATTTATGCAGTGCTGTTTTACAGAAATAGTCTATAAGAATCACAGGGTCTGCCAAGAAGACTCCACTTTAAAAAAATGAAGTGAGAAGCAAAAAAGTGCAAAATGGCTACAAAAAAAAACAGCATTACAGTGAGATAGATCAGTGTAAATTAGGGGTAGATTTTTGTAGAGAATACATGAAAGTACGAGGGTTATTGTTGGGAGTATCTATGGGGTTCAACCTAGAAAAGTATAATGGGAGAGAAAAAACCACCGTGATTGTGGGCAGCACCATAGGTGGGTTGAAATCTTGAGCAGAATAAAGATTAGAAAACAATGTGAGCACCAGGGTTTGTCTCTTTTTGTTCCCTGCCTGGGAACAGCAGCCCAGGTTATTAGCTATGCTGCCATGGATTTGCAACTGTGATGGGCTGTGTCTCCTCAAACTGAGATGAACACTTCTCTCAGGTAGCTTTGGTAGGAAACTTGTCATGATAGTCAAAATAGTCACTGATACCAGAGTGCAGACTTTGGTGCAATGGAATCCCCAGGATACTGGAGATACTAAGAATGTTGGTTGTCTGCTGTACTGAGTGGAACTAACCCCAAAGAGAGGACATGTGAGCTGTAACTGCTATAACATGGAGCTGAAGCAACTGATTCCATGAGCACAGATAATGGCTGCCACCATGTGCCTAATTGTCAGAGTTGGGGGCCACAGGATTGATGCTTGCTCTGACTGGTTTTGCTTTGATTCAGACTTTCCTTTTATCCTCTTTGTTTTAAACTTAGAATGAGAATATTGCCATCATTATGTATATATGCACATATGTGTGTGCATATTTGCATATATTCACATACACACATACACACATAAGTTATATATATGTACATATATGTATATATTATATATATATATATTTAATATACATAAGAGACTGTAGTTTTGGAGCTTTGGTTTTATTTTGATTTTATTTGTTTGCTTTTTACTTTTGAATAGTGCTAGGACTGTTAAAATGTAAAATGATGACAACATTTGAAATTTAACGAAGTACATTTTGTGTTATACAGTAACTGTGAGCCCTTGTGGCCATGGGCTGGAATGTTATCCTTTTGCTTTAAGTAATTATTCCTCATTTTGGAACTATTTGTAGTGTGTGCGTGCATGTGCGCCCATGCGTGCGTGCGTGCGTGCGTGTGTGTGTGTGTGTGTGTGTGTGCGTGTGTGGGCTCTATTTGTGAACTTGTGTGCATATATATGGGCATATGTTACTCTGATGACTCTAGAACAGCCAGATTGTAAAAGAGAGAAAAAAGAGCAATTGACTTCAATAATATCTTCAAGGGCAAACACTCACAGCTTAACTTCTCCTCACAGGGCCCCAATAAAGATACCTCTACCTCCCAAGAGCCTTGTAAGAGATTCAATAAGCTGCTAATGCGTGTCCTCTAGGCATCATCCATCCAAAATATACCTGCCACACATAAGCACCCGATGAGATATCTATATTTTACACAGTGTTTACCCTGGATATTCCAGCCAAAGATGTTGGCAAATAGTTGTCTGTTTTAACATCTTAATTCATCTTGATTTCAGATTGGTTTTGAGGGAGGAATACTCCCTTGTGACTTTAAAAAGGTTTGATCCTCTGTTAAGCATAGTGCACCACACTTCCAAAGGAGATCATGTCTGGAAGGAAAATACAATATCGAGTTGCTTCCTGTATGCTTGTGTTGCCAACTAGTGATTTTTTATTTGTTCAGTTTGACTTAAAAAGACCTCAGTACTTTTTACATAAACACAACATCATCAATATGGTCCTAAAGAGATGACAAACTATATGCTTATTGTATTACATATAGATCACTAACAGCACATTCTATTTCTTTGAGAAATTGTAAAGATATTATCGTTATCAGAGTGATCACTTGTCTTTCATGAGTTCAGCGATTAATATGGATCATGAGGTTTTAGACAATAGTCAACCAAGATCTTATCTAGAGATATGAGTTCAAGTTCCTCCCTGCAAAGACGCAGAAGGATGCTTGTTACTTAGCTACCAAAGAACAACTAGACATATTGCAATTTGAATCTTGATTTCACAGTTTTACACTGTTGCTAAATAATGGCAGGTGAAGTGATAGATGGTGCATGATGCATTATCAACTAATGGCAAAGTAGCATTAAGCACATAGATACAAAGAGGAGTTATTTAATATAGATGTGCAAAGCATTTTTGAAATTTATTCAAGAGTCAGAATCCTGAAGACACTAAAGAATAAGAAAAAGGCTGATGTGATGTGAGACTTAAATTGATCAGCTGAAAAAACAACTGCTGTGATAGATTATAATGACATAAAAACTGCAACTATAATACACAAATGTATATGCCTATGGTACACACACACACACATCAGTGACATCTTGGTTAGGGAGAATTAATGTATGTAAAGGCATAGAAGTACACTAGACATACAATTTAACATATATAATAAAAAGTGTTTGAAAAATCTCACCCTGTCTTGCAAAGATGTTGAAAAATAAGACAAATGAATCTGGCCATGTAAAATGTTTAGGATAGTTAGCAGAGTTCCAAATAGTCCTAGTTCAAAATAGTCACCCAGACTGAGTTAGTAGGGTGGTAAATGGGGTGATGGCAGTGTTTCATTTATTATTAAAGTAATGCTAAGCCTACTCATGATTACTGGATTGTTCTGAATACTTTAAATAATCCTTAGTCTCAAAGGACTGGTACTGATAACCAAACATTTAAGTTCCTATTTCTCAGTGTCTTTCACGAAGAAATATCTACATGTCTGGCACTAAATTTTAAGCGCAGTGGATTTTGCATGAATTTCTTTGGTAGAATATAAAATAATTTCAACTAGATGATTTTCACTAAGACATAATTTTTGAATTTTCATGATATTAATGTCACTGTACTTCATCAAGATAGAAAAATAAAGCGATTATTTGATCAACTTTGAATAGCATGACACAATAAAAAATGGTCCTATAGAGGTGAAAAATGACATTTGTAAAAGTTTTTTCTTTTTACGAAAATAGACATTATAAACCAAATAAAATGGCCTTAATGAAGGAGGAACATGTAAACACAGGAGGCATGGCTGTTTAGAGGACAGGATAAACACAAGTGTATACATCTATCGTGTTTCAGTTCTCATTGTCATCTAATACCTTCAACATATACATAAAATAAAGAAAGTTGCATTTAAAATTGCTTCTCTAAATCATCGAAATAGCATTGGGTTCTTGCCTTCATTGTGAGGATCCACATTTCATTACCTTTTCTCACCCCTTTCTTCCTTCCCAAAGATGACAATTACTGACACATAAACACAAATAGGTATGTCTTTATTATAAATTCCCTGAAAAGAAAGAAATGTGATGTGGCCCAATAATTCCAAAAATATTTATCTGCATACAAACAAAGATGATGAAAATACAGTGAGGTGTAAACAGAAGAGATGTGGGGTAGACTTTTAAAAAAAGTGACTGTGAAAATAATTGCATATTAAAGGGGAAATTCAGGTGCCATCAGTGAATAAATGCTCATATCGAGCATAAATTGTATCTGAAACTGACTAGATGGAGAGTGTGGTTGTCACAGCTCCCTGTCTCAGTGAGGTAGCACTGAGCTTTTTAGTGCTTTGTATTTTAAAGCAATGCATTGTTTCAAAACAATAACTTATAAAGAGGGTGGCTTCAGAAATTATTTATCATGAAATATTTGGCATTGGGTTAGTTAGTTTTCAGTTTGAAATGGCACATTTCGAGGTGATTTAGATAATTGGTATTTTCTATAGATTTTATTGTTCTGACAAAAAGATCACTAATCAGTGATATGTGTGTGTGTGTCTGTGTGTGTGTGCGCGCACACACAGACACACACACACATATTTAAAAGTTATTCACTTGCCTTACGTATTACAAGTAGATAAAACAGGATCACATTAAATTCCTAAGTGGCCAAATAACCAGAGCTGCCATCTTGTGGATAGCTAGGTAATGGGCAAGTCTCTGCTTCAAGATGATGCCGAATGCTGCAGTTTAGTGCTCCTAACTGTTCAAAGTAAAACTCGTGAGAGCAGTTCAAAGTTTGTTTGAATTATTATGTTCTGTCTGTAAATTATCACCATTTGCTCATCTCTTGCAAAGTTAGTATTAACCTAAACCTTATTAATATGTAAGATGAGAGACAGTGTAGGATGGTTTCTCTAGTCTAATTAGCCTCTAGTGCTGATTTGTTTTGATAATATAAATAATTAGTTTAACCACAAAATTGATGTAACAGAAATAATTGTCAGGCAATTAAATACGGTAGTGATTTCAGCTCTCGGGAAATGTATATCACGTAGGTAGGGTAATAAAGCTCAGTGAGATGTGCTTGCTTGAATTACAAAATAACATCAGCCTTTTTTTTTTTATTTTTATTGTTAAAAGAAAAATTTACATTTACTCCCCTTGTTCCCGGCCCTCCCGCTCAGCCTTTTTTTTTTAAAAAAAAGAGAGCCTCCTTGTTCATCATATCATGACATATACACATTATAAATTTGCTAAAATTAAAGACTATATTAATTTTTATAGTGGTTTTCCTTCTTTATATGCTATTAAATTTCAAATATTTTATGCTCTTTGGAGTTTAGCAATGCTAGCTGGCCTCCATAGCTGGAATAAATAATAAATAGTCATACAATGTCAAGAAATATATTTTAAAGTGCAAAGTTTATTTTCCTTTGATAAAACTAAACATTTTTAAATGTATTAAAAGAAAATAATACAGTGTGTATTAATGTTAAAGTTGTTATTTTAAAAATCGCATGTGATTTGTAGTTTCCTTTCAAAGAACACACTTAATATTACTCTAGATTGCATGATTGATTTCCACATACAATTAATTATATCCTTGGCTTATTTCAAGCCCTCTCTGAGTATAACTATGTAATTATTCAAAAATAAAACATGTTATTTAAGGGCTGGAAGTATGACTTAGCAAATCAGCAGAGGTATTGCTCTTGCAGAAGACCCAACTTGATCCTCATCACTCAAGTTAGTCAGCTTACAACTGCCTGTAATTTCAGATCCACGGATAACCATTGTTGATGCCTTCTTCTGGCATCTGCGGGCACCATCATATACATTCTCTGACCTGCACACAGACACACACACATGCACACAAACAATATGTTACTCTCTAATAATGAGCTAGAATAAAATTATGAGCTAAATGATCATTGATTATAGCCTAACATTAACAATAAACATTTCTCCTCCACTTGCTCTTCCAATTACTTCTCCTAGTAGTTAAATTATGTTCTACTAATTTTAATAATTCATACAGAAATTAAAATTGAGATAAAAAATTACTTTTTCTCTTAAATGAGTGGTATCGAAATTTTAAATTATTGATTCATTAAGATATTAACCTTTTGAATACATATGCATTAAAATCTGCACCTTAAGATTATAAATTTTATAACACAAAACCTGTACCTTGTACTTATATAATCAGCTATAGATGAATCATGTATAGAAATCAGGTAACTGGCACAAATTTTCAATGGAATACTTGTCATATCATATCCTATATCATATCATATTCATAAGGCTATGGTAAACTGCCCTGAAACACTAGAACAAATGCAAATAAATGGAAGAAAAAAATATCATCTTGAACAATTATTGTAATATGCGTTTGCCATAAAAAAGTAACTGAATGGCACACACACACACACATATATATATATATATATATATATATATATATATATATATATATATTTTATAAGTGAAGCTGGATATAGCCTAATTTCTTCTAGTTATCTTGCTCTGGCATTAAATATTTATACCATTAATATTTTATATAAAACATGAAGAATAGGAGCATATTTTACTTTATAAATTATTTTCTCCGTGACATATTCTCTTAGCAAGTATAATATTGTAGTCTTATCATTTGTCTACCAGAAATACAGTTGACATTCCCATTGTCCAAATTCATTTTTCTGGTTTGTAATTCAATTTTAGTTCACTTTACCCAGCATTCAGATTTTCATCCAAAACCTTGTGATTTTAGGCAGAAGTAAATGAACAGTGTCTTTCTCATTTCTTCAAATACATCTTGACAAATAGATTTTTTTTAAAGTTTACGTTCTTCTTAGGCTTGACTAATATGATTAAATCCACAACTATCCTGGGAAGGCAACAAATTTGATGAAAACAAACTTTATATGAGTTATTATAAATCCAGGTAATTTGACACAGCATGTCTAAGTTGAAATTTAAAGAATTTAACATCTTTCTTCTTTCATTATTTTGAGAGCACTGAGTTCACTTTCCATTATAACCCTCATAAACATCACAAAAGTGAATAGTTGATTTTTTCATGCAATATTACTGATTTTTACCATGTAATACACTTTGGTTTGTATAACAAGTGTACACATTGCCTTAGATCAGTTTTGCTATGGGTGATAGTCTCACACTAGTTCTTTATAAGAGATGCTAACGGAATCAAATTCTTACCGATTGTAAATTATAGCCTTGATCTTGAAGTTCATCCAGAACCCAGGCTCTTGAATCACATACAAACTTGAAACGTGGAATGGGTTGATCCAACGGTCAAAATTGTCAGAACGTAGTAGGGGCTGAAGGCAGTTCTTTCTAGTCGCTGTAAACTTTTAGGACCTTTATGGAAGTGATCCAGTAAAAAAAATTATTCATTTTGGAATTGGCCAGTGATTAGAAGAATATATCCTGGTACCCATTATTCGGAAAGGGACAACCCAACAGGCATGCACACCAGAAGTCAAAGTTAGCATCCTTTCACTGAAGGTGGATGTGAATGAAGTGAGCCTCCTGGTGTCTGTCCCTGGTGCTGATGATGACTGTATTTCACACTGCACAGCTTTCAAAAGGTTAGCCTTGGGATACATCAGTAATGGATTTAGAGGTGCTCGGTCAATTCTTGCATTTCACAGTGATGCCACTGACAGTTCCTTCTGGTGAGGAAACCTGGAGTATATTTCAAGGTGATTGCAGTTTTGTCCCTCTGGCAGCAAGCTACGATAACCAGCTTATGCCATTATCCTCCTCTCCCAATGAGAACTAGCCTGGGGAGAAATATGGGGCTTCTGTCAAGATAGTAAAGCATGGATAATAATTCCCCATTTGTGTTGAAAAAAAAATAAGAGTTCAGCATTACAAAGTACCTTTCAATTACTGAAGTTGAATTGTCTACAAATTCAGTGACTTGTAAATTACTCATTTTAAAAAACCAATATTTAATAGCATTCTGTAATGTTATACTTTTCAATATTTCATACTTTAAGCTTTGCTGCACAAACTTTGAAGATCTTGTTTAACATTCAGATAGTAAAATAAATGATCATTTATTTTCTGTTTCTTTTAGAAACATACATATTTCTGGGCAGGCTGGCTGCACAGTAATCTACGTTATACTTTTTCTTAACTTTCTTAAATGTAGTTAGGTCATCCTATGAAATCAATCTAAAGACTCATTTAAAACATCAAATTCTAAAATGCGATCACTCTAGCCTTTCCCTCAGTTGTTCCTCCAGTAATCATCTTAAAAAGTGACATTTAAAGAAATAAGTGCACTTGAGGAAAAAAATGTCCAACATATCCTAAGTAATTAATTAGCTAAATAGGTGTTAGCCTACATGGAACGCAATATTTTTCTATGCCGTCGTCCAGTAACTTATTCGGACTTCCCACTCTTTTCTGAGCACAAATTTCAGCGAGAGAGAAGCATTTTGATTTTCAGCTGACAGTTTAGGGTTAAGATATGATTCCAGGTAACAGAAGCCAATGAGAGTACACCCAGTTGATGTGTGTGACATCATCTTCCAGTCGGAGTACACAGAACAGCTGAGGCAGCGTTCAGTTTCAGCCCGAGTGCCATTATGATGGATGTTTACACGTCTTCATTGAGAGCCAATTATCTTGCTTTTGTGTGAGGCCCAAGGATCACTCATGCTGCCAGGCTGCACAGAGCGCTGTTGGATCTAGCTGAACCAATTGTTTTCTCTGTCTCGGGTAAGAGCCTGTTCCGTTTACCTTCTCATTCGAAAAAGAGGTGGATGTGTCTAACGGAGGGAACAGTGCAAGGGGCTGAGAGCTGAGAGCAGCACTCCTATCTGGTAAGCTTTTAATCCGAGCAATGTTTAGCATGGTTAAAAGGAGGCTCAAATGTAGCTAAAGGGATGGAAAAAAGCTGCTGATGTGTACCTTGTAAACTAATCTGTAGTAGAAAATGGATAGCAGGTATTTCAGCTTTTCCCTAGAAAACGGAAAGTAAGCGATACTATTGGACTGCTGTATTTTAAATGTTTTTAAATACTTCTGTGTATGGATAACATTCGGCTCATTTCTTCATATTTTGCTATTAATGGTAAAGAGGGACTGAAATGGTCAAAGTAATAGGGCCATGCATGTAAAATGAGCTCAAGTTCCTAATTGTTAAATGTCAGTTCTTTGGGACAGTTTTTCTAAACTTGTGCCTGGCCAGCAAATACAGAATTTAACAAGTGAGCACAAGGCTTCAGTTTTGTAATGAACTTGGGTCACTTTTCATGCAAATCTACTCTTTTAACTCAAAGAAATGGTAATAGCAAATAATTTTTTTTTTTTTTTTTTTTTTTTTTTTTTGAGACAGAGTTTCTCTGTAGCTTTGGAGCCTATCCTGGAACTAGCACTTGTAGACAAGGCTGGCCATGAACTCACATAATTTTAAGAAACAATGTGGAGTATTTTCCCCTGATATGAAGTTAATTGTACTAACTGCTTTAGGGTGTATAGGGAATGCCATGTATCTGCATATGAGAGTCCTGAAGATATTCTCATGTTGTGATCATTTCTCAGTATTGATATTTTCATTTGGGGATCCTTTTCATGTTATAGCAAACCAATATGTTTACAGTCGCTGAACTGCTCTGGATATAGGTGATTGAATCTGATAGGGATCTTAAAAAATTAAATATACCAAAGCTTTTAATTAAGAATGTCCCTAAGCTAGCAAGAGAATAAAAAGGAATACATTTAACTTTTCAGATGATGTCTGCTCTAATGGTGTAATGTAGCAGATTATTAATTGATTGAAAGGTGTTATTTATGAAGTAAATGCTGAAAAAAATCTCAATAGGTGCGCCTGAATTTAACATGCTTTTTATTTGGAAAGCTCTCTATCACTCTAGTGCAATAAAGTTTTGAATAATGATCACTCCATGTGTCTTTGATGCTCCTTTACTCTTTAGATTTGTTTTTATACTCTTTTTATTTTAGTATCAAGTATCTACCCTGTCTTTTCAAACCAGTGATGTTAATAATTAGAAATCAGGATCTGAGGTATTCAGGTTGTGCTGATAGACAGCAGAGCGTGAGAGCAATGTCCCACTCTGTCTTCTATTAGCCTGGTCCTGTTTGGCAGTTCTTGCCGGCACTGTTGTTCGATTTGTCTCTTTCACTCTATTCATTTCTGAACAAATCTGAGCTTAGAGTGTCCAATACCCATTAACGGAGCCTAAAGAATGGGGCTTTTTGTCTCAGTCAAGACAATGTGGAATCAATCAAACTTCAAAAAGTTTTCAAGTGTGCTTTGGGGATTCATCTTTCTCAGAGAAAAATCTATATTTGTATATACTGTGAATTCCAAAATCACTGGATTTGAAAAGATTCAACATTAGGATTATAAATGTTTTGTACTGTGAATTCAGAGAGTAAGAATACCTTGCTTGGAATTGAGGTTTGCCTTCATTTATTTCACCCTAAGAACTTTAACCAGAATCGAATGACCATGAGTGTGGATACTGTTATTTTCACACACGATCAATCTTGACTAAGAGAAAGCATTAGTTTCCTAATAATTAATTCTCTAAAAAGCTATTTGTATCAGTCTGTCCACAGTTGATAGGCTCTTACCCAGTGAGCAGTCTAGATATTGCAGTTGTATTTTGCTGTGTATCAGAGTGCATTTATCTCTGTTTCAGCCTCTCTAAAAACACATTCACTTGTGGTAGCTGTGATTACTATAAATACCTTACCTCCTGGTTTCTTTGTAGCAATTCTATGACGTGTATACATAGGACATGATTTTCCATTTGACAAACTTCACTAACTGGAGACTTTAACTTTTATTTTCCCTTTCTCTTAAAAGAACACATCAGTGGGAACATAGCAATTCCTTTTGCTATATACTTCTGATGAAAGTATCTCCACGCAATTGACATAAGTGAAAGATGCTCTATGTCCTGCAGGTTTCACTAGTGATATCTCATGCCAAATACTGTTTTGTCCGAGTTAGGTACTTTATCCTTTTGAGTGTGTCTCTCTATTATCTCACCACGTTCTTTAAATATGACAACCCAAGTTAACAGTCAGAAAGGTCTTAAGGAGATCAAAGAGACATGGTGATGAACAAGGGTTCTAGTAGTTCTCTGCGTTTCTCAGCGAAATGGGGGAGAAGAGCCACCACATGCAAAAATTGTCCTTCTCCTAATTTCTCTATTCTCTTTTTTGTGAGTGTTCATTCTCTCCTATACTTTTATGCGGGTATCTTTCTCAGCTATCTAGAATGTACAATACTTTTAGTTTTCTAACTCCTCAGTTCACGCACTCCAATGTACCATGTGTTTAAAGCTTTCTAGCTAACTTTCTACTGAGGCAAAGTGGAGTTATTCTGATGATATCTTAGTTTGAGCTTTAATATTCTTAGAATAATTATGTTCATCGTGCAATTTGACTTGTATTGTGATGGACAAAACCATTCATTTCTAGTAGCTGCTCTGTGATAAAAATATGTGTGCTATAATACATCTAAAGAAACAGAAACTTGTAACTTATAGTAACTTATGGTAGGAGTTATAACCAAATCTCAGAGCTCATCCATTCAGCAAACTAATGGTAGAGGGGAAAGGGCTTGGAAACAGATTTGTAAATGTCAGTACAATCAATCAAACCATCAATTCATCTCTCTTTTCCCATATTTCGGCATTTACCTGTTAACTCATCAGTTGCCTACTCTATGCCAAGGACACGTCTATGTGCTTAGTATGTACAAATGAGAATATAGAAGAACATGTTACATTTTTCTTTCATGTAATCTGGCATGGTTTTATATTTAAATTCCAAAACTTGTAACATTTATATTAATGGATGGTGAAGAAAACTTAGAGCTGTTTAGAAAATGAGAGACCAAAGTTGAAGGATGGCTTCATTTATATTTTTGAAGTTTCCACTTAGGTTCTAAGATACTGGAATCCAAATAAATTTTTGCATCTTAAATATTCAGATTTGGAAAAGAATCCCCCAATTACTTTGTAATAGAAACTTGAATGTTTTAATAGCATTTTGGCAAAAATTAAAATATTTAACCTAAATAATATAATCGTCAAGCATATTGGACTTTGTTTTTCTGTATTTTTAATGTAACTACAAGCTAACTATCTTTGTATTCATCGTGTTTTTTTTTTAAAAAAGAGTCCTTAGCAATGAAATGTATTGAGTTAATCCTTCACTTTTAGTTCAGTTCAGTCACACAGATGACAATAAATAAGGTTGGGGAACTTTTCACTTGTATTAATAAAATGTTTCTTTCAAGTAATAGTAATACATCTAGAGAAGCAAAAAAGTAATACATAACTTAATATTTACTTTTTCAGTGTTGAGAGAAAATTCTATTAATATTATTTCTTAAGATAATTTAAGTAGCTATCGATTTTTTTTTTTTTTTACTGAATTTAATGAAGAATTGTGAAAGGCAACTCCATGAGAAACACCACCCTATACAAAGAACTGATCAGTTCAAGAAATATGTTGGATGGAATTATTCATTTAGCCATTGAAGAGCTTTTCTAATGATATACCTATAAATTGTGGAATAATTCAAGATTATCGATCAACTACAAAACATTTCATACTTGGTAAATAGCTCATTTTTCAAAATAGATACCTTGGGTATACTGTTTTTACTAGAGTCTTTATATGAAATAAATGTAGAATTGATTAACAAGGGAAATCAATCCTTAATATTATAATTTTTAAATCTGCTTCTCATCTTGGATGGAGTATCGTAGAAATTGTACTGCACTTTGAGAATTGCATGATGGAGACGGTTACTCTTCAGTTGCAAAGAGAGTTACCATTCGACATTAGGAAGAAGAACATATAAGGCAGAGACATAACTCGGTATATGCTTTGCCAAGAAGTTTTAGAAGGCACTAGGCCTTGGAATGAGCTATCTTTACCTAATAGAACTTCCAAATTTATTTTTTTATAATGTTTGTGATGAAGACAACATAAATTGAGGTCAAAGTGCTTTTAGTGTCAAATTCTCCTGAAAAGAGAGAATTAGCTGTTTTATGTGTTATTGATTTCTTTAGCTAGGAGTTGAGCAAGGTGAGAAGGTCATCATGGCCACTGTAGTCATAAAGTCTCGTTCGACTGATGTGCCAGGGCATACTGCAAAAGATGGAATTGTATGCCCACAGCCCTGGGTCACTGTGGAAAATAAGTTGTTCCTCATACTGAGTATAAGTATTCTTATGACAAGTCAATCATGTGAAACACCGGGCCAAACTGTGAAGTAGAGCAGAGGAAAATCTGCCCTGGTTGACAGGGGTTTAGTAGAAAATTAGGTGCCACAAACTTTTCTTCATTTGCAATACAGGCAACAATCTAATCAGGTTAGCAGAGAGTTCTCAGCAAGTCAAGAAAGCAGGTGTGTTCACACCCACTTCTTTGTTTGCATGCACTGGTGGTAAGAATAGTTTCTGCCGCCAGAAGATGTGAGTAAAATTTCTTCTCTTGCACATTTATATCCTTTATATCATCACATAAAAAGAACAATAAAACTGCCTTCTACTGGGGTTGTTCTGAAAATTGTGTGGTCTTCAAATTGTGTGCACTAACCTTATAAAAGCTGAGGACCACAGATGTATGGAGTAAATGCTCAATTAGTCTTCACTCTTGCTGGTATTTTTTATTGTGAGTGGCTTGCTTGGTAGAATGTGTGTGTGTGTGTGTGTGTGTGTGTGTGTATGTTGTATGTCTGTATGTTTGTGTGTTTGTGTGTGTGTATTTGACTCTTTTTGTGTGGGGTGGCAGTGTTTACTAGAAGGCCTTTGGGGGTGATATTCGCAATCCTGTCACTCTGCTTAAGTAAATTGAGCCCTGTGATTTGAACTAATACTAATAAGGGCACTGAAAATAGTGGTTTTAGTGAATGAAAGTAGTAGATTGAAGCTTACTCCTTACTCTGATATGCCTCTCAAATTCGCAACTCAAATCTAAAATTATATCATATAGAATATCATATACACATAAAACCTGAATGTCTGAATCAGTTTTCACCTGAATTTACTCTACTCTGATTATGTTATTTGATTTACACTGTTCTAACTTTCAATACCGTATTACCTCATGTGGGTGATGAGGTGGATGAAATCAAGCTGAATTCCTTTTTAAACTCAAGCAATTCCATGTTGTTAGCACACTTTTAAAAGAAGGATAAGAATTCCTATTTTTAAAACCAATTCATACATGCATGCACATGTTTGTTTGCTTTATTTCTCTTGCCTCAATGAAATGGCTACATGTATCCAAAAACTTTGTTAAGAGAGTCACAAATAGAAAAAGATTAAAAATAGCCTTCTTTCGTAAGTTTGCATCTTATAAAATCAAGGTGTTAATGAAGTTCTAAAACATAAAGGAACAATCCAATCTTTCAGTGGAGTTACTTTTCTTCGTATCTCAGACCTCTGATTTCTTCCTCCAAATATTTAGGGGAGGCAACAAATTATTAATCTTTTAAAGTTTGGAGACCATGAACAGAAGACTACAGCTTCTCTGATTGAATTCTTGGGCTAAGAGAAAAGACAGAATTGGATATAAATGCTTAAAATACATTGTGCTGCAAAAAGTACTTGGTGAACATAAACAACAAGTATATTAATTTTTATTGAAAACCCAGAAGAGCTCTAGAAAACAAACTATCGAGTACTTTAAAACAAGTACACAAAAATTGCTACAGATAATGTACGGAGTTTATGCAGAGGGGCCTCTAATCAATACAAAGTCAAAAGTCACAGCAGGTTAGAGAAAAACAGCTAATTTAGCACGAAGGAAGAAAAGCATGAATGAGTATTAAAAATTAATGTTCATCTATGAGAATAGGTTTTGCTTGTAAAACAAGGTTCTGTGTAACCGGTTATACCTGGTCACAAGTGGCTTCTTGGCTAGAGAACTGTTAGGCCCTTTGAACTCAAAATGCAATAGATGGTTTACAATGAGACAGCTTTCTCTGGTCCTGAAATAATGGGAAATGTTTCCTAAATGAGAGCAGAGGAAGGATTGCCTTGGACTATTTAACCTAATCTGACATATCAAAGGAACAGGAGAGGCCCAGAGACCATTCTTCTGCATTGCAACTAATGTTATTAGAAGTTGCATCACAAATTTATGTTACATGGTGCGCCATAGCCAGTAAAACAGCTAAACACCCAAGCAACAAGAGAAATGAAGCTTTCATTTTGTCACTGTGATAAACAACATAATAGAATGCAACCTGGGGGTAGAAGGTTTATTTCGCTTCTAGATTACAGTCCATCACCAGGGGAGCCAGGGGCAGAAGCTCAAAGCATGGACCTGGAGGAAGGTGCTGAAGAAGAGATTTCATTGAGCAGCAATGGTAACTTACTTCTTTTCAGTGATTGTTTTTTGTGCTTTATTGTATAGCCTAGGTCTCTGGGTAGCAACCTTCTACAGTGGGTTAGACCCTTACACATCAAATGTAAACCAACACAATGCCCACAGGACAGTCCTGTGTACACAATTCCTCCATTGACATTCTCTTTTCCCACTTGATTCAAGTTTACATCAGATGACAAGAAATAGTCAGCACGCTCATTTTCTTTTCAGGGTAATATTTTTATTAAGATGTATTAATAAGGAAAACACAAATTAATTCAGGGAGGGCATTGATTCTAAACTGTTTTAGAAAATTCCATTCTGAGTTCTTTTATTTATACACTAAGGTGAGATTCAAATACAGAAAAATATTTGACACCAAACATGAGGAAAACAATGAGACATGATATATGGCCACCCATGCTCCCAGTGTTTTAATCACTGTAGAGGACAAGCACAGATAGAACAACAATAGTGATGGTGCTGTATTAATAAAATTGATGTACTAATAGATAGGAAACGATCTTACATGTTTGCTCATGAAAAATCCAGATCATTGCATCTTTGAATAACTCTAATTTAATTTTGCTTATTTTTGTCATAAGTGCTTGTACGGGATGGGTATATATGTCCAGATATGAGCATATGTGGAGACCAGAGGTTGACATCCCACCAGTTTTTTTCTCTATTGAGCTTCACTTTATTAGGATTACTATCTTTATTTTTATAAGCTTTATCATTTAAAACGTTACAGCTAAATAAAAAGTACATTACCTATCAAATTAAGAAAATCCACAGTCTCTGCAACTCAGTAAAATTCCATAGATTTGGAATGGAACTAACATTTGGATGCATATTCTACAGTCAATGTTAGACATATATCATCAAAAATATCTTATACATTTACTCACCACTACCATCATAAAACTAAAACTAAGAAAACAATTAGCTTGATATCCTCTTTTATGACTCAACCCCATAACCCAACTCAACATACTCTTTTATATGTTCATAATTACCCTTACTTCTTCTATTTTCTTCATGTTATACTGTACTTGACAGAAAATTCCCATTCATATATTTGTATGTTATTGATATGGGTCCACATATGAGGGAGAATATATGATTTCTTCCTTTCAAAAATTGTGTGACCTCACTTAAAGTTATACATCCTGAATCTAGCAATTTTCTGGCAAAATTAACCTTTATCCCATTTAACTGAGTAGTAGACACCAGCAAACACACACACACACACACACACCACACACGCACACACACTCAAAACACATGCACACATATATCTCTGTGTGAATTTATTTACTAAAATTTTATTATGCGTTCATCTGTTCATAGCAAACTAGATTGATTTAAGTTATTGCTCTAGTGAATAAAGTAACAATAAACATTCCCGCAAATATCTCTATGATAGGGTGCAGAATTCTGAGTGTATTCCCTGAGTGAAATAGCTGGACAATATGATAGTTCTATTTTTAAGTTTAGACAAATTTTCAAACTGATTGCCACAATGGCTATATAGTTTTCAATCCCACCAACAATTGATAAGGGCTCCCGTTAGTCTACCTCTTCTCCAATATTTGTGCTCAAATGTGTTGGAGCTACCTATTCTGAGGTGAGGTAGTATCTTAAAGCAATTTTAGTTTACATTTCTTGGATGAATAGGGACATTAAGCATTTTAAAAATGGTTATTGGACACTTGGATTTCTATTTCTGAAAACTGTCTATTAGTTTATTTTCCATTGATTTAATTGACAGTACCAATTTTTCTGCAATTCTTTGTATATTCTGAATATTAAATCCTTGTCTAATTAATATTTTCTCCTATCCTTTTGGCTGTTTGTTACCTGCTGACTTTCTCTCTCTCTCTCTCTCTCTCTCTCTCTCTATCTCTCTATCTCTATCTCTATCTCTATCTCTTCCCTTTCTTATATCCCTCTCCCTTTCCTAGCTTCTCTACATTTTAAGCTGCTCTGTGTCACTACACGTACATCACCATGATAGACTCAAACTTTTGAAAACAAGTGCAAAGTATGCCTTTCCCCCTTTAGCTGTTTTTCACAGGCAGTTGTCACAGAATCAGGATGTCTGACTAACACTGTGTTAACTCTAATCACAAAAAATTAAGAAGCCGCAAGTGAGATGTTTGAAAAAAGGAAGAGTTGCTAGACCCAGAGACAGTAAACAGGATGGACTATAAAGCATCATATTTACTTGGAGCCATCTGCAACATCTGCCCATTGGCTGGATGAATCATAGGCAGCACATCTGTATATAACATTTTTTAAACAATGCTCTTTATCTCCAAATGTTTCCTTCTACTTATATGTGAATGACACCATAATTATAATACACCAGTGTTTAAACATGACTGTACACTTAAAATATAAGCCATAGCAGAAATACTCTAAATACATACTTGTGAACCTTATTATAAATACAGATAGGAAAAGGTATATAGAAGTAAGAACTCAGCAATAAAAGTGGGGTGGGTAGTTATAATACTTGAAGCCGGTTATAACCACCACTACTGCAACCGAAAATGCAATTGTGTTAGAGGGGTTCAGGCATAGGAAAGGCAGAAGCAAATTCAAAGTATGGGACCAAAGAAAACTGCTCTTTAAATTGAAAAAGGGTCGTTGGTGGCCTTAAAGTAGTCTGTGATGCTAGACGGCGAGGTGTCCACAGGAAATTGATAGTTAGCAATTGCAGTCCTGCTCAGGCAATTTGGAATTGGAAAGCAATAAAGACCTGGTAGATGGAGCTGTCAAGTAATGACGCCTTCAGAGATGAAAAGCTTTATTTGGTGGTCAAATGTGTGAAAAAGTAACATTAAAAATTCAGACGTGGGGCTCGTGTCAGTGATCCCTATACATGAAAGGAAGAGACATAGTATTGCTATGGGTTCAGTTTGTTACACGGTGAAATCAAGATAACCTGAAGTAAAAACTGATACCCTTTTCAAACAACAGCAATAAAATAAACCAAAGCATTAATTTTGCAACTTATTTGTCCTAACTTGTATTTAATACGTTTATAATATTTATAATGAAGTGTTCATGAAAAATCGTTCTTATTTAAAAACTTTATCATGTCCAGTTTCTTGAGTTCTTTGTATATTTTGGAGATCAGGCCTTTGTCTGATGTGGGATTAGTGAAGATCTTCTCCCATTCAGTAGGATGC
>JAQHUG010000011.1:11213811-11237515 GCA_028555095.1 Dicrostonyx torquatus
ATTATGATTACTCTATAGTAAGGAAACAGGTATTTACTTAAATGAAACATATTGTAAACTTCTGAAAACAGGACATAACAATATTAATGGGGATGATGATTTCCAATGCCAAGTACTTTCAATCTCTAGATCTCAGATAAGTACTAAAACATCTCAGTAAAAGATGCCCGGGTAAAAGTGAAATGGCACTATATATATATATAATACACAAACACACTGAGGTAAACAAGAGCAGTTTGTGATGACCAACCTACCAAACAATGTCATGCTGATATTAATTTAGCTAATAAAAACCATATACAGGTAGATTAGAGCAAAGGTTAAATGGGAGAAGATGACAGTGATATATGAAATATTGCAGAATGAATTTCATGAAGCTTTTCAATGAAATTAGTGTTGCAAGCTATCCAGCAGAGTAACCATCAGGGAAATTTAGATGAATTAGATAAATGACATTATATGTATGAGATTTTCATATATGTATTTCTTTTTCATATATATATATATCGTCTCTATTGACAAACTGAAAGCAGACAATTAAAAATTGTTTTTCAAGTTTAGATTAAGAGTAATTGAAGAAAATCATGATGTACTCTCAACAGAGACTATAGTACAAGGAAGAAATTAGCTGGAAAAAAAAACAGATTGAAACAATAGAGTATGCCTTGTAAAACTGAATGGATGTTCCTGCCTAGATTTCATAGAAAAACTGCTCTTGGGAAGAAAATATAAATAACGTAAATGAAATGGATGAACTAGTCCCACAATGGCAGAATACAGTTTTTGTTTGTTTGTTTAATTTATGTGTTTTCGTTTGTGTGTGTGTGTGTGTGTGTGTGTGTGTGTGTGTGTGTTATTGTAGAAAACAGCAATGGACAAGTCTTTTAAAAATATCATTTATAAAGAAACAAAAATAATGACAGAGCAATTCCTAAGAGAGAACAATAATATTAACAGAAAATTATATTTTTTTAAAGATAGGAGAAGGCAATTGTAATTGTCCATTATCATGTTAGGTTCATGTTTAGGAATAAGATACTGGAACAAATGCCCATGGGTTTTAGCAAAAAGGAGGTCATTGGTGATTTGGGGAAAAGCAGTTTCAGCAAGATACTGTGGGAAGAATACAAATTAGAATTGGTTTAGGAATGAATTGGAGATAAACTAGAAAAGACAAAACTCAAGCAGCTAATGTAATGGAGCGAGGGTGGTCATTAAATAGCAGGGACAACTAGTGATGCCAAAGAATGCTACACTGACTCACTAGTTGTCAGGCGATGGTCTCAAGGACTGTCACTGCAAACTAGGACTTATGCTTGCACACACTGTTTACCAAACACAGATTGGTATCTCCTTTGCATTTAGAATGGTCCTCAAACCACAGCAGCCTGCTGACTCAGCACAGTGTCTGAGCCTGATGGAGAGTTTCTCTAAGTGTGTGTGCAGAAAGCCGTGCTAGACACACAGCCATCATTCAGCAACCATCCACAAGACACGTTTAAAAGCCAGGCATATTAATCTTGGAGAGGCTACAATGTTATGCAGTGTAATTTGCATCTTCAGGCTTTTTGTTTGTAATTTCTTCCCAAAGTGCTGGTCTTATCAATGTTAAATGAAGTTAGATCATTTTGCATTTGCAATACCCCAATTTAAATGCATTACTTTCCAATATTCTTTATACTTTTGTTATAACAGACGTCCCATTCATTTTTAAATAAAAAGCTGGACAAGGTAGTTTATTAGAATAAATTTATATATACATATATTATATATATACATATATATAATACTATCTTGGCCCAGACTTTTTCTCTAGTATTATTACTATTGCTAGCATAATATCATAGTTTATTCTGTTTTAAAAATAAATTGCTGCTGCTAGTATAAAATGATTAATTGTGAAATTTCAGATAAGACCAATTAACTCATTATAAAATTTGTATAATAAGTTGCTGTAGAAATGACTCAGTGGTTAAGAACATTTGGTTCTCTTACAGATGCCCAGGTTGGTGTAGCTTAAAACTATGTGTCACTTCAGTTCCAGGAGTTCCAAGAACCGCTTCTGCAACCCTTGTATACCATACATACATTTGGTGTTCATGCATTCAGGCATGCAACATACTCATACATATAAAATAAAAATTGATATATCGTTCTTAAACTGTATATATAAATATATATTCAAAATAAATCTCATAATCTTCAAGTAATAGACTGAGATCATTGTTTAGCTGTCTTTAATGTTGAAAGTTTGAATAAATTCATATTCAAATATACATATAAACAAACTTTTATTTCAAACAGAAATGTGAAAAATAATTTATCATTTATACCTAGCTTATCTCTCCAAAAGTAAAATAGGGGATGGAGAGATGACACAGACTTGAAGTGCACTACTCCCTAAGATGACCCTAGTGTGGTTTGTAGCAGCCACACAACATGAGTCACAATCCCTTGTAAATTCAATTCCAGAGGATCAATGACTCTTAACTCTAGGAGGTTCTGTACATCCATGAATAGCCTCCCATACACATTGCATATTATACTGTAAATAAGTAAATAGATGTTTTGCATATTTAGAAATGGAATTCCTAATGCAATTAAATAGCAAACATAAAATTAATAAGATTAGATTTTTTTAAAGGTTAATTCTTAAAGATTCATCCTTCTCTCTAGCTAGGGAAAAAAGAGAAATTGTGTTGGGAATAATCAAGAACAAGGCAACACAGCTGTGCACCTTAACTACTCAGAAGACTGAATGTTCCATTCTTGAAACACAGCAATATCAGCACCTATCAAGCACCACACCTATGGAATCTTGGTAATAAAGTTATTAGGAATAATTTAACGAGTCACTGACATCCAAGTGTCTTGGCAGACAGTAGTTTTGCCTTAAACACTTTGCGTACTAACCGCTTGCCCTGTTGTCACGCTCTGAGCTGCTTCCTGGGTAAAGCATGGAGACAGTAGAGTAACTCAGTCCTTCAAACACAGACATGAAGCTGCCTAAGGATAGAGTTTTCATTTCAAAAGCACATCTAGCTTATATTGATCAGTATACACATTAGTAATCAAAATTCTTAAGACTGAACTACATGTGATGCGAATAATCCTCTATCCATTAATCCAAAACAGTGTATTACCTTGACTGTACAGTCATTATTTTGTCATTGCATCCCTACCCACTGTTGGCAGACTTACAACTGATTGAATCCTTATTTACCATATGGCATATATTACAGGTGTCTCTGTGTTCGTATTACTACATGGGATCTGAGTGTTTCTCTTCCCATACCACATCATAGAGTATTCCAGCATGACACAGTGGCCACTCGCAAATGTTCTGTACCAATACAAGATGACATTCCAAGGCAAACCCTCACTTGCTCACTTTAGAAATTCATTTTCTCTTCCATTGGGCTGTGAATTCTTTCACAATTTCCTCTTTGGTGATCACAAATGTCTACACACATATTCACTGATTCCATAACCTATAAGCATGGGACCAGTCTTTATAGAAAGATCTTTTTCACTAGATTAAAATGTCAAATAAAAAAGAACATAGATTGAAGAGTTAGGTTAAATGTGTATAGTTTTTATGAGCTCATCTGCAGCATAGCCTTCTGCTTGAGTTTAAAAGTGAAGAATACTTCATAGGCTCATGTGTTTGAACACTGGCTGGCTCAGTTTCGAGAAGCTGATGATACTGTTTGGGAAAGTTTATACAGCCTTTGAGATTATAGCTGACATCTTAAAATTAGGAAACTAGGGGTCTTTGACAATATCTACCTCTGACTTTGATCCAAGCTTTCAGCTTCTTGTTGGTACAACCTAAGAAGCCCTGCCAACACAGACTGCGTCAGTCCAGCTTCCACGCCTGCCTTCATCATGGTGGACTGTATCCTATGACATAACTAAAATAAAATTTTCTTCCTTTAAGTAATTTTCCTCAAGTTTTTTTTAACTCTGCTTAAAAAAATAATCAATACAGCTTCCATTGTGAGTAAAATTTCCCCTGTTTACATGGAAAAAGAGACAATACATGATATGAGAACAGTTGACAAAGTTGTAAATGAAGACAACCTGGTTCCTCTCACTTTGAGCTCTCCAGCCTACTGCGTTTCCTTCCAAAGCTGGCCAGAGACAAGCATGTTAGCATATTTGGAGGACAATTTTTGAGTAGTTTTGTGAACTTCGTCTTCATAAATTACTGTTAAAAGACCATTATTTTGTTAATGGTTTTTAATATATACTTTTTTTTCCACAGAGATAAATCAACAGACAAGAGGTACTATCTTGTGGAAGCCAGCAGACTTTAAGAAGTAACATAACCTCTTAAAGCCTTAGTGCTCTGATTTTTAACAAATTATATTTTTATAGCGGGTGGAGGCTAGAATTAAATAACGTTCTTATTTATTTTCAGTCATGCACAACAGTACTCTTATAATGTTACCCAAGTAAAATTCAGAGTTAAACAAATCTGATGGAGTTCAGATTAAAGAGACACACATAAGAATTATTCTCTTCTCTAGTCACAGATTTAGAGCACATGAAATTGCTGAAGATGTTCACATGCATTCGATAAGAGAAAGGTATTATCTCCCAGGACTTTGGTTTTGATGATTATTGTTCATTTCCAAAACTGGATTATTCTTTATTAATGGGTTACTCTGCCTCTTCTGAAAGTTACATATGAAGTCAGACTGGAAGATGACTACAAAGTAAAAAGAAAAATCACTGGGTAGGTACATGCACACATACATACATACATGCATACATATATATGTGTGTATGTATTCATATGTGTGAATACACACACACACATATATATATACATATATACACACACACACACACACACACACACACATATATATATATATATATATATATATATATATACAAGAATTCCACTAGACTCTCTGTGAGAATGCACAAAAGAATCAAATTATTTTAATAAATTTGACTAAGGATGAATTATCTGTTTTAGGTTAAAAATTGTTCTGTGTCTGAAATTTTATCTTTTTATTATGGACAAACTATCATCTATGCCACTTCTGAAGTAAATATTTCATCGAATGTTTTAGAAATTCATAATTAGTGAAAAAATACGCTTTAAAATCTCCATAATTTTCCAACATAATTGATTTGATTATTAGATTATTGATGACCCTGAAATTTCCATATGCATTTCATCTTAGAGATATAATTCATCTTGACCAAATCTTTTGCCACATGAAGTAGAATATGTGTCCAATCTCTCTGATGACCCCAAGAACTTTCAATAAGGGAAGGTGAATTGGTTTTAATGAAATGGAAATAGCTTTGCCAACTTGGCTCATAAATTAGGAAGTAAGTTAGAAAGAGGGAATATTAGAAGCACATAGTCCTCTATTAAAGGTCAAATTTTAAGACCTCTCTTGACTATCCACCTGAGGAACTATTATTATAAAAATAATCATTTGCTTTTGCTGCAAATGATAGAAGTGAATGTCTGTTGTGTTGATCAGGATTTTTCCTTGTACAGTATTCACACAAAAGAAATTGAAGCACAATATTTCGTGTGTTTCTCTCCCCTTCCTAATCGAAATAACAAGTGACACATTGTCATCATCAACTTCTCTTTTCTCATTTTATACCACTTAATTAGACAAAGTGCACCAGGTAAATTGTGTTTGCTCCCAAAGACAAAATTGAATTGAACAATTTGAACTAAACTTTACTTACAAAAACATTGTAATGTAAGTGCTAATAATGGCTTTGAGTTAAAGGACAGATGAATTTGGAAAGGTCAAAACCTATTTGACTTCCTGTAAATGTTTGATAGCTTGTTTACTTCATTTTTTAATTTGAAATGTCAAGACATTTTGCGCTTTTCATATAGATTGTAGTGCTCTTCATTATTTTACCTGTTGTCCGTTCACTCCAAAACATTAAATATTTCTCAGTATATCAACGTATTTATAGCAGTTAATTAAGAGATAATACTAAACTTTGGGGCTCACAAAGATGATGGGTGGAAACAACCACTTACCAACAGGTAACAGTCAGAATTTTGGTGTTTTTTAATTCATTCAATGTACATACATAGAATGTCAGTCTTCTAGAATAGAACGAAAATCTGCAAAGTGCATATCTTCCTGGATAAATCCCCTTCTAATGTCTTCCAATGCCAATGACTTAGAAAATCATAGTCCTCTTTTCCTTGAATCTGTAAGGAACTCTATACAACAGACCTGGAAGGTGGTAAAGTGACTGGAGTTCTTTCTGCTTATAAAAGTGGCATTATTTTGTCCTTATTGCATTAAAAGTTGATCCGCAATCAAGTTTTGATTTTTTATGTTATGCTTTCCTACAAATTATTTATAGCCATGCCTTGGTTACAAAGCCAAAAGCTTTATTTTAATGTAAAACAATATTCTTCAGTTACTTTCCCATGAACCTTACTGTGATGCTCCTGATTTCTGCTCCAAACTTCCCTGATAGCCCAATCCTTTAAAACTTCTTGTCTTTACAATACCCATAGGATTTTTCAACTTTGTGTAACTATGTGTTTTCCTACGTCATTTCTAAGCAGAAACTTATTTATTGGGGTGAGATCTTACAATACTCATTATTTCATTGTATCTCCAACATAACACATGGGCCTTAACAAATAAATTACTGTGTACTTATTTGAAATATATTCAGAATAAATTTAGACTGTAAACTAAGCACACATTTGAACTGTGTTCTCAAATTCTGCTTGAGATTTAGCATAATTTAGCATCACATATTTTGTCCACCAAGATAGTTTCTTTTCACATTATTCCAATGTATTAAATACATAGCTACAGGTTCATTTTAGTACAAGTAAAACATTTGATTCCCAATAGTGTTGATAAATATAAGATTAAAATATTGTTACATTAATATAAAGAGTATACTTTAAGCCCAACCCTTGAAATTTATGTCGCTGGAAACATTGATTTCCAAAGTCATATACATTGCTGTATTTGTGTTAAAATCTCTCTGTGGCTTAGCCAGAGAAAAAACAGCTCTAGCAAAATTATTTATAATTTTATTAATCATTTGCTTTCCAAATTTTATAGGTATTAATGTTCAAGATACTAAAAGAAAGACTACTTTATATAAAATATCGGTTATCAGAGAGGAAGGAAAAGCATCAAGCTAATTATCATCACTTTCCAAATCTGCATGCCTTTCATGATCTCCCAGGACACTGGAAACCTCTCACATTCTCTTGAGAATGGCTCTGATAATCCCGATAACATTTGCTAGCTTGTGGAGAATGGCTCCCGGAGGAGTTCTTTATTTCACAGGCTAGGGTTGTTAAATTGGATTTTGCTGATCTTAACAAGAATTAATTTTCCAAGCTGTGTTGAATATGTAAGTATTGGGTTGACATATCAAACTATGCCTTGCTGCCAGGATGAGGTTTTCTGTTACCATGGCTTTTGTTTTAAATGTGTATCTTATAAACCTAAAGAGAAATATTAGGATTCATTGATATAAAGGATATATTTTTATTTTTATTTTTTTATTTATAATTAAATTTTTAATATTTTTAAATGCTCATCCACTCCAAAATGTCTGATACAATCTATCTTACTTGATTCTTACCATAATAAAGCATTATAAAGCAATGACAACAAAAATAATAGCTAAAATAATTTATGCAACATATTCGTTAGTAAGCATTATACTAATAGTATTTTGGTACACAGTTACAATTGCAAACAGTTATCCACATTTTAAAAAATCTAAAAAAATAGAATTAAATAATTTTCTTGAAGTTACTCATCTAATTAGAAATGGAACAAAAATTTGGAAGACTAAAACCTATTTTCAAAGTGTGTGTCTGTGTATGTGTGTGTGTGTGTTTGTGTGTGTGTGTGTATACTTCTAACTACTGTTGAATCACACAACATAGTTCCAGTCTTTAGATCAGTAATTTAGAAAAACAGCTTATCTTTTCTGCATAGGATCACCAAATAAGTAAAGGGTGAAGCAAAGAAAAAGTCTTATTTTTTAATTTTACATACTCATTTCTCTCCACATTATAACAAAGGACAAATAAAGCATATTCCATTGCAGAAACTTATGAGTATCAAACATATAAGCCCATTTAGATCTATAAGATTATAATACCTGGTAATTTAGCAATGCTTAAACTTGAGATATTCTTATGTATTTCAGTAAATTTTATTCAGTGTGTGTTGTTATTTACTAGCCAGTAATGGAACTGAGGTTTGAACTCATACCATAGCATCTGAGTTGGTAGCCTTCTTACCTAGCATCACATGGGATAACTTCTCATTAGATACAAAATTAATACACAAATGACAGTACCTTATTGTCTATGGCATGTGAATATGAACTGCATTTTCATGTGCTTCTTCATGAATTCTGAAAAGAAAAAGCACCTTTGATATCACCTTTGTATTATGCGGTAGTGTAGATACAGAACAGAGATAAAGAAAATTAATACTTGTCAAGAGGAAAAATGTGTAGCTGAAAGAACAAACACTAGAGGGGCTGGAGAGATGGCTCAGAGGTTAAGAGCATTGCCTGCTTTTCCAAAGGTTGTGAGTTCAATTCCAGCAACCACATGGTGGCTCACAACCATCTGTAATGAGGTCTGGTGCCCTCTTCTGGCCTGCAGGCATATATACACAGACGGAATATTGTATACATAGTAAAAAATAAATATTTTAAAAAAAAGAACAAACACTAGTGTTGAAGAACCAAGTAAACCAGAAAATAAGTCCAACAAAATCATGAGATTGATGTCTGTTTCTACCTAACCACATAACAATCTTGACTTTTACAAAACTGCTTCTGTACAAAACTTTGTGTGTGCTATTGAAGACCAAGGAGACTGTCAAAATTAGCCACTCAGGTAACATTCATGATGGGTATTTTATTTTAATACCCCTGAAGGATATATTTTTTAATGCATTTTCTTTCTCTGGCTATCACATAGAGAATCATTTTGTAATAATATGGTGTTCGCTATATTGTAAAACAGATATTCTTGTAAAGAGGAAGCTTCTTTAGGTTCCCTGAGCCTCTAAACAGACTTCAAGTATTTTCTTTGAGCAGTTAAAACCTTGGGAAACTCTTCTGTGTTCCAATAGTTTTTCTTCATTAAAAGCAGCCCACAATTATACATGTATTTCCACAAAGAGGTTATTTATGTGTGCATTTAGACTCAATTAGGAAACCAATGAAAACATTGTTACGATATTATCTTCTTCACTATAAGGTCTGCATGCAGACAAAATTTAAGATGACTGATCTTCTTGTAAATTTTATCATTCTTTCTAGTCACATGACCTTCCCCAAGGAAGATTTATTTGATTCCTTTTAGTGTAATCCTCATTTCCTATTAAATTTCTTTCTCTTTCTCTGTAGCAAAGTCAATAGGAAGAAGTGATGAATCTGAACTTGCAGTTTCTAAAAGAATCTGAAGCAAAGTAGCTCAAAGCAGGAATTATACATCATTCATCCTTCTTACGCTAATGTCTAAGACTGTGTTTGATGCAGAGAGAAATTCAATAAATATCTGTGTGATTGAAAATGCTGTACACCGAGGTCATGGACAACTCTCCTGAAATAAAATATGGCTGTACACAATAAGAGAGGCATTTTAGGAATATTAAAGAATCACAACTCAAAAGCTTGTCATATGCAGCTATACTCTAAATCAAAACAGAAAGAGATCAAGCCCCATATTTCTTAACACATTGCTATATGACTTCATTCCACCAAGAAAAACAACCCAAAACATCTGTTATAATGCTTCCCTTCCCCCCACTAAACAGATAGAATTGTATTTCCACATCAAGAGAACTAGTCTTTGATATATAATATGCTGAATTTCTAAAGTAACCTCATAGGAATTGAATTCAAATGTAGAGTCAATGAAGGAAGGGTTATATTAAGCAATGAAATTCAAGATAATATACTATGATTGTAACTATATTTAACAAGGAATTAAAGTTGAAAATGTGTTGTAAAGGTCTGCCTTTAGATCATATACATGCAGGTAAAATTATTAAAAAAAATGATCAGGTTGTTTTTCTTCAGGAGAGCATGTGTGTAGCAACAATTGATAAAAGAATCTGGGAATTTGAGAGAATAAGAGGAAATAATGGGGATTTGAGTGAGTGAAGAAAAGGAAATGGCATTATAATTTCAAAATATGAAAAAGGAAATCTGCTCTTGTGTGTCGTGTGTGTAAAAATACTGAAATATGAAGCATAATTACAAAGCTGCCGTATTGGATATATAAAGAATCTACACAGTAGGCTGGGCGGTGGTGGTGCACGCCTTTAATCCCAGCACTCAGAAGGCAGAGGCAGGCGGATCTCTGTGAGTTCGAGACCAGCCTGGTCTCCAAGAGCTAGTTCCCAGACAGTCTCCAAAGCTACAGAGAAACCCTGTCTCGAAAAACCAAAAAAAAAAAAAAAAAAAAAGAATCTACACAGTATAAACTACCAGAAATGTCAACAATATCCTCTTAGAACTTTTGTTAAAGATTTTGTTTAAAGCAAGGGAGTTCTATCTCACTGAAGGACCATTGCTACATAGAAGGTTGCAGTGGCACTGGTGTTGACCTCATGACTCTCCACCCACACTACTAAGTACTACTTGAATTAGGAGTTTCATGCTGCCTCATCTGTGGGAAGGATCTGAGCGTGGCGAGGTGTATCAGGCATGGTAGCCCTTCGCTGTGTCTGCCTGACTTAAGGCTTTCAAGCTTGTGGAGTACCAAGAGCTTTGGCATAGGCAGTCTCAGGTGAATATGACCCAAAACTGGAGAGGGAGAATAGATTAAAACATTACACTACTACAGAAATGTATCAGTTCTTACAGCTTGACAGTTCCAATCATGAAGTCCAAGTGCTTTTGAATTTGTGAATTTATTTTAGATGCTTCATGTACAAAGACATAAACTTAGAAAGCACTTTGGAGACTAAAGATCCTGAAATACAAAGGTGAGCCCAACCCGGAGAAAACTATTAGCATGATAATAAGGAACTGATACATACTTACATATCACATGGAAAAAAATAAAATGGGCTTTTAAGAAGTGACAATAAAATGAAAAAAAACCACTTATACATTGGAATAGGACAAAACAAACAAAAAATGGAACAGAGATTCAGAGGCCCACTCATTCACACACTCAAGAATTCCATAAAAATACTAATCTGGAATAATAATAAATACTCAAAAGACCAATAGGGTAAAATAGAGAGAAAAATAAATAAATATAATATAATGTAATATAATAAAATTAATATAAAAGAATATTAAAATGAAGAAAAAAGTCCTGAGGTAACATTGAGACATGGAACCTCCAAAGATACCCTTAGTTTGTTATCTCTTGGCCAACTACTGTTGGTCATGCAGCATACCCCTAGAGTACTTTGTCTGCCCAGTGAGATTCCATTGAAGAAAACAAAATTTTTATTTGGAAGTAGTTATCACTTGGTAGAAGCTTCTAGAAACGGATGGGGGCATGCATGTACTTCACTTTCAGCTCTAGGACACCATGTGTTGCAGATTTCTTTGGGCCCTATACATACTGCTTAGGTCTCTGTTGAGTTCATACATGCATCAGTCCCGTTGAATAGTGTGCCTAGGTGTTTGATTGCCTGAAAGAATGATTCCTGAGCTCATGTGGTTTTAGAAATCTAAATATGAACATTTGGAACACATTGAAAGTGCCAAAAATAATTTAACTTATTTTATTGATGGAAGATATGGGTGCAATATCCAGAGTTAGAAAATCAAACATTTGCACCACAACCAGCTATGCTCCAGGCTTTGGAATGAACACCAGCAATACATCCCTTGACTCCCTTTGCATCTTAGTAATAAATGTATTTCAAATATGGATTCAATCCTCACTATTTACACTGAGTTTTGCTATTGCTATTTTAACATTTGAATGAATGTTTGAAATACTCCAAATTGTTTTAAAAGCCCAAAGACTTAAACAGCAGATATTTATAATACAAGGACAGTCCTACCTGTCTGATGAAGTTAATGGCTTAGAGGACTTAATTTAAGCACTGAGGCTTGTCAACAAGAGAAGCAACATGTTCTCAGATATATACATTACACTT
The DNA here is from genome assembly GCA_028555095.1 of Dicrostonyx torquatus. NCBI lineage: Eukaryota > Metazoa > Chordata > Mammalia > Rodentia > Cricetidae > Dicrostonyx > Dicrostonyx torquatus. The sequence goes on from JAQHUG010000011.1 coordinate 11,225,952, forward strand.
ATGTCAGGAAGTTGGAATGATAAGAAGAGACAATATTAGGAGTAAGTGGCAATAAAGATTCTACATATTATGCCTCATATACTTTACATCATGAAATTTTAATCTTTCACAATCAAAAAGTCCCTTCTGTAACTCCTGTTTATTAGAAGAATAATGAACTTAGTAGAGAAAATAAAAATAAGTCAATTAAGTGTGTTTCTAAGAAAGAGCTGATAAATTTTGAATGCTTTATTAGAATCCAATTGTACTAAAACATCAACTGTATACCAACATTTATTTTATGCTCATGTTTATTTTTCATTTCATGAGCCATTGAAGTGTCAAACAATCTTCTTGTAAGATTACACTTTATGACACTAATATTATTACTGATTTAGAAAATTTTTGCAGTGATTCTGTGCAAGACAGAGTACCAAAAAACAAAACTACTGTTTTTGTGTTTTATATTCTAGCTATATGAAAAACAATAAAATAATTTCATCAAATTAAGATATTAGTTATGAAGAAATTCAGAACAAAATAGGATACGGAGGTTCCTTTGATCAGAAAAAAATGAAAGAAATATATTTAAACTTCTAAGTGAGGTTCATTCAGATAATCCTTGAATTGGCCTGTGATGGCTATGTTTCTGCTACTATAGCAAAGTATTTCAGGTAACTTGAAAAGTAAAGAAACATTTAATTTGGGTCACAGTTTGTGAAGTCTCAGTCATATTGTTATCTTCTGGCCTTTAATTACACAGAACATCAAGTAAAATGGGTATAAGGGAAGTTACCTATGTCTAAGCATCTAGGCAGCAAACCCTGGAGAGAGGCTGGAGCCTCAGTATTCTGTTTTAGAGCATACTCTCTAGACCTATCTCTCTCCAACAAAGTTTGACAGACTCTCAGTTGTACCAAACTATTGAAATGTATATCCAAGATATCCTCTAAGCACTGTGATGAAATGGGGGAGACCACTGAATTAGAAGGGAGTAGAGCAAATGGAATGGTGACAGGTCAGTGAGAGACTGTGGTGACTGGACAGACGGTCCTACTATAAAAGGAAAGTTGGAGTGAAGTGCTTGAATTGTATGGGTGTCATGGAGATTGATCACTGAGTAAATACTACTGACTAAACAAGGAGAAAACAAAAATATTACTGAAAAGTAATGGGTCTCTGTCTCTATTTCTGTGTCCTTTGTCACTTCTTGGGCTCTTTTACTTGTGCTTGTGTTACTTTTTGTTTTACCTCATTTCATTTTGTTTTACTATTATCCCACATAAGCGGACTTCTTCTTTTTTGTTTTTAAAGTACAAAATAGAAAGGGATTCGAGGGGAAGTTGAGGAACTGGAAAGAGCAGAGAGGGAAAAATGTAGTCAGGATTTATTATGGAAGAAAAATATCTGTTTTGACAAAAGGGGAAATAGATGAAGAAGAAAGTATCTTTTATGACAAACATAAAGAAGAAAAGGGGGCAGTAGTGGCCAAATGATTAGTAATTAATCTGTATAAAGCCTAAGAAAGACCATAGAATTGATGGTGTAGAGAAGAGTAAGACTTGGGAAGCGAATTTCAACTTTAATAATGGAAGCAAAGCTTATTCAGAAAAGGTTAAAGTAATCCAAAAGTTCAACTTCAAGCCACCCAAAATTCTAACAAAGATGGTGGAGCTAGTCAGCCAGTTCCACTCTTGACTGAGAAACTCTTGGTAGCCTGTAGCAACTATGGAAGAAAGAAACTTCCTTCTTTGAGGATGTGGCCATTACCAGGTTTCCTATTATCCAATGGGTGGCTCCACACTGGTGCACATTAGGGGAGGCACCAATTGGAATCAGTAGGTTATTCTAAACAAAATTGAGAAGAAAGAGGAGGTGGTGAAAGAGGAGAGGAAGGTAGAGGAAGAGGAGGAAGAGGAGGAGGAGAAAAAGTAAAAGAAGCTAGGAGGAATTAGAAGGGGAAAAGTGATGTGTATATGATAATATTTGCATGATCAATGTGTATATGATAATACATGCATGATGTATGGGGGAAAGTGATGTATATATGGTAATATTTTATTACATACATGCATGACATATGACATGCTCAAATTATATACGACTGTGTGTGTGTGTGTGTGTGTGTGTGTGTTGTGTGTGTGTGTGTGTGTGTATGCAAGAACATTGAGGACAGAGATGTGGCCTACTGTTACAATAACTTAGTCTACTGAATGTCTTGAAGTAGAGCAAGGCAGCAAAATAAAAGCTTTCAATTATTCTCATGCTTACTCAGGAAAACACAGGAAAAACTGTATCATAGAGTGAGAATAAATATGAAAGAGAAATATAAGAACATGGAGAAATAACTCACTCTTTCAGAAATAACAAACTGCCTAGGTTGAGCAAAGAAAAAGGAATGAGCAAAGAAGTTGGTAAAATCTCATCAGAAAATTTATCTCCCCAGAAACTCTTCTTCATATGGCCTAATGGCCATGAAATGTGGTTTACATCTGAGGCCCTCTTAAGGCTACTGTTTGCTAGGAGAAGCACTAGCTTTTAATATTCTTTAAATCTCCATTTGCATTGAAGGAAGCTTTCCAAAACTTACAGGATACTTTGTATATTTCTTTCCTTTCAACTCACAGGACATACATTTCTTCCATTATGCTTGAAGACCTGCAGTAGTTATGGGCAGAATATTATATGTATAGTGTATATACATTATCATATTATACATATGTTATATTCTTTCTTATTTCCTCACCAAACTCAGTTCATTCCAAAATTCATTGTGTCCTCAAAACTTGCACAGTAAATAAATATTTAGAATTACGTTTTGTGAGGCTGAAAAAATATCTCAGTGATTATGATGCTGCATTGGCCAGGTGACTGCTCAGAATAATTTGTATCTCACTTAAGCCAGACATTACCATGTACAGGAGAGAAAGTGTGAGATGAAACAACCAATTCTAGATAAAAAGAACCTTGTGAAAAATATAGGCTTAAAAAGAATAACAACTTTGATGTGAGAAAGGATCAAGTATAATAAAGCTTGAGACCCTTAAAATTTAATATTTAATTTAAAAAGTTCTGAAGGGACTAAAAGGAATTATAATTCATCTTTCAGGTTGCTGAGGTGTTCCATAATTACATCAAAGATGTGATTCAAACTTTAACTTCAGACAAATAGAAAGGTATAATTTAAATGAAGAGAAAGTCCTAGCAATACAACAATGTGACAATAAAAGGCTTGAAAATTTCATTCAGTGTGAGGGAAATATAATAGAGAAATCTGTCACTTTTGATGGAGAACAGAGTATAATTAAATTTAATTTAGCCTTATTTGAGACCTCTGTTTCAATTTGATTTTCGGTTAACTAAGCTCATTGTTTGGTTTAAAAGCTTGTAAATTTGGTTTTCTTATCTGCACAAAGCGACACATCTAAAGCAGAACACCTGGTTTTGAAATGCATTGGGAGTTCTGTGTGATCTGCATTGCAGCCTGATGTTGTGCCCGTGCTTTCTTCAAAGGAATACACACATTCCCACCCATCTCTCTCTCTCTCTCTCTCTCTCTCTCTCTCTCTCTCTCTCTCTCTCTCTCTCTCTCGCATGCATACTGCGGTTGAAAGTCTTTGCAAAGCCATTATTTTAGAGGGGGTGATGACACACACACACATACACACACAGGCATGCACGTATGTGTATAGAGATGGGGATTTGAGACAAGAGAGAAAATCAGAGAATGAGACTAAAAGAAAATTGTTATAATTGTGGTCACAACATTTAGACTGTGCTTTTGATTATGTTTGTTTAATGAGTGCCACAGAATTTTGTTGAAAAATTTTAATTCTAATGTACACATCATTTATCAAAAATAAAAGTAACACTAACATCAGAATCCTAATGAAATACTTTAGTGGTATAGTATAATTTCATCACTATATATGTGTACGTTATTAAACAAGATAAAGTGGACAGTTACCCCATTTATTACTAAAGAATATTGCTTTGCTCTAAATGAATATAACATGGAAAGTTTGTCAGAAGCTAATAATGTTTTGGGAACTTAATGTACAATACAGACTACCTGTGGCAGAAGAAATGATAGTAGGATAACAAATGATTTTCACGAATCTACGGTTTGCTTTTAATTTAAATTGTATTTACACTCTGAGAGTTCTAGAGTTTATGGTATAGGGAACTTACACATTAAATCATCATCATAGAACACATTGTCTACTTCACAACTAACATATAATGTGATTCATTTAAACATAAGACAATCAGTGAGTCAAAAATACCTTTTGAACGCTATCAAAACTGAAACAGGAATCTCCAACTGAAGGATATGTTGCAGTGTGCCTAACATCAGATTCTGGTTACTGGTTCCAAATAAAAGCAACTTTACTAAATGTTCATATATTATATGTTGTTCTAGACAGTAGACATTTGATTAAAGTAAGTTCCTACAGTAAATTAAATGTTTGTTTGGTCATATTTAGAAATTGGCCTTCAGAAGATAATTAAGCCATGAGTGTAGATCCAGTATGAGTAGAATAGACGTACTTTAAACAAAACATAGAATCAAATGCTATCATTGGCTTTGTGAGGTCGTAGTATAAAAGCAGGTTTCTATCAAACAGGAAAAGATTGGTTCCCAGATCGAATCAGCTTGTACCATGATTTTATTCTTCCTCCCATTCTAGAAATATGAGTCATGTTTGGGGCTTCAGTTTCCAGCTTATAATGCTTTGTCATACTGACCCTAACTTGATAAGAATGCGAGGGGGGAAACTGAATTCATACCATCATAAACATTTCAAAAATATTTTGGGGAAAGATTCTAGTTAGAAAAATATAAGATAATGGCAAATATTTAAAACATATACAACAACGAGGACGCCAAGAGAGACATACATAGATCTAATCTACGTGGGAAGTAGAAAAAGACAAGATCTCCTGAATAAATTGGGAGCATGGGGACCTTGCAAGAGGGTTAAAGGGGAGGGCAGAGGTAGGGAGGGGAGTAGAGAAAAATGTAGAGCTCAATAAAAGAAAGTCAAATTTAACAGGCAAGAGTACCCAGACAATACAGATGATCTCCATGAATGGAGGCTCTTGGTGATGCAGACCAAGAAAAGAGAAGGACAATTAACATCCAAACAAACTGGGCTTCCATTAAAATTATAAGACAAGTATTGATAAGGATATGTAGCTCAGAGAGTTACAGACACAGAACTGATATGTTTTTCTATTGCACAATGCAGTTGGTAGCAAATTGGATGTGAGTTCATACAGTTAAGCTTAAAAAAAGCCTGAGGTGGAACTTGGAGTCTTAGAGAACAGAAGTAGAGTCTCATATAGAAATAAAACTGGGTTATAAGACGTGCTTTACATTGGCCAATCAGAGGATGAGTCAGATGCAACAAAAAACTAGAAGGACCACTTAAATAAAGCAAATAGGAGATGGAAATTTAATATTAGGCAGGTCCATAGTAGTGAGGAAAGTCAGAATTTATTCTATTTCTCAATTAAATTAAATTCTTCTCTCATAGAGTGCATCCTGATAACATCCCAACCCCGGTATCCTTTTTTTCCACTTTCTGAGTCCCGCTACACACACACACACACACACACACACACACACACACCTCATCTCCCCCAGATCTACTTTCCATCCATTTTCCTGTAGAAAAGATCAGGCTTTCAAGAAACATCAACCAAACAAGACACAACAAGATACAATAAAATAAGGCAAATACCTGATAGAAACAACCCTATAGGAAGGAAGGTGTCCCAAGAGCAGGTATAAGAGTTAGAGACACACCCTGTTCCAGTGTAATGATTTCCACAAGAACCATGCCATATGTGTAGACATGGTGCACCCCAGGCAAGCCTGGTTCTTGCAGCTTCGGTTTATCTGAGCCCACATAGCCCCTGCTTACTTGATTTTGTGGGCCACGTTTCCCTGGTATCCCCCATCCCTTCTAAACCTACAATCTTTCCTCCCTGTCTTCTGTGGTGCTTCATGAACTCCAGAGAGAGGACCTGAATTTTAACTACATCTAAATCAATGTATATTTGGGTCTACCTTCTTTATTTTTACTTTTCTCCAATACATGTTAGCACATGCCAATCAATGCAGTCTGTGTATGGTATCTCTAAATTGCTAAACATAATACTTGATTAAAAAAATCAATGTTTTCATGTGTTTTTAATTTTCTACCATGTTTTTAATTAATTTTCACTAGAAGTCCATTAAACATAAACATTTTTATTTATTGCATTAATTCTTATGAATTTAGAAAATGATCAAATATTTATATTTAGTAGTAGAAAAAAGCATACCGTAATAATATTTACCCTTTCCTCTCACTGTGAGGTTAAAGCTCACATTTTATTAAATGTGAAAATACATTTTTTCTTTATTTTAGATGATTCTAACATGTCTTTATCATAATGATGTTGTTTTCTCCCAAGTCTGTGAACCAATCAACACACTGTTGTGACATTCAGTGGAGATGTCCACCAATCGGCATTTCTGTATCAGTGGTAGTGGATCTCAGCTGAGGGTATCTTTGGACAGACAGAGCTGGAGCAATTTGTGGGCAGCAATTTTAAGTCTCAGACTCACTTTTAGAAAGAACTTGATAAGTGCTTGTTTCTGTTCCCAGTTGATTTGTCAATTTAGGTCACTGATACTAAAACCTAGGAAAGTAAAGTTATCAGGATATCAGGTGTAAATGCGAACCATATCTGCCAGCCACAAATTCTGTTATCCCTCAGTGCACAAAGCTAATGTTCCAAGAGTTTAGCTATTGAGCTGGTAAAGGAGATGTCACAACTCAAAACCCATGGGGAAATATGTCAAAGTGAATCCTCAGAACACACCACTGAATGTTTGCTTTTAAAGATAAAGTCACCATAGTAACTTTTGTGATAATTTACTAAAACAAAAGCTTCCCTAAATGGCAATAGCCAATGTTTTTATTAAACTGATGTTTTCCCCATTTTTAGCAGCTATTCAAAGATCTCACATAATTATTTGCAATATGAAAAGACTGGAAAGATTGTTCAGTGGTTAAGCGCTCTGGCTGATTTTCTAAAGGACCTATGTACAATTTGGAATACCCACCTGGCAGATAAAAATCATCTGACGCTCCAATTCCAGAGGATACAATGCCATTGTAACTCAGGAACATGGTATACACATGGACATGTAGACAAATCCTTAGACATAATAAGTGGATATCGCAGTATCATTTATACAGTTAAAGTAGCATCTAGTAGGTGCAAAGATGAATTATGAATTAATGGGTAGTGCTTATATTGGGGAGAAAGAATTCTTTCAAGATGAAGTTAAAAAAGTTGAGCCTCGGTTGTTGTGCCTCATTCTAGAGCAGTAATAAAAATATCCATCTTTATAAGCATCAAGATATGAAACTAGTGAGCAAAGGAATTAAAATATCCACATTAGGCATTGATAGAAAACAGACTCCCCCCAAAGTGTCCAAATTACCTTTGCTTACCGAAAACAGCAGTAGAATCCTTTATTGCCTTCCTTCTTGGAGATGTTTGGAGGAACTGAGAGCCATACAGCGTTTGAGGCACTAAAGAAGAAATGCAAGAACTAAGTGTTTTGTAAAATAAAAGCATGAGACCAACACCCCAAATAAAAGTTAGTGACAGTAAGTCAAGGATGAGTTTGCTATTCTGAGTTCTCTAAGAGTGGATACTGGAGTTTGAAGCCAAATTAGCTAAGATTACTAGATGAAATCCTGGTCAGTGAAATGTCCTAACAAAGGAAAAAAGAGGGGAGGGAAGAAGAAGGGAAGAGGAAGAAAAGAAGGAAAAAAAATCAAATGCCAGTTGATGTGGTGGTTGTTCACATCTGTAATCTTATCACTGTTGAGGCTGAAGTGCAAATACCACCTGAGTTAGAGGCCACCCAGTGTGGCATAGTAAGTTTAATTTCATCTGCCTCCAACTAGATCACTATATTCTGTCATCACTGCCTTCCGGATGGCAAAGCCAGTCTCTCACTCACCTGTCTAGAAATTGATAAAAAGTACAGTTATCTTATTAAAATTACATTGAGAAATTTGGATCAATTTGGTTAAGTCAAATCAATTAAATCCGAGACAAGAATTTCATTTGTGCTAAGGGTCTACACTAAAGCAAAGCCTATTACAAATGCTGAGAGCTGCTAACATTACTGTAACTTGGTGCAGAGAATCATATCAGAAGCTTAAGCTAATAATTGACACCAGTATATTTAATATTTTTGAATATAATTATTTTGCTAAAGAATATTGGTAACAGGGTTACTTTGAAGGTATTATTGAGATACCGCAAAGAAGATTTATCTTCATATTGCTTTATAGACTGTCCTCAGGAAGGATGATATCTCATTTTAGCACAGCATAAGTTTGAAATTACATACTTGTACCTTTCAGTAATGACTATATTCAGAGAAAAATTAATGGGAAACTGTAATATATAATATCAGAAAGTATGAAATATGAAATGTTCTAAAACCATTCATAGAAAATGCCATGAGTTTATATGTTAATCCATAGTTTCATCACAGAAAATCTGCCAAAGCTGCTCATGAGCGCAGTAATACTTTCATTGAAAAATGGAGACAATGTTCAATGTAATGCAAGGAGCAGATTTTAAAATTTTACAAATAAAAGTAGTCTTTGCATATAATGTAATGAAAAATAAATTTACAATTCCTAAAGAAGTTTATTTTGCATTCAGACACTCAGTTACTTAGGTAGATCTAATTTGTGAGCAATGAATTTATTTTTCAAGAACACTAAATTTACCATTGGAATAGGGAAAATTAGGATTAAAAGGGAGCCAGATATTATATCCTGCAAAATGCTATTTTCCTCCAAGATAAGAGAATTGTAATTACAACAAAGCAAATTTTTGTAAAGCAAACTTTAAACAGCTAATAAATTTTATCTTAATCTATTATCATAAGCAAGAGAAATCAAATCACCGGCTGAACAGTCTGCCAAACACTTCCAGGGACTGGCTCTCAGCTCCTTGACAATGACATTCTTATGTTGTAAACCTGACAAGAGGCTTTTTTAAAAAGATTTATATTTTAAATCAGCAGGGGAAGACTTTACATGCATGTTTTCTAAATTAAATGTTCCAGGAGCAGGGGGAAAAATCACTGAGTAGAACCTGTGGATTATGATTTCAGGGATGAGGGAGGGGTTACAGATATAAATGACGTGCATAGCTCAGAAAACTGTTAAAGTATCACAAAAAATCCTCATAATATAGAGAAAATCTTGTTCTTTTCTCTTTGCTATATGCCCAAGAGGAAGTTTTCTAAATTCTATATTGCTCCTTCCTCTGATTGAATGTAGATGCCTCATGACTCATGGTAGGCCTTATAACTCTGTGGCAAGTTTAAAGTATCCCAGTTTAAAATGCATTTAAAATGAAAATACAATACACTTTAAAGTTTAGCACACAACTCCTGACAGAATGTGATGTGTTTCTTTGTGCTCCCTGTGACAGACTGAGCTGCAGCTGTTTGCTTTGGCAGATAGACATACAGACAGATAGATAGATAGAGCCAAGATAGATAGATAGATTGCACAAGCACTGGCCCAAGAAAGGGCCAGAATTGAAAACTGGAAATATTTCTATTGATGATCACATCTCTCATCATAGACCAATTTGAATGTCACAGGTCTGGAACCACTGATTTGCACCCTACAATTTGTAACTTTCTTTTTAATAGTTTAAAAACATATTATTTTGCCTTGCCCATTACCAGCTATGAGGACCATATAAACGTAACTGACACTGGTGGTCATGGGCTGCAGCTTTGCTGAGAGGGAAAGAAACTGAGGAAACATCAAGAAGATAAGAACATGGCTTATCTTTTGTAAAAATTTATGATTCATTTTACTTACCAACCACAGTTTCCACTCCCTCCACACCTGCTGCTTTCCACCCAACCTTCCCCACCCCAGCCCCTATCCACTCCTCAGAAAGGGTAAGGCATTCCATGAGGACAGAACAAAGCATGGTCCATCAAGGTAAGGCAGGATCAAGCTCCTCCTCCCTGTATCAAGGATGAACGAGGCATTCCACCAACAAGAAATGGGCTCAAAAAGGCCAGCTCAAGCACCAGGGATAGATCCTGGTCTCATTGCCAGGGTCTCCACATACAGACCAAGTCACACGACTGTCACCCACATGCAGAGGGACAAGTTCAGTCTCATGTAGTCTCTCCAACAGGTGGTTCACAGCCAACAAGCTCCCACAAGCACAGGTCAGCTGTCTCCTGGGTTTCCCTGTCATTATCTTTAACCCCCTTGCTAATATACTCCTGTTGGTGGAGACTGCTCAAACCAAAATAGACATAATCATACTACAAAGACACGTGCAAGCTATGTTCTTAGCAACATTATTCATAACAGTCAGAACCCAGAAACAACCTACATGCCTCTCAACCAAAGAATGGATTAAAAAAATGTGGTAAATTAACACAATGGAATATTACTCAGCTGTAAAAATCAATCAAATTATGAAATTTGCAAGCAAATAGATGAAAAAGAAGAAACTTATCCCGAGTGAGGTTACCCAGACCCAGAAAGACAAACAAGGTATGTACTCACTCATAAGTGGATACGAGTTGTAAAGCAAAGAATAACCAGGCTACAATTCATAGCCCAAGAGAAGTTAGGTAACAAGGTGGACCCTCAGAGGGACACAAGGATTGCCCTGGGCAGGGGAAATAGATGACATCTCCTGGGTAAACACAGGGAACGTGAGGTAAGGTGGTAGAGGAGACTAAATGAGACCAGGAGGGAATGGAATTGTCAAGTAGGGGAAGGATGGAGTGGGAGAGCAACAAAACTGATATCTTGATAGAGGCAGCCATTATTCAGTTAGGAAGAAAGCAAGTGCTAGATCATTTCCCAGGAATCCATAAAGATGATCCCTAGTAGTAGTGGAGACTCCTAGTAGTAGTGGAGAAGGTGCCTGAACTGGCCTTCTCCTGTAATCAGATTGGTAACTTTCCTAATTATCATCACAGAACCATCATCTAGTAACTGATGGAAGCAAATGCAGAGATCCATAGCCAAGAACTGGGCCAAACTTGGTTTTACTTTTCAATATATGTTTGCTTCATATAAATTAGAACTATCTGCAAGATACTGGACATGGGAATTGGAAATGTCACTAGGAGAGTTGGCAGCTGGCCTTTGAGTGATGGAAAGTCATTCTTCTTTGGGGACTTGGCCTTTGCTAAGTTGCTTACGGTCCAGTGAGACTACACACATAAATATCATGGACATCTTTCAAAGAATTATTAATAATGCATTAAAACTAAGACATCTGTTAGGACTAGACAAAATAAATTTGCATTTTTACTGGGTGTAGTTTTCCTTTATTTCTGTCTGTGGCAAAGAAAAAAATTTTTCTTCCAGATTTTTTTTCATTTTTTATTAAATTTAAAAGAAAAATTTACATTTACTCCCCTTGTCCCAGGCCCCCCCACTCCCCCCTACCCCACCACCCTCCCCCTGCTTTCTTAAGATGGGGCAGGATACCCTGCCCTG
>JAQHUG010000011.1:11246378-11257870 GCA_028555095.1 Dicrostonyx torquatus
TTTTATGAAGCTACAGTTACCCTGATACCTAAACCACACAAAGATGCAACCAAGAAAGAGAATTACAGACCAATTTCACTTATGAACATCGATGCAAAAATCCTCAATAAAATACTGGCAAATCGAATCCAAGAACACATCAAGAACTGAACCTCTGACCTTTACAAGAAGAGCAAGCATTTCTAACCACCTAGCCACCTCTCCAATTCCTGTAAATCATTTTATATGTTAAATAAATTCTTAAATATTCAGATGATTATGTTAAACACTACATTATATGAAAATTCATTCTCATTTTGTGCATCTATCTTTATTTAACATTAAGTATTTGTTTAAGATTACTAAACCAAATACAAACACCAAATAACAGTAAAAATTTACACAAAATTCACAATTGATAGTAGAATTAGTTATTACTCTTACTCAAAATTCATATTAAAATATCTTACTTGGAGGAGGCAAATTTAAAAACAGGTATTTCAGGATGATAAAATAACTGAAGAAACTAATTTAAAATAATATTAATTGCAAGCTTAGCAAATAAAACTTATAAAAAGTAAAGATTCAGTACTTGCTAGAATATAAATTTTGTATGTATTTTAAATTGCTTGATCACATTTGTTTTTATGATTTTAACTTTATATAATAAAATATTTCTATATAATTAAAATGCCATCATGCAGTGTACATACTCATTTTTTTAAATTTCTACTGTGCTCATCAATTTTGCCTCAAGAAAACTTTATTCTTTTATTTAAATATAAATTTTAACATTTCTATTTTTGGACTGCCAAGCGCACTGTTAATTTGTTAATCATAACGTATGAGGATAAATATTTTAGCCTTATCTATTTTACAAAATTACATACACATACACAACTAAACCTCATACAAAGTTAAAAAATAAAGAAAAAGTCAAAAACCATAATACTTGAAGAATCATAGCATCATAAGTGCTATTAAAATGCTGGAGGTATGTAACAGTTTCACCAATGTTAAAAAGTATTTCAGTTGGTTGAATAACACCCAGTTGCTCTACCCTAGTGAAGCAATATAAACATGTATTCATAAAGTCAACTCTCAACTTTTCTGTAGGCTTTTCCTTATTCTTTATCAATTTTTTACTCTTCCATACACCTTGAAAGGATATGTGATGGTTTGAATGAAAAGGGCACCCTTAAACTCACAAGTTTAAATACACGGTTCCCTGCTCTCTACCTTCATAGTCATGGACTATATATAACCTTCTGAAATAGAAAGATCCAAATAAATTTTTCTAAAATTCACCCTGTCCATGTTGTCTTGTCAAGAAAAGAATGTAACTAAAATATGCCAAATCATTTTTTCTAATTTTCAGGGGTCTATCTAGCATTCTGCATTTACCAACATGGTTCTTGATGTTAGGCTATAGTAGCTAATGGTCTCAAACAAACAAACAAAGCAGAATTGATCAAATGAACTGTCATCCTTTATATTTAGGGTGGGTCTTTTTTATTGATTTTTATTGAGCTCTAATTTTTTCTCTGCTCCATTCCCTGCCTCTCCCCTCCTCTTCAACCCTCCCCTAAGGTCCTCATGCTCCCAATTTACTCAGGAGATTTTCTTTTTTTACTTTCCATAAAGATTAGATCTATGTATGTCTCTCTTAGTGTCTTCATTGATGTCTAAGATCTCTGGAATTGTGATTTATAGTCTGGTTTTCTTTGCCTTATGTTTAAAAAAACACTTAAGAGTGAGTACATGCGACAATTGTCTTTCTGGGTCTGGGTTACCGCATTCAAAATGATATTTTCTAGCTCTCTCCATTTTCCTGCAAAACTAAGATGTCTTTATTTTTTTCTGCTGTGAGTACTCCATTGTGTAAATGCACCACATTTACCTTATCCATTCTTCTATCGAGGGGCATTTAGGTTGTATCCAGGTTCAGGCAATGACAAACAATACTGCTATGAACATAGTTGAGCACTTGTCCTTTTAGCACAGTTGAGCATCCTTTGGTGGTATTGCTAGGTCTTTAGGAAGGTCGTTTCCTAATCTTATGAAAAATTGCCACACCGATATTCAAAGGGGCTGCACCATCTAGCACTTCCACCAGCAATGCAGAAGTGTTCCCTTTACCACATAAACTCTCCGGCATAAGTTGTCATCAGTGTTTTTGATCTTGGCCATTCTTACAGGTGTAAGATGGACTCTCAGAGTTGTTTTGATTTGCATTTCTCTGATGATTAAGAATGTTGAGCTTTCCTTAAGTGTGTTTCAACCATTTTAGATTCTTCTGCTGAGAGTTCTATGTTTAGGTCTGTACTCCATATTTTTATTGGATTATTTGTTCTTTTGATGACCAAATTCTTGATTTCTTTGTATATTTTGGAAATCAAACCTCTGTCTAATGTGGGGTTGTTGAAGATCTATTCCCATTCTGTAGGCTGTCTTTTGTCTTGTTGACAGTGTCCTTTGCTTTACAAAAGTTTTATGTTGTTGTTGTTTTCTTTGTGTGTGTTTTTTTTAATGGCTTTTCGAGACGGTTTCTCTGTGGCTTTGGAGCCTGTCCTGGAACTAGCTCTTGTAGACCAGGCTGGTCTCGAACTCACAAAGATCCGCCTGCCTCTGCCTCCCGAGTGCTGGGATTAAAGGCGTGCGCCACCACCGCCCAGAAGCTTTTCAATTTCAGGAGGTCCCATTTATTAATTGTTTCTCTTAATGTCAATGCTACTGGTGTTATATTTAGGAAGTGATCTCCTGTGCCAATGTGTTCAAATTTACTTCCCAATTTCTCTTCTTTGAGGTTCAGTGTGGCTGGCTTTATGTTGAGGTCTATTATCCATTTAGACTTGAGTTTTGTTCATGGTGATAGGTATAGGTCTATAGTCATTCTTCTACATGTTGATATCCAGTTATGCCAGCATCATTTGTTAAATATGCATTCTTTTTTCCATTTGATATTTTTTCCTTCTGTGTCAAAAATCAGGTTTTTGAAAGTGTGTGGATTAAAAAAAAAGATTTATTTTCAACAAAAGGTAAAAATAACAGCAAAATAATAAAATAAAATTCTTATCTTGAAGTTAATTGCAAAATGTTTTTGGTATCATGAGTCATTATTTTTAGAAGTTTAAAAAGTTCCTGATGTTTAGTAAATTCAACCAGTTAAAAAAACAAATACAAGGATAAAATCATTACAAAGTACTTTCATATGTTTGACAGAGGAGAACTTAAGTATAACATTTTGAAAATATTTCAGTACTATCTTATTATATCAAATTATGCATTATTTATCCAATTTCTTTAATTATTAGGAAGTATAATATAGTGTTCAAAAAGAAAAAATAATAATCAGATTCGCAATTTTAAAACATTTACCTACTTAAGCACATGCATTTAGTTTTTTATTGTTCTTCCCTCAAGTCACATAATGAAATGTTAATACATTTCTTTATATATTATATAATTAAATATATTATATAATTATATGTTAATGCATTTCTTTATATTTTCTTTGAATTTTGTGTTTTCATTCTCGCCACCTTTAGTTTATGAGTGTTTAATGTTATGAAAATAGTGATAGCAATTAAACATTATAACACTTGGTAGTTAAGGTATATGCTGACTTAGGAAAGTATAACATGAAGCTTCTTAATACAAATTACTGAGCCTGACATCAGTCATGAAAATGAAGCTGTTTCCAATAAGCAGGTATGTTAAAAGAAAAAAGACCTAAAATTAATGGCTAATATTGGTTGGACAAGCAGTTACAAGATGTTCTTTATTCATATTAAAATTATTTTGACAAAAACAATTATGCCCTTTAATGAGTATATAAGCATGAATGTATGTTTATATATTTATGTGGATGTGGTTCTATCCATATATGTATATATGTGTATGAATTTGCCTGCATTTGTATATACATTTTATGCATATTGTATAATATATAGATATGCATACAAACTTAATTCTTGGCACTTGGAATCCACATGTTGACATTTTATATGTGACTGTATTTGGTAACGGAATAATAAAGAATGTGATTACACTGAATGAAGACGGGGCTCCAATAGGACTGAGAAATAACACATGAAGAAAAGACAGTAGAATTTTCCTGTATCTGTATTTCCTTCTTCGCCAAAAAAGAAAGAAAACAAAAGAACCTTGATAGTGACAGGAAGATCACAGTAATATCTTCAGCAAGGCCTTCCCCTAAACTAATCATGCTAATAGTCAAAACCCTGAGGGAAATTTTCTTATCTATTATGATATATTTAACAGAGCGCTGCAGATTATAGGCTGCTTAAGTCAGGGATCAATTGCTGTGAAGAGACACGATGAACAAGGAAACTCCAAATTTTGTATCTCCATATGTGATGTCAAAGAGATCTCCAGATCTCTAACTCCTTTAAGCTTTGTTGACAACAGCATACTTCATTTTTTTTTCAGTTAGTTCCACACCAAGTTCGCAGTTTTCTTCTGTAGGAATCCATGACTCTTATATCTCCAACATCTTGGTACTTTCAAGGCTATCCAGTTTTCACCTTCACAGCTTCATGCCCTTTCTAGTCCTCCATGCAGAGACACCGCTGATACATGCCTGGCCTCAGAAACTTTCCTTAGCTGCAGAGAGAAATTACATAACCCCTTTCTTCTATACTTGAGTGTAAAGCCAGTATCCTGTAGCAAAAGCTGCCAGGTTCTGTTGCTTGCTGGAGCTGGAACATGGCCCCCTTGTTCAATTACATTTTCATAAGCTTTTCTGATTTTGATGGTTTCCTTCACTATTTAAGATTTTCTTTAATTCCTTTCATAAGTTGGAAAGTTACTTGGGTGGTCTTTTCCTCAGAGGTCAGATTCCCTTTATCCCATTTAGCATCAGGCTTTTCTTTAAACTTCTTATCTTCTTGAGCACAGGACTTGGTTCCATTATAATTCCTGGGGCTTCTTTTCTCCTCAAACTTTACGTTTTGTATATTTCCTTGCCCAGCTGTTTTGACTTTTCATTATGGATCTGCATTACAGTGACAACTAATAGCCACAGAACACAGTCAAACAACGCTGTCTTGAAATCTTCTCTGCTGATGCTGTGTTGTAAAAGGCAGGCAGCTGTGTTCTGCCACCAAGAAGTGGGGCCGTTTTCCCGGTGCCTGGCTCCTAGCCGCCAGCTAGCTTATGCCCGAAATAACATCATGACAATTATATTCATTTAAATACTGCCTGTTTCATTATCTGTAGCCTTTGCTTGGCTAGCTCTTGCATCTTTTTTCAACCCATTCTTAAATACTCTGTAAGTCACCACGAGGTAATCGTCTTACCGGGAAGATACAGCATGTCTGACCCTGGCAGCTTCATGGCGGCTCTCACACTTCCTTTCTTCCCCGAACTCTGTTCTGTCTACTTTGCCCACCTAAGGGCTGTGTCCTATCTTACAGGCCAGGCAGAGTCTTTATTTAACCAATGAAAGCAAAGAAATATAGAAGATCCCTGCTACAATGCTATTTATCTAAAACTCTTCTATTAGGCCTTAGGCAGGCACTTTATGGACATGGGCAAAAACAGTCACTTTTTTTTTTTGTCTTGCTAAAATACCACAAGAACAATATCTAAGCCATTTGTTCTCATTCTTCTCCTCTGAAACCTATTGAGCTATGGCTCCACAGTTCAAATCACCCTCAGCACAACCATATCCCGTGCTCCTTTTAGTATGGCCTACTAAGCCCTGCTTAAAATGTTCAACTGCTTTCAAAATCCAAAGTCACAAAGTTGACACTGTACCACATGTAGCATGGTCAAGACTTTCACTGTAATTCTCTCATCCCCTGGTACTAACTTCTGGGTTGGTTAGTGTTCTGTTGCTAGGGAGAGATTCCATTCCCATAGCAACTCTTATAAAAGGAACCATTTAGTTGATACTTGCTTACATTTTAGAGGTTTAGTCGATTATTATCGTGGTAGAGTGATATAAGCATGGTGGCATGCATGCGAACATGATGGTGGAGAAGTAGCTGGGAGTTCTAACTCAAGAAACACAGGCAGCAGCAACTGGGCCTTGCTTGGGTTTTTGAAGCCCAAGAGCCCACCCCGTGTGACACATTTCCTCATACAAAGCCACACATCCTAATTCCTTTCACATTGTGCTAGTCCCTGATGATCAGGCATTCACATATATGAGCCTTTGGGAGCTATTCTTATTTAAACCACCAGAGATGCTCTGAAGGGAAGTCCTTCTGTAGCAAATGCTTAAAATTGCTGGAACCACTTTTGAATAGGGTTATGCGAAATGATCAAAGATATCTGAAATGCAAGCAGGAAAAAAGGAGCAAAAGAAAACAACAAATATCATGAAATGACTTTTGGTAGAAGCATGATAATAAATATAGTTTTGTACTTGATTCTAAAAGAAAAGAGCAAATTTCTACCATCTGAAAGAGACTATATATTTCTAGAACAGAATATATTAACAGAAATATTAACATCGTGTCCCTGCTGGAACTTGGTAGAAATATGGGTTGGTAATTGTGGTGATATTTTTTTTGTGATTTAGCAAATCAAGCTTCACAGAAGATCAGAATAAGGGTCCAGCCATAAGTTAGACAGAGAGGCCAAGCAGTGGTGGCACACACCTTCAATCGCAACACTTAGGAGGCAGGAACAGATTAATCTCTGTGAGTTCCAGGCTACCGTGGTCTATAGGAGATTGATCCAGTCTAAAAGCAAAACAGAGCCAGATGTTGGTGGTCACACCTTTAATTCCAGCACTGGGGAGGTAGAGGCAGATATCCATCTTAACTCTGTGAGTTAAGGTAATCTTTGGCTCCTTGAGATTGATTCAGTTTAAAGGAGAAAGCCTGATGGTGGATCACACATTTATTTACAGCACCATGGAGGTAGAGATAAGAAGGGATATGGATGGACAGAGAGAGGAATATAAGGTGGGAGGAGACAGGATATCACTGCATTCAGTCTGAGGATTGGAGAGAGAGGAAACCCATTAGATTTGATGATTTCATAGAGGTAAGAACTAGTGGCTGGCTGCTCTGCTTCCCTGATCTTTCAGCTTTCACCCCTAATATCTCACTCCAGGCTTTTATTATTAAGACCAATAAGATCTGCTCTACAGGTAATATGAGAAAATGGAAAGTATCTTTATATAAAATTGCCCAAAATTGGTTCCATTGAGCTATAGTGTTCTCTTAAAGGAAGAAGTTGTAAGAGACAAACTTATATTTTGAGCGTTCTCAAGCAAAATGCCAAAGGTGCAGATTTTCTATTATTACTTTTGTAAGAAGTGAAAAATGAAATAGAAGTTCAAAGTTTATTGAGCTCCAGATTTTAAAAATTGGTAAATTTGCACTCAGTTCATCTAAGAAAAAGAAAAAGAAATGTGAAGCATGTTCCATTGTTGTCACGATAAAACAAGTGCTACGATTGGATCAACTTTTCCAACACTTATAAATTTAACCTGGGGATTCAATTTTCCTCTCATCTGAAGTGAGAAACACCGAAGGAATTAGAACAGCAGAACCACTGACTGCTGGGAATAAAGACTTGGGAAAAGGAATGGAGAGTCTTGGTACAGACTGATATACCTGTGGTTCTAATTCCAGACTCCAACACCAGCACACACCAACATACACAACTAAACAAATAAACAGTCAAAACTAAAGTAAACCAGGCAAAATCTAACACTAGAATCTTGGAGTTTTCCAGGCTCTTCCACACTGAAACATTCAAGGGTTCATTAATGATATGGAGTATAAAAGATTTCAGCTATCAGAGCATGCTCAAGATTCCAGGCTTTCAACTACTTAGAGTCTTAAAATGAAACCACTTTATAGGTTTCAGAAAGACAGTGTAACATTGCTTAGTATTTTGGAATAAATCTACTCTGAACCACAGAGGGATGGCCTCTTTGCAGAGGGTATAGGGCAGGATGGTCTACCTAGCACACTCGCAAAATAAAACAACCAGCCAGAGATTACCATTCCCGAGCCTTAAGAGCCAATGAAATTTGCCTTGCTACATGTTAGCCTGTGGGAATATCTCATTCTTCTGGTGTATTTTTTGTTATTGAATGAGAATGCCTATTTTATTCTATGTGTCATCATAGAATTTAAGAAGTGCATAAATTGTATGGTTTTATACATATATAGTTGGACAAGAATTTTCCTTGGGGTAAATTGCACATGAAGGTTTGACCATTTCTGATTTAGTTGATATTTAGTATTTAATACTTTACTCTTGAAAATGGTACTGTAAAAAGTTAAGACTTTAGAGTCTATTGAAATATGAATAATGCATTTTCCATATTAAAAAGGTCTTAACAAAATATGCTAAGCAATGATTTATATCCCCTCAAAGAATGTATTATAGCTCTAACTGATAAAATGGCAATATGAAGAAACAAGGCCTTTAGGGAGGTGATAACACAAAGTTGACAAAAGGATAGGTCCCAATCCAATAGAATTTGAATACCATGAAAAGAAGGCACAAGCACTCTCTTGGACTGAATGAGTTGTCTCATTCCTATAATCAAAGCACTTGAGAGACTGAGCCAAGGAGATTGATATGAATTTGAGGCCATTCATACTACACAGTAAATTGAAATAGCATGATTTGTATACTAAGATGCTCTCTCAAAAACAAAAGAAAAGGAAGTACTCATATGTGTACCAAAGAACTGTAAGACACAGCCAGATAGGTCTTTCCGGAAGTGAAAGAAGAGTCTCAAACACACATAAAAATAAATGATTCCTGTTTATACAATAATTTTTAGATTTTAGGACCCTGAACTATTAGGAACTAAATATCTCCAATTTAAACTACCTAGTTTCTTACTTTGTTATGCTAGATCAGGTAAACTAACACCTCTGTGTATAAATAAATGTGTATTTTAATAACATTAAGAAAGGAATATTTGTAAATACAAATAGGAAGAATTCAGCAGATATAATTAAAAATCACAGATGTCTCACTAAAGGGTTTATTTTGCCATGAATACATTGCAACCTAGGAAATTTAAGTTTCTTTTTTCATGACATTTGTTTGTTTCTCAACCACGTTCCTGAGAGTTCAGTAGCAAAAAAAAATGTGGAATATACTTTTTATGAGTATGTGAGGTATTTGGGCAAATGGTGTCTCTGTAAAATGATTGGGGCATTGAGTAAGAAGAAAGGACACCTCACATTCCTATTTCAATATTATTTTTTGAACTAAAAGGATAGAAAGAAATTTCTCCTACTCCACAAATAAAAGGATATTTTATGAGCATTGACCACAATACGAAGAACAAAGTGATTTCATTCAAGTGACTTTTAGAAAACAAGTCTTTTTTCATCAACCACTCCTCCTTCTCCACTTCTGACTTATATCCTGTGTAGTCACTTGAATTTAGCTTCTTGAAAAACAATCTTGAAAAATATTTCTCGAAATTCTTCCAACATTGTTTATAAGTCTATATTACTAAAAGTTTAATATTTATTACATGTACTTTTAAGTTTACCATTCATTCAAAAATTTATTCAATAAATTAATAATTATGAGATTTGGATAATTATTTTTTCCTCTCAATAAACTCAATTGAATTGGAAATCATACAATATCCCTTTTTTTTCCTTTATACTGAATTAATCACTTCAAAATGTATATTAGTCAATACATTCCCCTATAGTCTCATGAATATAAACAGCAATGTGCAAACCAATTGTTTCTGACTGCCCAAATGTAAAATTTCAGCCTGTGCGGTAATTAATTTTCCTTATTCAGAATAATTCTAAACTATATACATGGTTCTTTCTTGAGAACTTTCAGAAACTTCTTTAGGCATTCCTCTAAGGTTTATATCTGTGCATGTTGAATACAATTCCCATCATTTCAAGAGATGAATTGTCCCCAAAAGAATCGCAAAGGTAAGAAATATAATCCTCATAGGTGGTATACTGTTTAGGTTCCATAGGATGTGTGTGGCTGTCCATTGGTAAGTAGTATTTAATGTTTGCGTCCTAGAGAGAATGCTCACTTCTGCTTAAAAGCATGTTGTCTTAATTCTCTATTCAGACATGAAAGCACAGCATGCAGTTCCCAGCTCTATTTCCCACTTGAAAATCAACATGCTTGAGCAGATAAAATACCTCCAATGCCTTAAAAATGGGTGTCACGATCAGTTAGCATCTTCATTCTGTTCAGATGGTTTGTGATTATTCTGAAAAGCCACCCCTCTAACACAACTTGGGCAGAGAATTTGCCCTAGAAAAGAGAAATGCCATTTCTGGTTAAAAAATAAAAAATAAAAAAACAACGTAAAAGAGTCAATGTTGCAGCCATCCTCCCCTGAGCACAGTACAATCTCAGGAGACCTTTGATGTGGATTCTTTAGTTATCTTATTTGAAAAACATCAAACAAAATTATTCTCTATTTTTTCAAGGTAATTCCCTCCCCAATTCAAGATCACACAATGGGCTTTCCAAAGATCATCCGTTCTCAAGTAGTGTAAAATATATGCAATGTTGTGCCCATTAAATAAGTAGCCATCTTTTAACATTTTCAAGACAAAGAGTTCTACGGTGGGAAAGACAGTTACTTTGCTATTGGAAGATAGAAACACATTGGCATGGGTTAAAATAATACAACTCTCTTTCATTGCAATACCACTATTGTTTTCCTACTTTTGGCTCTCTGTAAGTAAAACAAAGCACTTTTTACTGAAAAAAATTAATAATATTACATTTTAGGGAGGGAAAAAATCTAAAGAAATGGTTTTTCTACCAGTAGTAGCCAGAATCTGGAGGCTGAGATGATGGAGAAAGACGCTTACAGTAGAGGATTGAGACAACATTTGGAAGATAGAAGCATTAATTTTGAGAATGTTGACAGTGATTTTCTTGTGCATCAGATGATGCCTCCCTGAGCTGTTCTTCAATCATTGAATTTACTTATTTGTGTGTGTGTGTGTGTGTGTGTGTGTGTGTGTGTTGATGGAGAGTATCACTATGTAGTCCAATGAACTGTTCTTGGAAGGGTGGTAATCCTATTGCCTCAGCCTCCTGAGTGATGGAATCAGAAGCATTAAACCCTACAGATATCTCAAAATATTGTCTTATTTTTAATTTTATTTGTAGAGACAGGATGGAAGTCTCTAGCCCTAAAATTATCCTGGAACCTACACGGTAGGTTGGTTTGCCAGAAACTTATTATATAACCCAAAATGACCTTTAACTCCAAACAATCCTAAGACCTTGATCTCTCAACTATTAAGATTATACAATGACGTTGATATAGTTAGAATTTTGGAAGTATGTGTCATCTGAGTCTATGAGTTTAAATTGGAGTAACTATCTTTATTTGTCAACAGTGATGCATAGTTTAGTGAACTTGCTTCTTATAAGTTAAAGTCTTACAATTCCTTGTCTTATATAAGGAGCACCAAAATCCATTGTTTCCACCAGTCTTAGTATCAAATCTATGGTTGGGTAGGTATTTCTGATGAGGCAACAAACATTCTAAAGCA
>JAQHUG010000011.1:11259170-11280861 GCA_028555095.1 Dicrostonyx torquatus
AAAAAAAAGAAATATGCATAAGCTAAAAAAAAAGAAGGAAAGAGAACAGTGTGGCAGGAAAAAAAAGAAAGTTGGCACTAAAAAATAGACTGGATCAAAGATTGAAGGATAAAATTGGGGAGCTGCATGCAACCAAAGATGGTGCTTTGAAGCCCAAAGCATGATGAAAGTCATTATCACAAAGACCAGCTATTTGTTGATGGTCTGCTAGGTTTAAGATAAGAAAAGAAAAAAAAAAAGAGGAAGCTTAGACTGATTAATGTAACTACCTTAAAACCAGTTTGATGTCTGTAAACCCGGCGCTTGAATGTGAATTTCTCAAGGCTTCAAATCTAGCTGAATACCAATTCAAGGTACAAATATCTTCAATAGGATGAGCAGGCATCTCAGATTGAGAGAAGAGAGTATGGAAAGAAGATTCAATTTAAATCGTTTAATTATAAACAGAAACTCTGACACTATAAATGTGATGAATTAACAAAATATAGGAGTGCAGTCTGCACATGATCTATACTGATGTTGCATAAATATATTCTCAATTACGAGTAAGTAAAACAAATCTAAAAGTATCAAAAATGACTTTCACATTATAAGTAACTAACTTAATTTTGATAGGTCCTAATTCCTATACAATAATAAATTATCATTCTCAGTCTTGCAAAGCCAATTCTAAGTATCTGTCTTTTAAACATGAAAATAGAAGACTTATCCTGATTTTAAAAGGTTATACATATTCCTTTGTGTTCCTTTTTATTTATTCTTTTTTTGAAAAAATGCATCCTTGCCACAATATCTCCTCCTTGCACTCTTCCCAGTTCTTCCCACCACTTCCCTCTTTTCTAGATTCACAGCTCCTGTTTCCCTTCAGAAATAGCAGGCCTCCCAGGGATATAAACTGAACGGGGCATAACATGATGCAATAAGACGAGGCACAAACCCTCATATCAGTCCAAGAGGAGGAAAAGGGTCCCACAAGCAGATAAAAGAGTCAGAGCCACCCCTACGAGTCCCACACACACCCCAAGCTAAACAACCACAGCATGTATGCAGATGACCTAGTTCAGACCCATGAAACAGTTCTGAACTGTGGAAATTGATTCTCAAATATGTAACAGAAAAGGGAAGTCAGCTATAAGTAAAAAGTCTACAGCAAAGCAAAGCCACTTATTCACAAAGCAGTAATGTCAAAAAGCCTTGTCTCTTGGTTTAGCATTTACCAGATCCCCTGATTCTGACAAGTCACTCATGAAAAGATGGTCGAATAATTAATGTATACTGTTGTGGTTTGTAGCATTGAATCACAGGTTGACCTCCTTTAGCTCATCTGACCTTTTTACTTGAGTGATCAATCCATGCAAATTCTCTATTCCTGGTTTCTATTGAAAGAACCAGGCACATTAAGGTTCATGTCAGCGCTGAGCTCAGGAGAATATAATTACTGCAAAACAGAGAACATGACATGTGTTATTAACCATCTCATTGAAACAGGTTGGCGAAGGTGTAAATGAAAGTTAGTACTTCATGGGTCTTTGTTATTTCCTTTCTCAGTCTCACTACTTAGCTCTGGTTGGGTTGGTAATCTCCATGTAGTCTCAACTGGCCTAGAACTCATGGTACACCTCTTGCCTGAGCATCTGGGACTTCTACTAAATATTACACTACTGCTATTTCTGAATAAGGATGTGAAAAACCCTCTAGAGAGACACAGAATGAAAGTATTAGTTACTAAAAAAAAGTTAGGACAAACTCATTCATACTCAGTGATGAAAGAAAAGACCCATGCCATATCACAGAACAAAAATAGTACAGTTTTCAAAATAATCAGTACAGATAAGACACAATAAAATATTAATTGAATTCCCACTGTTCTCCTTCCACTGGCTAAGAATCTATTTGAAAAACTTTTGTTTCGGTATATACATCCACCATACATTATATATTATACAATATATAAGCTATTATTAAATTATAGACTAATATTTTTTAAATATGCGATTATGATGAATGACAGTGAGTCTTTGAAAATGTAAATACTTAATTGTGTAAAATACTATGACTCATTGGGAATAATTCCCACTGATCTTTTGTAAAGAAACAATGGCCTTATGAATAAAATTAATAACTACAGAATCTTAAACATTTGTTTTGTTATAAGCTATAAGCAGTGCTGCTTGAGGTCTACTCAACAATTCTAAAAATAAAGCATTCTGATAAACTAAATGGAGACTCATATTGTTTTAGTGATTATCCGAATATATATGAATGTTCACATATAATAAATTTATTTGCCCAACATGGGATTTGCTGATACAGAGTTAAACTAAATGTTCATAGTAATAAAAATCACTATTAAGCAAGGGGTAAGTGGAAGCTCCTGTAAGCAATGTACGAATAGTTGACTAGTCTGTTCTCTTCTTTACATAAGGAAGCAATTTAGAATCCTGGTCACAATTTATCCCAGCCTGAACAGAAAGTCTCTAGCAGAACATTAGTGCTTCCGTTAATGTAGATTTTGCTAGCTAACATTTTTCCTCTGTGACAGTTTCATATTCACAATTGTATAAGCCTGGCCTTCTACACGTATAATTTTATGGTTATATTTTAAGCGATAATGATGCTATAAATTCTTACCTAAAAGTCATCAATGACCCTAATAATAGTAACACATTTAGAAGTTAATATTAATTATTAAAGAATAGGTGTAGACTAGAGTAAGCCAAATTACTTTGGTGTGGAACTCTCAGCACTTGTAAAAGTGATCCAGTTTTTGTATGTGTAATCATTGGTACAAAAACAATCAATTATGTCCTAGTCCATAATTGAGGAAAATCATTATCTTTATTATATACAGGAACAATTGAAAATCTAAGGCATAACTTAGCAAATATCTGATATTTACAGACCATTGGATATACACCATAAATCAAAAGTAAATGAAACATAAGTCCTGGTTGACATACCAAACACATAACTGAATATGGATTTACCATACACAATTGTAAAACTAGATTATTATTATTGTTTCACACATTGAGGTAAAAGAAAGAGATGATTTTATCTTTTGGTAACTTTTTCATATTCAATTAACTAGCAAAGAGCTTTATGTAATGCATGTAGTCAATATTTGTTTAGTAAAATGAAAATAAAAATAAATTATTTTTATTAAATTAATTAAATAATTATATTGGGTTAAAGAATGAAAAATATTCTTCAAAATGTTAATTTGAAAAGAATTTCTAACTTTATGGACATTTATATACAAGATGTTATGTAAGATATTTATATAAATGAAAACATTATTCTGGCAACCAAGCAGGTTGATGAAAATATTGTTTTTTTAAAATTCTGAGAAAGCATTGTTGTTAGCTCAAAAATTACAATAGTGGCTGGCTTTGAAGAATAATGTCTAGCAAGTTTCAGGGGCTGTTCTCTGCCTTGTAGTTATTTCAACTCATATCATGTCTGTAGCTACCTTGAGAGATAAGTGGGTCATTCATGTAACAGTATTGGAAAAGAAATTGAAGGACATTTGGGAAGGCAGATAGCAATATACACAGAGCTGTATAGGCACAGAAGTAAAGACTTGGGTTTACAAAGCTGTCTGGTTTGAGGGTCTTTCCTTTTAGCCACTAAGCCTTGCGGCTCTTCAAGACATCTATTTCTATTTCTGAAATGATGGTCTCAACTTGCTGTTCTACCACAAATAATCTTTGGACATAACAAAAAAGCCAGCAGAGCAAATTCTACAGAAATACAGATTCAAGACTTCTGAGGTGGCTCAGTCATCCAATGCCAGCCAAGCATACATGGAGTTCAGGGTTAAAAATACCCAGAATATGCATAATAAAACAAAACCAGTGTGTGCTTGTAACACCAGTATTGATAGGAAAGTGCTTGGTGAATCCCTGAAGTTTACTTTTTGCCAATCTAGTGAAATAAGAAGTAAAAAAAAATTCTCTCATAAAAAACAAATATACCAATGTCTGAGAAAGACAACTGACCTCAACCTCTGGCTCTACATCATTCATGTGCACACTTGTGAGCTGTGAGCACACTTACAGCATCCAATTAAAAAGGAGTATGCATCACAAACACATATGTGTTTGTTTGTATATATGACACACAAAATAAATAAATAATTAATAAATAGATTCATTTCATTCATGCTACAAACACTGATGAAAAATTTTGATATGAAGAATATACAGGTCACCAAACACTAGAAATAATTCCTTATACTATGTATTTGGAGTGTCTTGATTTAATAAAATGATTCATTTATAAGAAAACAATATTGAATATCAATAGAAAGTATGAAATCAAGAGATTTACCTGAATCTTAGGTAATTGATCTATTAAAACAACCCTAAGGATAAATGTTTTAATGAACTATGAAAATAGTTATAAAAAGGATTGCAGAATATAAGATGTTATTTGTAGATTCAATAACATCTTAGGTTTATTTTTGCAGTTAGCACTCTTGTAAGATGGTAGATATTTTATGAGCAGTGCATCTTGCCTCTTAAAATGCCCCAAATATCCAGGAATTTGCCTATTACTTAAAAATGCTTCAATGAACAAAACACTAAAACATTAAAGATCTAATGTTGCATAATTGAATTATATAATCATGAATAAATATGCAACTGAGTCACTCCTTTACTCTATTTATATAGACAAGTTACTTAATTTATTTAAATATTATTCATATAAAAATTATAGTTTTGTTGTTTAGTTCATCAGATTCATATATGACAATAAATATTTGCAAAAACTAGCATATAAGACTAATGCATCATTAAAATTATGTGTAGATAAGTGAGATAAGTATCCATGAAAAGAATTAATCTATTAAATTATATAAAAAACATCAATCACACTTTCAATGTAGATATGTAATCTAATATAGGAGAGTATCTGCAATAAATTTTCTTAAATCATGGGATTAAATCGTATAGTTTTAAAGATTCATTAATGTAAATAAAAAATAAATTTTTATTTACATGTGTGTATTTCTCTGTGTGTTTAGGTAAGCATATGAGTGGATGCACAGGGCAGAATATGGCATCATTTCTCCTGGACATGGAACCCCAGGCCATAGTGAGCCATCTAACAGGAATCAAGGAACCAAATTTCAGTTCTCCTGCTACATCCATCCAGTCCCTGCATAATATTCCTGGTTGATGACTCTTTTACTGTATTATTGCTGAAAAGCCAAACGTACAAAGAATGTGTGTAGAGGGAGCATCATTTTATAAAATTATACTCTCCTAAGACATATAAAACCCCATGTCATAGAGATCTATATTACTCCTTCCATGAATTCTGGTCTTTTCTAATTTAATGACTGCCCAACAAGGCATTACTGTTGCAGGAGGACTAAAAATTCAGCACAGAAAGATTTCAGAGAACCAATCTATCTGTTCCATGGAATGTGTGGTCAGACAAATGCAAGTGCATCAATTCAGAGTATAATATAAGAATTCACTCCATACTCATCAAGAAACTAAGTTAGTAAGATACAAGGATATGAATCTCAAGGTGTAGGTAGGGTTCTTTGCCTTTGCCTGGACTTGACTATACCTGTGTGTCTTCTTATTCAGTATCTGGCACATACATAGGGGGACTCACAATTGGCTATAACTTTAGCTTTAGGATCCTCCAGGCACAGACACTAATGGCATAAACACACATGGAGGAATATACACTCCCATTATAAAGCATAAAGCAAGTCTTTTCATGTATCATAGGTATATTTTACTCACGAGTTCTTATATGTTTACTATATTATCAAAGTTATGTAAAGTTTTACTATTTTAAAATTTTATATTTCCCAATTTTGACATTTTCAACATAATCTGTATGCTATTATTTAGTTGCTACAAATCTAGATATTGATGAAATGAGGACTGGCTCTAAATTTGAGCCCAAAAGAGCATCATACAAAATAATAGCTGAAGTGGGTATACATTTGATAAATTATGACCTAAAGAACACGAATTCTTTACAATTTCCTTTTATAATCAAAGTATTTTATTTCAGACTAAGCCTAATAAACAAATACAAAAATATTAAATATTATTTTTTCATATCATAGTTTTAACTTGATTTCAATTACAATTGCACAGTTGATTTGATGTTGTTTCCCAATGTGGTAACAAAAGTCTAAGGATTCAAATCACATACAAACCCAGCAAAGAAATATGTTGATAAAAATTAATAGTAAGGAAAAATATTATCCTGTAACCTACTCAAATTTATTTTTAGCTTCAGTTAAATAATTATCTTTATGAAACTTTACACACATTAAAATATATTTGAAGGAAGAAAATTTCTTGGTTACGTATAGACTTTGGTATAAAAAATAGACTATAGTATACCATTTTTAAAAAATAGCATAATGTTTTTAAAGTATATGAAAAACAGACCAATACAAACTATTTTGGGAAAATACAATACAAACTAAAAGGGGAAATATAATTTATATTCATGATATCTAAATTTTTTAAAAAGTATTTGTAATATCAAAAAGTGAATTATTGATGGTTATAATTGAAATAAGTATGCATTTCTGTTTTGATAAATGTGCCCATCATTCCTGTTATTTTTCTAGGTTAAAACCTTTTTATGATTGAAATCTCCTTGTTAACACTCTGTTAATAAATTTCATAAAACCTACTTCTTTTTTTGCAAAACTATCAATACTTAATTTCCCTTCTGTTTTTACTGAAGACGTCTTCTTCCAGCATATAGCCCAGCTCATATGATATCCTTTTGGGCACTAATTAGGTGAATATCTTTCTAGTATTACAGTGAGTCACCACTACTTTTGAAGAGCAAACTCATTAAAATGTCCTAAGGGACCCTGCTGTTTAATCTCCTCCCTCCCTGTTGCATAGTTTTTTTCTAGTTATCACTTTGTGTTACCCTGGTTCTCTTTTCTAATTCCTAAATGTACCCTATCCTTGGTACATCAAGTATTATTGAGTACATACTTCTTTGTCTATAATGTTCTATCCCTTGATCATTTATTGACCTGAAGTTCCAGTCACCCAATCTGCAAATCTATCCCTGTGACCCTAGCATAGGCCCACAAAACAAAATGAAATTTTCCATAGATAAACTAATGGTATCCAGTAACAAATAAATAGACATACATGCATAGCAGGTCTCTCTCACTGTGCTATTTTCTATTTCCGTGACAAATAGAGTGCCTGGCACAGAATCCATGCTCAATAAACACTTAGGAGTTGAATAGATCATTAAAAAACAAGAAGCATGAAGTTTAGTTTTCTAAGTTGTTCTATTTCCAGCTTCAAGAATATAATAATCTAACAGTGTCACTCTATCAACCATTTATCAAGGTCATCCAGGCAATGTAGAGCCTGTAGCATAAACTTGGATCTTGTGGCTAGTCTTTTGGATCTCTCTCAGCAAAGAGAACCACCTTTTAAGGGCTATTCTCTAAAACTATTTGACATTTTCCCAATAATCTATTCTCTTTCAAAAATGTCCCATATTCTTCTACTTCAGCAAGTCTGGAAAACCCTATGCTCATCTTCTCTTTTGCAACATTTAGTTACCTGACTGATTTACTGTGATTGATTAATTAAGAAATACAATCCCAATAAATGAGCATTCAGTGGTTTCAACTAATCTTATTCTATTTAGTTCAAAAACACTTTGTATTATTAGATTAGGGTCCTGTAAGTTTTTTTTTTTTTTCTGAGTGACAACCATTAAACTTTATAATATTTTGAGTGATCTTATTCATTTCCAGAGGATAACGTGTTTGTTTAACAATTTAAGAAATAAATCTATTATGCTTCAGGCAATGTGGCAAATAGTGATAATACAAATTTTTTTGTTTCCTTTTTTTACTTTTTTTTATTATTGTAAAAAGAAAAATTTACATTTACTCCCCTTGTTCCCGGCCCTCCCGTTCCCCCACTACCCCACCACCCTCCTCCTGCTTCCTTAAGATGGGGCAGGATACCCTGCCCTATGGGAAGCCCAAGGCCCTCCCCCCTCCATCTCCAGTAGGGATAAAGTGGAGACTGGGCAGTGGTGGTGCACGCCTTTAATCCCAGCACTCGGGAGGCAGAGGCAGGCGGATCTCTGTGAGTTCGAGACCAGCCTGGTCTACAAGAGCTAGTTCACATTCTATATGTGCATCCATATAGAATAAGTTCCCAAAAAGCCAATACATGCAGAAGAGCTAGGTCCCGGTGCCATTATCATTGGTTTCTCAGTCAGTCCCCACTGGCAGTCACATTCATAGGATCCAGTTAGGTCATATGCTCATTCAGTCTTGGTCCAGCTGGATTCGATGAGCTCCCATTGGATCGAGCACACTGTCTCTGTTGGTGGGCCAGTCCCTCACGGTCCTGACTTCCTTGCTCATCTTCTCCCTCCTTCTGCTCTTCCACTGGACCTTGGTAGCTCAGTCCCTTGTTCTGATGTGAATGTGGGTCTCTCTGGCTCTATCTCCATCCATCATGCGAAATTTCTATGGTGACGATTAAGATATTCAACAAAGTAACTATGGGCATAATACAAAATTTTTAAAGAAAGGCAGAGCCTAGTTGTCTAAGCACTTTACATCTTAAGGATGATTTATATTAATTTCCAGACTAGACTATCATAGAAATAATGCTGCATGTAGCCTTTCTTATAACAGCTGATGATGATTGAATTGAACAAGCCTCACATAAAAAAGATACTGACTCTGAGCTGAAGATGTGTAAATCTGACAAAAATGATTGGCAGGACTTAGGTACTGCACACAGGGAATACATCCAGAATTATAGGCAGTACTGGAATCAAAGTATAAGTAAGTAGTATTATTGAAAGATAAATTACTAGTTCTAAATACAACCTTCATAAGTCAATATCATAAAGCACATGACAGATCTCAAGTCATTTAAGATAAATATAGTTGTTTGTAAATCCTAAAAATAAAATATATAGTAATAATCCAAAATTGAAAGCATGTATTTGTAGAAATATGGCAATATATCATAGAAATTTACCAGAGTTTTATGACTTTTTCATTATATAAAAGAGCACACAGGAAAAATTTATTTTTCAATTTTGAAAATTATTACATTTCCAATTGGTAACAATAATGAGATTCATTGAACTGCATCAGAAATTTAAGATATAAATATAATTTTTGCGAAGAGCCCTGCTAATTTTGTTATTTGGGGCTGCTTTCTGTACTGTGAAAAATTACATGAGGTTTTCACACTGTAAATAAAAAAAAAAACATAGCATGATCCATGGATTCAAAACTTTAGTACATTTTCACTTGGGTTTGTTGTTCTGGGCTAATGGTGTGTAGGTGAAATGTATAGATAGAAGAGGAGATTGATGAACCACATGTGGCCAGGAATTTAGAGAAAAATAAGTCAGAGTCTCAGTATTTTCTGAAAAGAGTAGGCTTCCAAAAAAACTAACCTCTTTCCTTTGGATCCCAGCTCTATCTTGTTTTTGCATCTTGTAAACAACACCCTCAACAAGAAAATAAGCCTTCAAATTGTAGGAGTCTGGGATATTTAAGATTGAAACCATTGCAGGATTATCTTTAAAAATTTATTTTTCTTTAATGTCATGTGCATATTACATTTATTTTTAAATATTTTATGTTTTCACTATTCCATTTTAAGTGAACATAAGACACTGAGACTAAGATTTTTAGTATATTATATTCTTTATGTATTTTTAATAAAACAACAGTTTGAAAGTTGTCTGTATTATGCGATACACATGTGTAATACATGTACACAATGAAGAAAAATTAATTCAAGCTAAAGAGTATGTATAAACAAAAGTTTCTGTCTTGCCTGGTACAACAGCTATTCAGTTGAAACAAAGCACACAAAAGCTTATATTAATTATAAACTGATTGACCTATTAGCTCAGGCTTATTGTTAACTAGCTCTTACAACTTAAATTAATCCATAATTTTTATCCATGTTGAGCCATGAGGTTTGGTACCTTATCTCAGGCATTTTCATCTTGCTTCCTTTATGTCTAGGTGGTGACAGCTGGCTGAGGCTTTCCTCTTCCCAGGATTCTCATCTGGCCATCCTGCTTATACTTCTTGCCTGGCCACTGGTCAATCAGTATTTTCTTAAACCAATACAAATCACAAATCTTTATAAGGTACAAGAGCATTATCCCACAGCATTTCCCCTTTTTTTTTCTTTTCAAACAAGAATCTAAACTCCCTTGTTTAGTTATTTTTTCCTGACCATTATCAATAACAACTTATAACCAACACTCTAAACAAAAATAAATATTCATAATCTGTATTTTGAGAATGTGGGCCTAGTTTTCTAAGCTAATTCCTGCTGATTTTGGGTGCTGATAATCTTATGGGGACCCAATAAGGATTATGGGCAAGTACTGATTGGAATATTCTGTGAGTCTGGATCCTCTCAGCAAGCAGTGTTGAGGCTGTTCTGGATGTAGAAATCAGACAAAACTATAGAAGAGCTGCTCTGAAACATTGAATCATCTAGGCAACCCTCTCCTATCAAAGTTGTTTCAGGGGGTCTTCCTCTACCAAACTTGATTTTTTTCTTAGACCAGAATTAACCCACAGCTTTCATTTTCCTGTGGAAACAAAAGCAAACCTTCCTCTCCAAAGTAACATATATTTTGACCTAAATTTTGAATTCAAGACATTTTCAAAATGTAATGGTTGGATTAATGCAGCAGCATTTATAATAAAATGTCTTTTAGAAGCTGTTGCCCCTTACTCAGTAGTCAGACAGCTCAAAGGCAAAATAATAATATACAGTATCCAGATTCTCTGTGTATTTTTCATTTTTATGTGATTTTTTTAAAACTATATTTTTATTGTCATTTTTAAATTTTTGGTTCTTTTGAGGCAAGATTTCTATGTGTATATTCAGCTGTCCTGGATCTCACTCTGTAGACCAGGCTAGCCAGATACTCACAGTGATGCACCTGCCTCTGCCTCCCAAGTCATGTGATAGCACACCTGACTATATGTCTTTTTTAAAGGACTGTCTCTGTCCTTATTCTTTTTTCTCCCAAACCTATGCATATTTTAAAACACACTATAAACTGTTTAGAGGTTTTTCTCTTAATTACTTTTTCCCTGGATATGTCTTTACTATCTATCTCTATCATTTTCTGAGTACACGAATTTGCTAAGTGATATGGTTAGGATTAAAGCCGGAGTGTTGGCAACTGGATCTGCCCAACTTTTTGGTTTCCTGAGAGTCTAACTTCATGGTGGAAATACTGGCAAAAGCCACATTTTTTAACCAAAATTCTGTGGAATTTTTAGATCCATGCAATCACTAAGAAGCCTGATGCTGGCTTCTCATAAACAACAATTAAGTGTTTGGTGGCAGAGCCTCTTAAAAGAGCTGCAAGATTTTTCCCACTAATGCTAAGTCAAGAAAGCCTCTCTAAAACGATGTGCCACTTCTTGCCTCTAGAAAACAGAGCCCAGTTGAGAAAATGTTTTTACCAAGAAGTTGTTCTTAACTCTGTTCTTTTGTGTCTATAATCCCTTCTCAAGCTCTCCCAGGTTTTATATGGATATAGTTGCCTCACGTTGGCACCATTTATAGATGGAAGTTTCTGTCCTGTCCTGTCCTGCAGCTGTTCAATCCCAACAGAACACACAGAGGCTTATATTAATTATAAACTTTGACCTATTAGCTGAGGCTTACTATTAACTAGCTCTTATGACTTTAATTAATCCATAATTTTTATCTGTGTTCAGTCTCATGACATGGTACATTTTCTCAGTGCAGCATTTTCTTCTTGTTTCCTTTTGTGTCTAGGTGGCAACAGCCAACTGAGTTTTTCCTTTTTCCAGAACTTTCCTGTTCTTGTTGCCCCACCTATACTTCCTGCCTGGCTACTGGCCAATCAGCATTTTATTAAACCAATACAAATGACAAATCTTTATGGGGTACAAGAGCATTATTCCACAGAAAGTATTTCTATCACCTTGGGTACCTATGTTACTGACTATATTTACCAGACTGAGCAATAAATCTCAGGTTGGGAAGAAGCCAAATTGTCTGTGTGACTGAGATGTTATATTATTTGAGCATTATAATTCTATTCTTTACATTTTCTAACCTCTGTATTCATGATTCTACTCTCTACCTCCATGAGGTTAGTTATTTAAGACTATTGCTAACAACATGTAGAATGTGTTGTTCTATACCTGTCATATTTTCTGTATCTTAATATTCTTCTATTCACTACATATTGTTTCCAATAATAGGATTCCCTTCATTCATAAGTCTAGATAGTATTCTAGTGTATTTTCATATTGTATGTTCTTTTTTCCCCTTTTGTTTTTATTGAGATATACATTTTTCTCTATTTCTCTCCCTCTCTTCTCTCTGCTCTTCTACCCTCTCCCATTACTTCCATTCTTTCAGTTTTATCAGGAGATCTTGTATTTTTCACATTTCTATGTAGATCCATGTATTCCTTTCTTAGTGTCCTCTTTGTTGTCTAGTTTCTCTGGGGCTGTGACCTGTAGGGTGGTGTTTCTTTGTTTCATGACCAAAAGAAAGCCACTTATGAGTAAACACTCATTAGATTTTTCTTTCTAGGTCTTGGTTACTTCACTCAATATGGTTTTTTTTAGAACCATCCATTTGCCTGCAAATTTCAAGAAGTCATTAATTTTTAAATGTACCACATTTTCTATGTCCATTCTTTGGTTGAGGGGCATCTAGGTTGTTTTCAGGTTATGACTCTTACAAATAATGCTGCTGTAAACTTGGTTGAGCTCATGTTCTTGTGGTATGATTGAACATCTTATGGGTATATGCCCACCAGTGGTATTGCTGGGTATTATGATAGATTCTTTTTTAATTTTCTTAGAAATCACCATACTGATTTCCAAAGCTGTTGTACAAGTTTGCACTCCCACCAGCAATGGAGGAGTGTTTCCATTCCTCTTTCACCACATTCTCTCCAGCATAAACTGCCATTGGTGTTTTTGAACATGGACATTCTGTTTGGTGTAAGATGAAATCTTAGAGTTGTTTTGATTTGCATTTCTCTGATGATTAAGGATGTTGAAAATTTCCTTACATGTCTTTCAGACCTTTGAGATTTGTCTTTTTAGGTCTCCACCCCATTTTTCATTGGATTACTTGTTCTTTTGATGCCAAGTTTCTTGAGTTCTTTGTATATTTTTAAGATCAATCCTTTGTCTGATGTGGGGTTGGTGAAGATCTTTTCTAATTCTGTAAGCTACTGTTTTGTCTTGTTGAATTTTCCATTTGCTTTACAGAAGTTTCTCGGTTTCAAGAGGTCCCATTTATTGTTTCTTTCAGTGTCTGTGCTACTGGGGTTATATTTAGGATGTGGTTTCCTGTGCCAATGCATTCTCACTTTATACTTCCCACTTTATCTTCATTGAGGTACAACGTAGTTGATTTTATGTTGAGGTCTTTGATCCACTTGGACTTGAGATTTGTGCATGGATAGATATGTATCTCTTTGAATTCTTTATTTATATGTTCTTTATTTTCTATTAACTTAGATAGAATTATAGGCTAATATCTCAGATGTCCCTCTGTTGGATAGTATTGTATTGAACACTGAAAACAAACATCTCAGTAGCACATTGATTTCAAATCTACCAAAATACACCATTATCAAGGACATGCATATTACATTTTAAACTTCCAGTAAGATAAATTAATTTGCTCATTATTTCACTCATGTTTAACTATTACTGCTTTCTGAAAAAATAATCCAGTTAAAGTTCTTTATCACTGATTATCAAAATTATATAAGTGGCTTCATCATTTTCCTAAGATACTTAAAAGTATTTTTATCTCTGTGCATAATAAGAATATGAATATATTGAAGTGTAAAGAATATGAAGGCAATAATAGCATTCTACTAAATTTACATCACATACCATATTCTTTATGCATGACTTTAATCTCATTGTGAGTTGATGCTTTCACTTGTATAAGTAATACTTTTAAATTATCATATTTTACATTTCATATGGATATAATTTTTTATAATTTTCAATAGGAGATAATCAATGGGTCATTATGCATTTTCTTAGAATAGAATGTCATAAGGTAAAATGGAAAAATGGCGTTTCTTACTAGATTCATCAGTTCTCTCTCAGTTAAGAAACATTACAAATGTAAATACTGAGAACATTACAGTGTATTTACATTACTCATTCATTGTATGCCCTAAAATGTTTGCTAAGCTGTGACAGCATGTGTTTTCCTCAGTGATATGTAGTTATGAGTTTTAAAAAGAGTACTTTAAGTAAAAGAGTTTTATAAATGCCTCTACAGCATCAAGGCCTCACCTCCCAATAATCAAACACCAGGACATGGATGGGAAGAAAAGGGGAATTCACATAAATTGTCCACTTGCCCAACAACAAATTAGGCCATGTTTTTGTTTTGTTTTGATTTTGTTGTTGATGTTGTTTTCTAGTGAATTATCTTGCTCTTGTGGGGAAAAAAGTACTTTTGATTCAGATTAATCTATTGATGTGTATGTTTTATACCATTATTTTAGGTCTTGAGATTCTGTGAGAGATATTTGAAGCTCCTGATCTATATACTACAGAAAATTGAACATATCAAAACACCCTAGATAATGTTCTGTCTACTCTGAAACCAGAACATCATCTTCTCTGAACGAGAACATTTCTCATATTCTGTACCTACTATCAATATAAGCAATATTATCCATTGCTTAGCTGTAATCTGCAAGTCAGATTCATATTTTACAGGTTCATATTTTAGTCCTTAAATCCATAAAATTAAAGTGGCAATATGATATATTTAATAATATAATGAAAATGTAAAAAATTATCAATGTTTTTATACTTAGGAGTTAATGTCAAAATGCTAAAATCCTCCAAAATCCCATGAGAAGTTACATAAAGTATTTATATATGTATGCAAATGTGCCTATGCAACATGAAAATTGAAAAAAGAAGCTTAACACTTCTGAATTTAGATCCAAATTTATTTTCACCTTATATAACAATAAATGTTAAAATTTTATGTCACCAGGAATAAATTAAATAACTAAACAGTGATATATGTACATGTTGGCTCACTTGAGATGCTATCAGAAGTAAATTATAATTTGGTGGTTAATCAAAACTTCTTAGAATTACAATGTGTCAAAAAATAACAATAACAACAAGACTTAGAAAATGATAGTGGATCTACAAATCAAAAGTTTTCTACAGTGTTGGAAAATGGGCTACTTAATAAAAAGTTAAATCCAGTATTGCAGTGAAATGGTAATTATCTTCATCTTATTTACAATTTGAGATTTTCCTGATAACTCTTTCATTTGCTACATTTAGAGTAATATTTACATGAGTTCATGAATACATGATTATATAGAAAATGCACATATATATATATATATATATATATATATATATATGTATCAAATGAGCATTGATTTTTTTTCTCCTAATTGGTATTACAGTATGTTCTCTAGTGGCATCATCAGCATTAACAGATCTGAAATATGCATGTCCTCAACCTGCTTTTTCCTAGCTTTCCATGGGTGTAAAAAAAGAATAGAGCTGCTTTTCATTGGATTCAAGTCCTGAGTGTGGGGATTTTTAACTGATTAATCATCTCCTCCCTTTGTATAAACACACTATCAAACCATCCAAAGTCTAGTGACTTAATATCTCATAAAGTGAATATTTTGTAATAGAACATATTATACACACTATCAACACTTTGCTCTGTACATTGACGAATTGTCACTTTAACTATAACAAAATAAGTAGGTTACTCTTGGTGAAGCATATTCACTGGGTACTGCTTACCTTGTTGACTTAATCTAGTGAGATAGGATACCCACAAGTCAAAATTACAATAAACGAATATATTTCCTGGAAAATAGAGAAATTCTGAAAACTAAATTCACCCAAAGCTGTCACTCAAAACTTAGAAAACTTTTTATTGATCAGATTCTTTCTACATATGCTCCATTTATACCATAGCTGAGGAAACTCAAAAAGTGGCTCATATAAATTTGACAACTCTGCCATCAGCACAGCATCCTCAGATGCACAAAGGTCAGCCCATTTCTAGAAGAGATTGGAGCAGAGTTTTGGCAACTTTGCAAATCCCTCAGTCAGGAGATGTCCCAGTCTCAACACATTTTACAATAAGACCTGAAAACAAAAGTGAGAAAATAGAATGGCCAGACACTTCTGTGCCACAGAGAGAACTGACCCACACTTACTCCTTTGCCAAATAAAAGAGCGCTGTTGGGAATATTGGAGGTCAAATGTTTGTTTTTTAATTGGAAAAGGGATATTTTGTCTAAATATAAATCCTTATGGACTGAATATTTCTATTCCCTATGCTTTGCTAAATTATCATTCTGTCTCACCAAATATTTTCTATCCAACTTGTAGATCATTTTAAATAAACATCATGCTCAGGAAAGGAAATGATGAGTGCATGAAACCTTTGGGTGCTTTATATATTTTGGGTACAAACATTTTACTAAAAATTTTAGCGCTATTAGCTTTTATGACCTTGCAATCTAATGTATGTGATGAGTTGGAAATAGAAATTTTAGAAGGGACAGTACTATAAATATGTTATGATTTCAGGGTCATTTTGCACAATTCACCCCAGAGACAATTTATTAAAAATGTAAATTTTAAATATTTGTTTATTAGGGCCTGATCCATTCTCTTGAGAGTAGATATTTTACCTAAGTGTTTTGAAAGTATATTGCTCTTTTCTACAAGAGCAGGAGACCTGGAGGCCATCTGTTTGTTGGATTTACAGCTGCTTGTATCAAGAAAGGGCAATTCATTTTGATAATCTTTGTTTTTAATGGGAGGGAAGCTGTCACTCTTTGTCACACTCCATCACATTAAGAGGCATGCAGGGACAAAGAGCATTATTTTTATAATCAGTGATGCAGATTGGGATTTGTGAAGTGTAAAATTTAACATCACAAACTGGAAGGATCAAAGCACAGTATTTTTCAGCAGGTTCCAAAGTGAACTGAACCGTATTGGTCTCAGCAAAGCATTAACACACAAAACTCAAGGAAAGAAAATGGTGAAGCACTTATGTGATAGCCA
Organism: Dicrostonyx torquatus; assembly: GCA_028555095.1. Lineage (NCBI taxonomy): Eukaryota > Metazoa > Chordata > Mammalia > Rodentia > Cricetidae > Dicrostonyx > Dicrostonyx torquatus. The sequence goes on from JAQHUG010000011.1 coordinate 11,276,308, forward strand.
TTTGTACATGCAGATTTTCTGTCAATTAAGAAAAGTCTAGTACTTTCTTTACCTTTGTGGTGGATAAAGTGTATTTCAAAGCCTTTTTTCAAGGATTATTTTCTAAGATATCATTTTGGGGGAGATCTACTTTAGTTTCCTTCTAGTGTTCTTTCCTAGGTGATATTTTGTGACTCAAAATGAGACACTTAAATGATAATTAAATGATACAATGTTTATTTATTTCATCTATTTGTTTGTTTGTTTGTGTGTGTGTGTGTGTGTGTGTGTGTGTGTGAGAGAGAGAGAGAGAGAGAGAGAGAGAGAGAGAGAGAAAGAGAGAGAGAGAGACTTGGAATGAGAAACACACATACCAGAAAATGCATGTGGAAGTTAAAGGGAAACTTGTTGGGGTTGTTTCTCTCCTTCCACCATATGGGACAAAGAGATGAAACTCAGGGTCTCAGGGACAGCATCCTCCTCCTCCTCTACTCACTGAACCATCTTTCTGGTCCCAGACTCTTTTTTTTCCCCTTTGGCTAAATATGGAATGCTAAATGTAGGAGACACTGTATGAAATGATGAGAATTGACCCACACTGAGACTAGCTTCTATAAAATTATAATGACAGTTTTACATACATTTACATGTGTGTTCATATATGTATACATTTACATGCATGCACATATATCAATCAATAAGGGAAGAAGAAGCTATCAATTTGAGAATGTATGACATTAGTGTTGGAGAGTAAATTGGGTGGGTGTGGAGGGAAGAAGGGAAGTGATTTAATTATGTTGCAATTAACATTCATTAAAAACATTTAAGAAATAACTAATTTCAGAATTTAAAAGATTGAATTAATACTTTAGTCAATTAAGTTGGAATAACAAGCAATTTCCTCCTGATGCTAATCTAGAAAGGATGTATGCATAGCATGTTTATCTTTCTTATTTAAAAAATGAAGACTTGAATAATCAAATCAATTTTCGGTGAAGATTCAAATAAATACAGAAATGTCAAATATTTTAACATAAATACTAGCATATCACTATTGCAGAGTATGAAATCATGTTTAATATTAATAATTTCTGCTAAAATGAAGACTAGTTTTTTATTTAATTTAGCATACAGAAGCTGCTATTTATTTCTTTAACCTATAAGAAATTTAAATCGGACTTTAAAATTCAACATTAGACACCCTCCCACTGATATCTCATATCAGAGCCAAACTTTTACTTTTCTATTCTATAATTGCTCATAAAATGAGAAAGAGGGTTCAGCAGTGCTTGAGGAGAGATATAAAAGTCAAACATTAATTTTATTCAGATGAGATGATTTGCATGCAAGCTATCAGACTACAAGCTTATCTCATTACAAGCTCACGGCTGTGTTTCATCATTTCTCAGATGCCATTAACTTTAATAATAAGACTGCCTGTATTATGTATTAAAAATGTGTGTCAGTTCTCAATTCAGTATAATGGCAAAGTGTTTGTGAATATTTATTACCTCATCTTTAGTGCTCTTAACTTTGCACTAACTAGCAAAGTTAATTGCCTTCATGGGTCTAATTGCACTGTTCAGAGTGTGTTCTGGTCTATCCTCTTCCTCTTCATGTGCACAGAGAGTTGGAATATGCAGAGTTATTTCTGGGTAGCAATAATTGGCATGTGAAAACTTGCACAGGCATATAATTGCACCCTGAATTAAAACACAGTGGGTTTGCTTGGTCTCTTGCAGGGTCAATTAGCTCCACGCCCTTCTCTGTGGGAATACAAGTAGCCAGGCCCGCTGACATTAAACAGTTACAGAGACACGGATTTGCATATGCAATTTGTTCTAAGAAATTATTATGAGGGTGATTTTAAGTGACACTAAATAGAATGATTGCGAAAATCTTTTACAATGGTTATTTAATTATTCATTCACCTTCTTTCAAGTTAATAATTCTAAAAGAAATAGTTTAAAATAGATTTTTACAATCATTGTTTATATTCTTCAATTTGGATTTCATAAGTTATTCTCCTTCACTTGCTTTACCCCACTGTATCTCTGAAAAAAACTGTAAATTAGACTCTGAAGTAAAGTGAAGATATTCCAACTATCTCAGGAGAGAATTTTACCTTTCTCCACCTTCCTTTGTACCACGAAAAAGCAACATCTCCTCGTGATATATTAAAAGATGTATGATCTTTATCAGAATCATTAATATTTATACTAGTGTATAAACGTGTTTAAGCCCTTAGAGATGAAATTTCTCAATCAACATGGCCTTTATTTTTCCCTCCTCTCTGGAGATATTCTAACTTCAGCATGTAACTCACCATCGAAGACAAGAAGCAACTTATTGCTATTGCTGCTCTCTTAAACTAAATGATATTCTGTAACGTGGAGGAGGTCCCATGTTAGTTCCTGACTGCTCAGCCCCCCAAAATAGTCACACAGAAACTATATTATATAAAACACTGCTTGGCCCATTAGCTCTAGCTTCTTATTGGCTAACTCTTACATATTAATTTAACCCATTTCTATTATTCTATGTATCACTATGAGGCTGTGGCTTACCAACTAAAGTTCCTGCATCTGTTTCCAGCAGGGCTGCCAGGCCACATGACCTCCCTGACTCCACCCTTCTTTCTGCAAGCATTCAGTTTAGTCCCCCCCCCACTTAGCTCTGTTCCCCTATAGCTCTGCTATAGGCCCAAAGCAGTTCCTTTATTAGCCAATGATATTCACAACATACAGGTACGCTACATGTGCAAGGGAAGGTCCCAGCTGATGCTGTAGGACCCTAACTTATATCTCTTCTTTCTCTGACATAGAGGGAAAAAGGTCTTGTAGGTCTGGGAGATGCAGAGCTGAAGACTGGATAAGGGCTTTATTGGAGCCTCTGAAAGGGCTTAGTAATGGGATGAGAGAGGGACTTGTGCGAAGAAACAAGAGCTGCCTTGTATAAAGGGAGGGCAAGCAGAGAAAAACAGAGCATCCAGGAATGTAAGAAGCCAGTTTTTCCTAGGAATGACAAAATCTCTTCTTTAGTAGAAGGGACTGCAAGAGACTGGATTAGTATTTTACTATCTGATGTAATAGTCTTTTGGGTTCACTTAATAGTTAGTCTCAAGTAAGTGATCTGAAGTTAGAATGTTTGACCTTGTCAGGTGAGACTCTATAGCCTTTTTTTGGAAGAAATTTAAAAGAGCAGAGATAACAGTTTGGCTGATCACTAAGGATGAACTGCAAAGTAAAATATCTTCTACATACTGTATGAGTTTAGATGTGGGGAGAGACAGTGTGAGTAGATCAGTGGCTCTGGAGTGAGAGTAGGTACTGAGCTTAGGTTATGTACCTAGTAGGATCCTGTAATTGGAGGACAATGCAGGAATGGTGTTTAGCAACAGCGAGTTTTGAGTGTCCCAGACTTGGGCGTCCACCTGAGAGACTGGCAAAGGAAATGACACCTTAGAGCTGGTAGGGTGGGAGGCTAGGAGGAGAAGGAGAGAAGCTTTTGGTAAGCCTGGGGTCAGGCAAATGGAAGGAGCAAATGAAATAGAAGCTACCACTTTAGCTAAAAAAATTCTGTTCCTATAAAAAGGTCAGGGCAAGTTGGCATGAACAAAAATGGTTGAGTGAGAGGAATGCCCCTAAAAACACAATTGAGTGGTGAGGTATGATGAGGTAGGTAGGGCTGTTCCCCTATCTAGATAATAGGGAAAATAGAAAGAGAGGTAGGTCCCCAAGACTCCCTCAGTACTGAGTATGTGCTTCCAGTATCCAAGAGAAAGGAGATGGACCCCATCCTAACACCATGATGTTTACCCATGGTTCCCTATTACAAATGACAGTTGTGATCGGGTCAAGGGAGCCCAAGCAGCCTCAATCGTCCATGGCCAGGCCTAGAAGGTCTGTTTGGGAGTTGTCTGGGTCTGATTTCTCCATGCCAATAGGTACAGGAGGGCGATCGTCACCCAATGTCCCTCCCTAAGGCACTTTGGACAGGGTCTCAGGGGACTGATATGAGGATTAGGACATGACTGGGGCCAATGACCATTTTCTTCACATTTCAAACACTGGCTGGCAGCCCACTAGTTCTGGGGGTCAAGGGAATTGAACAGGCAAGATGGATAGTTATCTCAGTCTGTCAGATGGCCTTGTCCAACTTTTGACATTTCTGTCTACCATTTTATCATTCCTTTCATGGTGCACACTAAAAGCCAGCACTAAGACTTCTGTAGCATCGGCGACCTTTCTCCAAATGCTTAAGTTTAAACTTAATGTCATGGAAGCTCTGGGAAAAGAAATGATCAAGAGGAGCTGCTGGCTCTCTGGGGTCTCTGGATATAAATTAGTATACTGAAAGAAAGCCTTTATGAGGCATTCCAAGAATTGAGATGGATTCTCATTCTTATACTGAATGATATCTAGGAGTTTATCATAGTTTACTGACTTGAGGGCAGCTTTAAAGAAACCTGTCAGGAGGAAAGTCACAAACCAATCTTTAGCTAAAATACCAACTGGTGTGCTATACTCCCAGTGTGGGTCCCAATTGGGGACTACCTCCACCCCAATTGGTAGG
>JAQHUG010000011.1:11285415-11303328 GCA_028555095.1 Dicrostonyx torquatus
TCGTGCTCTAAAATTTTTGTGTGAACACATCCTCATTTTGCACCTTGTATAAATAACCTATAACTAAGACTATAGCAGACAGTGTGTTCCTAGCCCTCCTGAGTCCCCTTTCTGACACCTTTGTTATAGCTGGTAGTAGTTAGTGAAGCTCTATTTGTGGCAGGAATGTTATTCCTCTCTTTTAAATCTCTCTTTTAAAAGCACATCTCTCTGTCTCTCTGTCTCTCTGTCTCTCTCTCTCTCTCTCTCTCTCTGTGTGTGTGTGTGTGTGTGTGTGTGTGTGTGTATCTGTTGGAGAGGAAGGGGGGAAGGTTTATTTCAGATTACAGTTAGAGTCCACCATGAAGGAAATTCAGAGGAAGATCTTGGGCAGGACCCTGAATACATGAACAGAAACAGAGACAATAGAGAAACACTGCTTATAAGCTTGCACCTGTCTTGTTCAGCTTGCTTCTTTATACAACCCAGGACCAGCCGCCCACCCAGGTGTAAGCATTGCCCACAATGGCTGGCCCTCCCCTAATGAATTTTGTTTTCTATTCTCCTAAAGTAATTATTTTACATTTAGGGAGAGAGAGAAAGAGAGGAGAGGAATAAATGTCCAGCAAATTAACATGAATCCCATCTCTTTTCTGTTATTTTCAATCATCTCCGAATATGAACACAATTAATTTCCTGACATAGTAATCCATAATGAAACACGATTTCTAGAGAAAACACCTTCTGAACACCTGATTATCTCAGGACCATGGATGTTTTCACAGAATTAAAATGTAATTAGGTCTAGGTTTGGCCAAACTCAGGAGAAGGATTTGAGGATCTGCTACCACGTAATTAATGTCTAATTGTTGGTAATTATGTTGTTTAGCTTCATGCACAACCCAATTTATTTTATTTTTGCAGGAGAGTCCATGCCAATTATACTCTGGCCACAACTGTCAAGGCTATCAACAAATTAAATACTGATTGTTAGGGCTGCATGATAATGGCCTCCGAACAATTTGCATAAAGTAAGCAGGCTTTTAAGCCAGGAAAAAAAAAAAAAAAAAAAAGCAAGTCTGTGCTGAATGTTGTATCTCCCTTGTCACTTCTAATTACCCCCTAATAGCTAGCCTGGCCAGAATTTAATGCAAATACTGGAGATGGATAGGCATATGAGTGCCACAGACGTATTTCTTACTCTTGTTTAAAATATTTAGGGACGATTTAAAATTCTTATGGCCTGAGAGACAATTGAACAAGATTTGGCATTTAAACCTCTCTTGGTCTGCGGAGTTAGTTGCTCATCATTTGCATTACTGCAGATGGACTGAATCTTTCCTGTTTTCCTACTGTTGCTTTGTTTTCCTGTGAAATCGTCAGCTCATTGCAGCTGCAGCAATGCAAAATGGAAAATGGGCACATAAAGTTCTGATTGTTTTATTGATTAAATATTTCTTCTCATAAAATGCTCCTTAAAGTAGAAAATAATTTAACATCTCCAAGGACTGGCTTTACAGTTTAACCTATGATATTTTTAATGTTTTGTTGCAGAGACAACTTCAATAACTTCGAATACATGAAACAAAGCCCACGACCTCTAGTAAACCCCTACTATAATGCTCATTATGCCCCTTTAGCTGAGACCATACAGCAAAGATATGTCACGGGAAATATGTTGCAGGTTACAGTGGTGATATAGGATACTGAGTCTCCGATGAAATGATTCCTCAGAGCGAAGGCATTTGGGTGTAATTCATTGGAACAATAGCTCTTAGTGCCATACAGTACATCACAAGGATGACAACTTTGTGATGGAATGTAATTCATAATCCCCTCAGTTAGACACTCCAATTTTTCCCTGACCCAAGGAACATTTCGTCTCTATTTTAATAATAGTACCATTATTCTTCTTTTGGTAGTAAATAGATATAAGAGCTACGCTTGAGGGCATAGGCAGTAGTGTGGTTTTGATTAAGGATAATATCCGCATCACTGTATAGAGCCTTCCTGGTAAAGGAAACTTGGTGAAGCAGAGAGCATTCATTTGTTTATCAGCATTCAAATCCTAAGAAAAATCAAAAATCAAATATGAAATACTCATTTTTAGATAGACAGCACTTTAATACTTTGTGTTAAAGTCAAAAAGAAAATGTGGGTTAGAAGGCATGCAAGCTATGTCGAACAGTCTTTGCTCATGCTCATTTACTCTTTCTTGCTTGTGGTGTCTTCAGGATGACATAGGCCAGCTTGCTGATCTGCAACCCCAGAATAGAGCTCTATTAAGATCTTCATTTAATCCACTGGAATTTCTTGACATAAATTTTGCATGAGACACAGAGATAGAGGTGGGCTTCACAATGGAGTTGTTAGTATGCTTCTTTAGCTAAAAAGAGCATCCTGGAAGTGAACCACATCAATCATGATCACAATGAGGTCCCAATCCCACTTGGCTTCACCTTCCTTCCACCAGCTCCTGCTGCCATTATCTTAATCCAGAATATTTTCTACCTGTTAACAAAGCATGGTTAGTGTTTAAAGTTCTGCAAACAACAATTTTTATGTTCTTTATTTCTTATCGCTATTTGTTCCTACCATGGTTTCAAGATGTTCTATATACAAAAATGAATATTTCATATTTCTATTCTTGATTTTTCTTAGCAAATGAATGCTGGTAAACTGAACTCAACTAAAAACTCCAGAGGACCCTAAAGACATAATCTTATAACCTCTGCTACTTAGAAGGCTAAGATAAGAAAATCACAGATGCAAGCCTAGCTTGGATATAGAGTGAGTTCAAGGAAATTTAAGCAATTAGTATGACCTTGTCCCAAGGTGGGGGCAAGGGGAGTCTTAATATAGATAAAAAGTTCAAATGTGTAAAGTGATATTTTTTTTCTATGAGAGAGGAATTTCCTTCTCTTTGCTACCCCTCAAAAATCCTAAGTATAAATTTTCTCCCTTTTTCTATCTATTGATTTACATTTCTCCCATAGCAACTGATCTGTACCTGTATTAGAATTTCTTGGACTACTCTCTGTGAGTTTCCCTCCATTTTAGATAGCCATGTCCCATTGTAAATTGGTTTTACCTAGAAAATCTTTACTCTTAAATATGACCTCGATGTATGGTGCTTTTTATGAGTGAGTAATAGTGGTGGAGATACTTCTTATGCTATACCACTTGTAAATTATACTATTATCCCGCTTTGCTATGCATAAATATAGGTACTTACGTTTTTATGCAAAAAATGCCTGTCTTCAGAAATGGGGTGATAACTATCTACATTAGATCAAGATGTTTAAGGATATAAAGGGCATGTCACCGACTGGATACTTTAATGAACAGAATATATAATATGCATTTTGCATTTTATATATTATATAGTGTAAAATATATATATTTAATATATAATTAATATAATATATAATTAATTCATATATATAATATGAATTCTGTTCACTAAAGTATCCAGTCGGTGATATATCCTTAAACATCTTGAACTAATATAGACAGTATGTATTATATATTTATATATATAATTATAATATATGTATTTTTCCTTAGTTTCCTGTAAGAATCCCTCTTGGCTTTTAGAAAGGATATTTTTCTCATGTTCTCACAAGGACCTTTGTTCTGTGCTTCAGTGGAGAGGAAATATGTACTCTGATGTCTTGCAATCACAGAAAGAACTTTTATACATGTGGGCAAGTCCTCTTAAAGAGAAAAGGGAGAATCAACCAGCTCTTCACTACCCATGGAGGAAACCCCATCTCTCACCTATGAATCTTGACTACATTGGCTGGATTTTCTTCATTTACTGTTTTGGTCTCACTTTCTCTCTTCAGCATTTATACCATGGCTTTAAGGTTTCATGGTGGCATCATTACCTGAATTACAAACATAAAATATAGCTGTCACCAGCTGATCTTAAATTCCAGTTACCTGTTGAAACAATAGCATCATTCTTCTGGGTGGTGGTGGCACGTGCCTTTAAACCAAGCACTTGGGAGGTAAAGGGAGACAGATCTCTGAGTTCAAGTACCACATGTTTGATAAAACAACATCCAGAACAGTCAGGGCTATACCGAGAAACCTTAGGCAAACAAATAAGCAAAAAAAAAAAAAAAAAAAAAAAAAAAAAAGAAAGAAAGAAAGAAAGAAAAAATAAAAAGAGAGAGAGAATCCTTCTATCCTTCTAGCTTCAATTTCATCAAAAGTAATAGATTGCAGCCATCAGAAATGTCACAAAATTGACAACAACTAATGCTTCTACATGTGAGCATTTTCCAGAACCTGTAAACAAAGACTGCTTGATCTTTTTCTGGTTACCGAGACCTGAATAATCACCCAGAAACTGTATTAATTACATTACTGCTTGGTCTATTAGCTCAGGCTTCTTATTAGCTATCTCTTATATCTTACATTAACCTATAATTTTAACCCGTGTATCACCATGAAGCTGTGGCCTACAGGCAAGGCTCCAGTGTCTGTCTCCTTTGGAAGCTACAAGGCTTCTCCCTGACTCTGCTTACTCTCTCTATCTCTGTTTGGATTTCCCTGCCTGGCTTTACTCTGCCATTGGCTAAAACAGCTTTACTCATTATCCAGCAGAAAGACATTCCAAATCAAGAACCTGATGTGGAACCACCACCTTGGATCAAGGATTCTATCAACAGACTTTTATTGGTGAAATTAAAAAGAAATATAAAATTTTTGAAGGCCCACTCAATTGGCCTCAAAGATTAGAGAGACATTCAGTTTTAGAAGTTCCACTAGCAGGTTCAGTCTTAGAAACACACACCTTTTTGGCACTTGAATTGTACTATCTCTTTGATTTAAATTACATGCTTTTAGTTATGATCCACTTAACACCTCTCAAATTTAAATAGCTTTTATTTCTTTATGACTGAAAAGTTGAATTTAAATGATAGGTGTAGGCAGTAATTGGTGAAATGCATTTTATAGTACAACTCAGAGAATTAGGGGGCACCCAAAGAGGCAATCACAAAACCCTTTACCCACAGCTAATGGAAAAATGTTCTGCTTATAGCTGGTCCTTAAAATGTTGAGTAAAACTGTCAATTACAACTGTTAACAGCTATCCATAGTGCTCACTGTATTTTACACAGAGGCATGACAGAATATATGTGACATAAAGGCCAGAATTTGAAATCGGGAAATCTTCTCTTAAATGTTTCAGTGTTCAGCTTTTAATTATCACTCAATTTATTTGAAGAAAATTCATATCAGTAGACATTACTTCAGTTTCTTTTTCTTAATATTGCTTGAGAAAAATCTCTCAATAAATTTTGTGTCTATTTAAGAAAGTCATTTCTATAAAAACTTTATTTATTGTGTTATAATCCGATTGTACAAATACCCACTAACTATATGTGACTTACAAAAAGGTGTGCTTTAACTTATCACAGGTATTCTTATCACAATGGCTGAAGAAGGCCTGGCCTCCATAACAAAGCAGAGACACAGAAGCTCTTTTATTGTATGTTTGGAGGATAGGGATGACAAGGCCATTTTTATTTGTGATGAAGACTGATCAAAAGTCTGTGTGTTGGTGCATGAGTAAAAATGGAGTTTCCAATTCTGAGTACATAGTGTGCACTGACTCTATCATGTACTTTCTGTATGCTATAAATGAGTTTGCACAAAGCACAGGTATAACTGACTTCACCAATCATGAAGGTTATGAGGTGAGTGTTTTCCAAAAATATAACACTTCTTCTCAGGTAAATGCAAAATTTGTAAAAATTGGGGAAAATACAGTATAAAAAATTGAAGCAGTAATGAAATCCCTGATTGATTTTTAAGGCAACACCCCTCCAAGCATTATTAACAGCAGAAATGTCATTGTGGTAGTAGCATTTAAAGTGAGTAAAAAGAAGAAAGCATGTACAAAATCCTGGGAGAGAGTTAAGGAATTGAGGTACAGTGTCATCAAAGCTAAATAGAAGCTTGGGATGGAGAAGCTAGGCCATAAAAAATTGAGAGACAATGTTAGACTTCCAGAATTCATATGACAGTCATTAAGAAAACATTATGTGATTGAAAAAAGGGATGTTACTTAATTGTGTTTGTGTTTGTAAAAGGTTATATCATAAAAACAGATAAGAAATGTAACAGACCCAAACTAAAGGTCCTTGATATAAATGGAACCTGGTAATTCTTATAGTCTAGAGACTGGTTATGAATATGAAACTAGTGTAAACAATTCTAATATTATTTATATCCTCTTTCTAAACCAAAGTTTTATATATCAAGCATCTAATATTTCTACTTTTGATATTTGAAGAAACCTATACTTACAGAAGATATATTGATATATATGTATATTAATTTTCAATATGTTAATTTTTAAATAATCATAAGTTACCAAATATTTGTCATCATAACTGAAGAATGGATAAAAGAGTGGTACATTTACATAATGGAGTACTACACAGCAGAAAAAAAATAACGACAGCTTGAATTTTGCAGGAAAATGGATGGAACTAGAAAACATTTTGAGTGAAGTAACTCAGACCCAGAAAGACAATTATCACATGTACTCACTCATAGGTGTTTTTTTAAACATAAAGCAAAGAAAGCCAGCCTACAAAACACAATCCCAGAGAATTTATACAAGAATGCGGAAATTAAGAGAGACTTACATAGATCTAATCTACATGGGAAGTAGAAAGTATAAAAAGACAAGATCTCCTGAGTAAATTGGGAACACAGGGACATTGGGGGAGGGTTGAAAGGGGGAGGGGAGAGGCAGGGAGGGGAGCCCAGAAAAATGGAGAGCTCAATAAATAAAAAAATATACGAATAAGCTACAACTTTCTCCAGAATTTGAAAAGATAATTAAGCTAGATTATGTTTACATTATGAAATTATTCATAACCTTAAGGTTTTAAACATTGCAACTTTAATTGGCATAAATAAAGACCCAGGACATAATTGTTGTGTCAACATAAAAAAAAATCATAGAACATTATTAACACTATTATCTCTCATTTATATTTTAAGTACAAAAGAAGTGAACAAGACAATTTAGAAATGTATAAAAATGATGACTTTTAAGTAGTTCTAGGAAATAAGTGATAAAAATATAAGCAAAACAAAATTGTCATTATCTGGCTCAAGACAGAATTGAATAGGGTAATGGTGAAGAGCACACTGCATTTTTATACTAGATGTACATAAATAAATATCTTAGTTTTTATGGTTTTAATAATTTACTATTGTTTATGATTAGCACATATTTAATTGCAAATAAACTTTGAACATAAAATTATTAAATTTTAGCCTTCCATTTTAAATATTATTAATACAATATTATAAATTTTAGCACAACCAGTTAGTTATGCTAAAAGGAAGGCATGAAGACAAAGGAAGAAAAAGTTGAAGGTGACCCTAAAAGACTGTGGAATTTTTGAGCAGTCTTTAGAACTTCATCAAAGATTTTTATCCCAAAATACATACACAAATGACATTACTTCTGTCTGTTATTCTCTGCAACTTTCTATGTTGGTCTACGAGTACTAGTCAAGAATTTTAAAAATTTAGATGACTGAAGTCCGCCAAATAAGAGTACTTATAATTCTCTGCCCAAGTTTGAACATCCCTTTGGTATCATCATGCACATTTTGTTTTTAACAAAGGTTATGACTAATAATTCCCTTGCCAGTTTTACTCCAGAGAGGACTGCTGTGGTATAAATATGTTCCACAAAGAATTGTGGATTGGGAACCTAGTTCCAGTATTTAGATCTTAATGTTTGGAGCTTAGGCAGACTCCAAACATTATGTGTAATTAGTGTTTTATTAAGTCACTTATCCAAATAATAGAATACATGATATTTTGAGAAAACAAAGAGATACTCAAGATTGTATGTTTATTCTTATTCTTTTGCCACAAGGTGTCACAGGCCATCTAATATCATCACAGAAGTGCACATACCAGATGTAGCCTCATAGGTATTGTAATTTTCAGCCACCAGAACTGTAAGGCATAAATGTTTTTTTAATAAGTAGACCAGGGTGGATATTGGAGAAGGGAATAAGATATCTACACTTATGGGAGTCATTTTAAGATTTGCAAGAGACTTGTCTCTAGAGGGGATCCCAGGTATTCACAGGGAAGTCCCAGCTAGGTACTTGGGCAGCAGAGGAGTGGGTGCCTGAACTGAACTTGTCCCATAGTTACTTTGTTGAATATCTCAATCGTCACCATAGAAATTTCGCATGATGGATGGAGATAGAGCCAGAGACCCACGTTAACACCAGAGCAAGGGATCGTGCTACCAAGGTCCAGTGGAAGAGCAGAAAGAGGGAGAGGATGAGCAAGGACCTCAGGACCGTGAGGGACTGGCCTATCAACAGAGACAGTGGGCTTGATCTATTGGGAGCTCATCGAATCCAGCTGGACCAGGACTGAATAAGCATATCACCTAACCGGACTCTCTGAATGTGACTGCCAATGGGGACTGACTGAGAAGCCAATGATAATGGCACTGGGACCTTGCTCTTCTGCATGTATTGGCTTTTTGGGAACTTATTCTATATGGATGCACATCTTCTTAGACCGAGATGGAGGGGGGTATCCTGCCCCATCTTAGGAAGCAGGGGGAGGGCAGTGGGGTAGGGGGGGAGTGGGAGGGCCGGGAACAAGGGGAGTAAATGTAAATTTTTCTTGTAATAATAATAATAAAAAAAGAAAAAAATAAGTAGGCCAGGTTTAGGTATCCTGTTATAACAAAAGATTAGTTGGTTTATGTTTATTAGGTAATAAATAAAGTGCGAAATTGGAATTGAGGTAGATTATTATTTCTTTTTGAGCATTGTTATCTTTTCCAGACATTCAAATGCTAATTGTGGGTAAGTAGATATTTTCTGTAAATCCCAAATTGAATTCTAGCCTAGTGAAAAACTTAAGACATTAGATAGAGATAACTAAAAACTTATATGGATGACATATAGAGTGATTGAGAAAATGATTCGAGGCTGAGTACACACTTTTATATTGGAAGAGAAGGAAAAGCTGTCAGGGATAATGATGAAGAAAAGCCAGGAATTATGCGGGAGATGGAAGAGGGTAGTATCTTTGGTCATACCTTGAGAAGCAGAAAATGTCATAAGAATTCAAATTTTATTTGCTTGAAACATGTTACCTGAGAAATGGTTCAAGAAGTAGGTAAGAGGGAGAAATAAAACAAGAGTGTGTCTTTAAGAAAAGACACAATAACACTCTTGGTTTCTTATGCATACTCTGATGTTAAAATTGATCCTGACAGCTGTCTCTGATCAATGAGATTGGAAGGATTTTGATAGCTCTCCTAGCAGGACAAGATCGACTTTTCCAACTTATTGAAGTTGAGACCCTTTTCTTTTCTCTGAAAAGGGGGTGATTGTTGTCTGCAGATAGGCCTGAAAGTTCCACTAAAATTCCAAGAATCCAGAATCACAGGAAGTAATTGGATAGTACAGAAGTGAAATTTTTACTATGTTCAGAGGATATCTAGCCAAATATTCATAAAGTACCTGCTAAAGATGGCATCATAGTATCCGAAGTGATTTTTTCAGTATTCTCAGTTTTGTCAAGTATTCATAAGATTATAAGGTAGGTTGAGAATTGACATTGATGAATTAGAATAAATGTACTTGATTAAAGATGGTACTGGTTATATGACAAATAATAATTTATAAGAACTTGAACTTTGTCCTTTATGCTGAAAGAAATCTGAATAGTTTTAAGAAGGAGCCTGACAAATCATATTGGCAATTATCTCAGTGAAGACAATATAATGACAGATGATAATATTTTATCAAAACCTGTGAAGATATAAAAATAACAAGAAGGCATAGGAATTGCCTTTGGAATTAAGAAAAGGGCTAAGGTTTCTTTATCTTTTATTTAAGAAGTACTTGTCCATACAGTAAATAAGAACTGTATCAAAAGTAAAAAGAAGACATTGTAATAAATGCCAATAGAACTCTGTATTTACAAAAATATAAACAAATTGCTGACTTAATAGAATAATAAAAAAAGGCTGATGAATGTACCAATTCAACTTTTAACAGGGAAATCAGTTGTCTAGGTTCTTTTTGAAATACAAGACAGCAAAAATATGGAAGCTTATAATGTCGTCAGTCAGGTTTCTTGCAAAACAGCTTAATGAGTCAAATAATTTTCTATGTAAGCATGAGAATCTGAGTTGAACCCTTCAGTCCTCCTACAAAACTCTACATATGGCTTCATACTCCTGTAGCCCCTGATGTAGGAACTTGGTGACCCACCAGTGTAGCTAAAATCGCCACCTTCTAGTTCAATGAGAGACCCTCTATTCAGATAGCAATGGGAAGAACTATAGAGAGAACCTGTGACAAAGTTTCCACATTCATGTACATCTCTGTGTCTATAGAATATTTAGAACTTAAGATTTAGATATGTAAACATCTGCATGATATTTAAATGTCATTAGATCAAGAAGAATACTAGCATTTTGAAGGAGCCAGAATCTAATCAGTTTTATAGTAAAACTACAATCAAAGTATTATATTGCTATCTAACAGTCTTTAAACATGTGAAGCAAAGGACACCTTCATTGGTAAGGAAGTTTCCTTTCCAAAGTTCAGCTGAAATACTCCATTACAAAGTAGCCTGTTATTAGATCTCTGCCTTTGGCAAATGGCTCTCAGCCACTGTCTCTCCACTGTCTATCTTCCCAACCTTGGACATCAGCATTCTTCTTTGAATGCATTAGTCACTCATGAATAATGACATAAAAGCTTAGCAATGCTCCAGACAGAGAGCCTTCTATTATACTTTCCTAACAACCATTAATATCCATAACACTCAGCAGTTTTCTAATTTTCTTCTTTTAAAGGACGAGCTATAACTATGTCACAGAGTAGCATGAGGTCCAAAACTACTACCGGTTTCATTAGTGAGAGTGAGAAAAGAAAATAAGTGGGAAAAAATGGTCTGTACCTCTATTAGGCACAAGAAACTCTGGTTTAAAGCTAAAAGACAAGAAAGTGATCATTGAATCTAAAGTACAAAGTACAACAAATGGCATGCCATTTCATAAAACAATTTGTTTGTCCTTATAAATATCTTAGATAATAAAGATTTTCTATGCTAGGAAATAATAATGGCTTCCTTTGTTTCCGGGGGTGGGGGAAGGGCAGCATCAAATTGTTCTTCTGCTTTCCATGAACTCTCAGTAAACTCCCAAGTTCTGTCACTAGTTTAGAAGACAAAGCAAGTAGAAGCATCTCCATTAACAAGTAATGAGACTAGAAGTATTTTTAAAAATGAAATGGTTTACATAAATGATAACCAATTCTCTGGGGAAGGTCATTTCTCCCTCTCTCATCATTCTCTAGTTCCCTTTGTTCTTTATCTAAGCTGAGGACCCACAAGTTTCCCCTTCTCATGTTAGCCTCTCCATCAGTACATCATTGTTCAAGCTGATTTAAACAGCTGTGGTGATGCACTTTCGTGGGCAAATCCTCTATGGCATTGCCAGGAGATAGAAACTAACACCATCTTGACTGTGCCTCTGGCTCTTCACAAAGTTTCTTTCTTCTTCTGCAGTGATCCCTAAGCCTTAGGTGGGGAATCATGTTAAAGGATACAGAAAGAAGACTTTCATTTGGACTTTGATCAAAATTTGTTGGTATTTTATTCTTTTTATTAGTTAAATTACAGAAACCAAGCCAAAGCTTGTGGAGTTTTCTAAAAAGAAAAGGAGGAAAAAAGAATCTATACAGTCTACAAAAGCAGTGAACTGATTGAAGCCTGTGTTTCCTTTTGTTGATATAGAGTAATTACCATTATAGCATGAGTTTATTTAATAACATTGTAAACAATTTTGATATATTATGATAACATGTTCAAGTAATAGTTCATGTCAGCATACTATTAAAATAGACTTGGTGTCATGAGCTTCATGGTCAAATTTACTTTCTGAGTTCACGAAAGAAAAAATATGTCGTTTGAGGTTTTGAAAAGTGAAACTCACTGATATAAATGTTTAAAATTACAGAAAGGAACAGGAATGTTTACACTGAGTTAGGAAAATGGAGCATAGGTAGAGAAGGAATACGGAAATGGATAATAACACTAACGTCCCCTCAAAAAATATATAGAAATTTACTGCCATAGAAGCATAGAACCTTGCTAAAGGAAATCAATATATATGTGTACAAATGCAAATACAAATATATGTGCATATATACATCTTACAAAGAATAAGCCAGTAAGAAGCTTAACCTCTACTGGTCAGTTGTGGTAGATGTTGTGCACAGTACCAGAGAAGAAGAGTAATGATAAGTCATACGTAACTATGAAGCTGGCATTCTATAATGACTAGGGTGGAGAGACATAACCATTCATGTAATATTGGCGCAGAACCTGTGGGAGAAACCAACCACTTTCTGATTGTATTTAAGTCCCACTCTACAAGGATAAACTCGCACCTGGCAGCAAGTTTAGTTTAGACAAAGTATAGGAGCCTCTGCTGCTAAATAGGCATAGAATTAAACCAATTCCTAATAACCTATCATTATATCTATAGATCAAACTGTCTCCAAACTTTCATCTGAGAAGCTTATATTTGTATGAGATGGTGATTAACCCAGAGCTCTATAACCAGGTAAGGTGCAGAGACTCAAAGATTGCAGAATGCCCAATCTTAACATGTCTCCCACATGTTTCCAAGGCTCAATATTATTGTGGAAGAGAAGAAAGATTGTATGAGTCATAGGCAGAGGATAACAAGGAAACATTATCTGTGGAAACAGCAGGAAGGCTGTGCACATGAATGGGCTGTGGTTGGGACAGGGTGTACAAATTCTGCACAAGCCAGAATCATTGCTAATCCAAACATGGAGAAAGGAACTGGGCACACATTCCCATCACTCACTGAAGAGTTACTGGCAATTATTAGCTATTGGAAAAGAAGGGGTCAATTTTCTCTCAGCCTGTAGCTATTCGGTAAGTCAACCACTCTCTACAGACCTCCAAGAATGTTTAAAGAGCACACATCAGTCTTGATAGATGAAAAAGCAGAAATCAGGACAGAACATTAAGTTGGTAGGGAAGGGTATGGTTTGGAATGACTAGGGGAGGAATACATTAATAAAAATATCCATATGAACCTCATAATGAACTACAAAAGTAATGTAGAAATCACGCATCTTACATTGTTAATATTAATGATAGGTACTAACTTCAAATATCTCCAAAATACGTTACATTTGGTAACTTAGTCAACATGGCATGATATATTCTTTTTTCTTTCTTGTAATCTAGATATCCCTTTACCTGCATATTAGCCATTTATTTTCCCTTTAATTGAACTTTACGGTAATAGTCTTCTGATTTGCTACTGGATTATCTTACTTATAAACACTCATATCTTTGTTGTTTGGCAAGAGTTGTATTCTGATCTTAAACTCTGCTGCAGAGTTCCCTTCAACTTTACACTATTATCTATATAAATGATTAAACAGAAATCAACTTTTAAATAACTTAGTACAAACATTGCCCAAATGCAATTCATTAACATAGGCAATTCATTGTGACTCTCAGGGAAATACTTACATTTCAGAGTCAAGAGATCATTCTCCAGAATGTTGCATCACCTTGTACTCACCTAAGCTGAGATTATTGACAATGATGATAAGAATGAATGTTACTCTATCTGATAGTCTATACCAATTATTACCTAACATGCTATCAACTTTGCATGGTATTGAGGACAGATATAATGGAATTAAATACTACTCTTTTTTCATCTCTATTTTAGTTCTAAGAAAGTATTTTTTCAAAGTTTCTTTTTTTAACTGTATGGAAGAACTTATGATAGAGTTATGAGTACAACTGGAGGAGGCATCTGAACTTAACTGAATTTTATAATCCTTTCACACAACATAAGGAAGTTCATAGTCTACTTAGCAAGAAGTTGTCCAATGAATTCCATTAATAACCATATTTTTATTTACCTATATAAGGCATCTATTAAAAATGTTTTAGCCAGAAAGAATATTTACCTACTGTTCATTAACTCATTGATGGAAGCGTCTGTCTGACTGTCTATTATTTTAAATTTAAGTCTCAGAATAAAAATGCATGAGCCTTACCAGAATGGTAGTTCCTAAAATAATGTTGAGAGCTTCCCAGAGAGAGAGTGAGAGAGATTAAATTTTAAATATCCAAAGAAACCATAGAATTATGCAATTCATTTTAATCATTTGCCATTAAGAATTTTAATGCCTTTAGTGTTACCTATTCTGATTTAAAAACCTGCTAGGCTATTTTATTCCTATAATTGAATTCTGTATGATACAAGATCAGTTATGTTCAAAGATGGCTTGGTTATTGCTGCCGTAATAATCTGTCTATTCCTTATCTATGTGTCATGAAGCCTAAACTGATTGTTTTTACAAATAATGTTGAGGGTTTTCTTAATAATTATTTTCTGCACAGGTTCAGAATTGAGGACAAGCAGTTCCTGTATGCCAACTTTATATTTTCTTATATTTTATGTTTATCAGTCAGTTGTCACAAACAATTCAAGTTAGGTAAGATAAATGAATAAGTTTAGATACTGATATGACAGACACATAACCATAAGATAGATCATAAGGCTCATCTTTTTTAGACACTATTAATAAAATAATATTTTCAGCAGAGTGTTTATAGATAACTTCTGGAATCTTCCTGGGTGGGGATTGTTGAAGGTTTCCCCAATTACATTAAATGAGGTATTGAGGCAGATGGACAAGTGAATCTCTAATTCTGCCACCATAACGGAACCCAGTCTAAAGCCAATGAGAGTGGCTAATTAACCATATTAAACATCCTGTCAATCTCAGTCAAATAAAGTAATCAATTCCCTGTGATATTTAGAATTGGAATAAAAGAGATTGATATGTGGTAACCAGTATGTGTTGTACTGGAAACCAAAAGAAGAAAAGTTTTGCAAAGTATGTGTGAGTGTCTCCCAGACTGAGAAGCGGCTTCTAACTACCCATGCACTGATGGTGTGGGGATGCAGTTGTTTCCATAAAGAAACTTAGCAATCATTTGAACAACATGGGTTTAAAATCAAATATATGCTTACCCAGTTACTTTTCTAACATGCTTTTATTTCTTTTGAATTTCCTATGTTGACAAAGTTACATTAGAAACAATGTAATATTGTCTTCTTCTTACTTGAATTTCTTGTTCTGTAGAGCATAGAACATATTCTCCATGGTTTTCAAGGAATTACAAAACTTTGCCTGATCCATGAAAGCTTCAGCAGTTTTTAATGTTGATGCTTTTGTTTTAAAAACACATACACGCACAGTAAGAGCATCATAGTGTCTTCAATAATTCTTACGATGTATTGCTGATGCTACTGTTCCACCGAGCAGCAAACATCTCCTCCAAGATTAATTGGAAGGCTAATGAAACCACTGTAAGCAACTAGATCATCTGCAACATTGATATTTCTGTAGCATAATGTTTACTTTTTCCATTTATATAATTAACTTAGATGAAATGCTTGTGCAGTAATGTGGAGTGTTATGGATTAATTACTTATTTAATAGCCAAGATGAAATGTGTCATGTAAATTTTAAATACACCAATTAGGACTTTTTGCTTTGCTGCACTTACAATAAATTGTAAGCTAGGAGTGATCACATAGGATAGTACATAATATTGAATACATCGTAGCAAGAACAGAATTTCAGTAGGTTTAGTAGGTTTTGACTAGTCAGGATTTTGAACAGAAGAAATAAAAAGTGAATATATTTTTATAGTGAAATATAATATTATGTTTGCATAAAGGTATATTTTGATATTTTAGTAATGATAATAATAAATTATGAAAACTTTGCATTCTACCATAATTTCATAATTGTGAGTTCGTAAATTTTCAAAATAAGTGCAAACTATTATAAAAAAATAAAAAAACATGTTTCTGATTTTCTAGCAAAGGCATACTACCCTGTAATTTTAAAATCAGAAGCAGCTTTGAGTCTTAAGTGTATCAACTTTTTTGTACAGGTTCAAAAAATATGAGTCAGGAAAGAACCAAAAAATGAGTTACATTACTACATAATTCATATGTGCATTTCTTAGCTTTTAACAAAATACAGTTAAAAATTGAAATGAACAATTTGTATAATGTTGGGCAAATCATCCACTTCAACAAACTTAAAACATCAGTCATTGTTTATCAGACTTAAATACAGCGTGTTTTCATTCAAAGCTTTTCTCTTATTGTAAGCATCAATTTTTGTCTTTTGCCACTTTGTTTTAAAAATTGGCATTTGTTTACTTGTAAACTTAATATTCATTAAGTTGAACCCTTTCACTGCCTTTGCATGAATGTATAAATGTAATTCAGTTGAAGTCTTCAATGTATATTAAAAATATGAAGCAGATAATGTTATTATCTCTATCGTGAAATCACTGTAACACTGCCTGTGACTTTTCCTGAAACTCTGGTTTGTGCCTTTCCAACTTTTTATGTAAAACAATTCTTAATGTGGAAAGATAGTTGCCAAACATCTAAGAGAATAACGTTTAGAGAAATTTCCAAGAGACTGTAGCAATATGTGTTACTAAATAAAATTTACCTAAAAATTTATCTTTTATATGAATAATCTAACTCTGTTTAAAGGTCTTCTCTTTCTGGGTTCCATCCTCTGTAAAGCACTGTGAATACAAAGGCGAGAGAAGAAAAGCTTCAGACTCACTTTACTGAATAGGAGTGGAATTTTCCTTTAATATTTTATATCTCCTTTGCCTACCAATTCTGTTCCTATCTCTTAAAAAGTAAAACTGTGTAGCTTCATTGAGTAAATTTGATCTTCTCGAATTCTATTAAAGGAGCTTATTTCATAATTGCCACATTTTGCAGTGAATAGCAGAAAACGAGTTCAGTTTCATCACTAAAAATGTCTTTTCTATTCATAACAGACAACCGTTTTAGAATGGTATAGTAACATTTTATATCTATATAAGTTCTTATGAAAATGTACAAGTGTTCCCAAAGGCATCTAACAAGATTATATTGCTTCCTTGGTATTTACTGTTTTAGTAACTTTGCCAGTATGAAGAGAATATATTTATTTAGTATGCTTTCCTTTTAGTCCAGGTAAGTTTTCATACTGGTCTTCGCATTTCCTCAAACTATGTGTAAACTATCCTTTAAATATTGAGGTACAGACATTTATCTGATTTAAAACTATAAAAGTTTGTTTTATATAAATATTCACATGGAAAGGTCTGAACTTGGCATTCAACTTTAACAATGGCTCTGTGAGTACACTGGTGTCGGCACAGTGACTGTGCACATCACTGCTTTTTATATGTCCCTGTTACCAAGCTAACCTTACTATAATCCCATTCTAAAAGCTCTGTGAGGTCCAAGATAAAGAAAGACTGGCAACTGTGGGATGCACGGAATCGATGAGTAATTCCTCCGCAATAGATACTTCTCAATATGCTGTGACATGTGGTCTCCTGCGTCTAGAGAATGCTTTTCTTGCCATTTATGGTTTTCACATCTTGTTCTTTGCAAAGTCTTAAGATTAGGACTCGACATTCCTAATTCCTGGAGCAAAAAATAGTGATTTTCTTCGTTCGTTATCCCAAACACCACTGAATTCTTTTAGGAAATGGCTAAGGAAATAATTTCCTTATACACTGGATGTATATAATGGTTAGATATATTAATATTTAAGGTGTCTTTGCTTACATTGTGTGTGTTATAATGACTGCTTTTCTTTTTTTTATTGTTAAAAGAAAAATTTACGTTTACTCCCATTGTTCCCGGCCCTCCCGCTCCCACACTACCCAACCACCCTCCCAATGCTTCCTAAAGATGGGGCAGGATACCCTGCCCTATGGGAAGCCCAAGGCCCTCCC
>JAQHUG010000011.1:11307149-11319314 GCA_028555095.1 Dicrostonyx torquatus
GCTCATAGGTTTACATGTTTGAATCCTTGGTCTCCATTCAGTGGTTTGGGTAGGACTGGGAGGTATAGCCATTTTGGAAGTAGTGTTTCACTGTAGGTGAACTTTCTGGTGTAAAAAAAGCACAACATACCAGTTAGCTCTCTCTGCATCCTACTTGCCTGTAAGGATGTCAATTCTAAACTCCTGCTTCAGATTCACGGTTGTCTGGCCATGCTTGTCTGGCTCCTAGCTACAATGATGCTAATGTGGACTAACACTGGAACTGTGAACACAGAGTTAAATTCCTTGTTATATGTTATGTTGTTTATGGTGTTTTGTCACAGCAGTAGAAAAGCAACTAAAACAAAGCCCTTATAAACCACCATCTTAGTTTTGTTGTTGATGTTTTGTTATTTCTGATGAACTTTGCTGGGGTTGATTTCTTTTTCATTGCTTCAGTTTTCTAAAATTTGACATTCTGTGCATTCATTACTGAGAAAAAATTTAGCGTTCATTTATTTGATTAATTTCCAATGTTCCTCTTGTTACTGATTTCTAGTTTTATTCCAGTATAGTCAGAGAAATGCCTGATGTAGCTCTAGGTTTTCAGAATTTCTAGAGATTGTTCTGGTGAATTAACATTATGTGGCCTATACTAGAACCTATTAAATATGCCTTTTTTATGGGTACTGTGCAGTTATTTACTGAAATAGTGTGTAAATGATTATTGGGATCCTTTAGTCTCAAACAGAATTTAACAGTGAGTGTTTTATTTGTGTGTTAAAAGTGGGTTGTTAAAATCCTCAAACTGTGTTTTATTACAGTTTACATATTCATTTACATCTAACCATGTGTCTATATATAACTGTGCGCTCCAGAATTGGGTCCATATATATTTCAATTATTTCTTCTTATTGAATTTAACCTTTATGGCTCAATGACAACTTCTTTTGTCTCCTTTTTAAAACTTGATTTTCCATATCTAATTTATTTAAATATGCAGATACCTATGTTTGATTTAGATTTCTGCTTCTATAGAATATCATTTTCCATCCCTCCCGTTCTGCTTGCATCTTTCCTATACTTGAGTTTCTGTTAGGTGGTAAATTGTATTAGTTATTTTTGTGTTATTGTCAAAAAAGTACAACAGCAAATTAAGTGCAGGAATTATTCTCTCCTATTCCTTTTTGGATATCTTCTTATAGAATCCTTAGAAGAATATGAAGAAGAAGAAAAAAAAAACTTGTCATCATGGCAGTCGGGAACAAAGCAAGAGAGACAGAAACAGAGTAAAATGGTACAAGGGGATAGTTCAGTGGTTGAAGCACTTGCTGTACATGTTTGAATACCAGAATTCATAGCCCCAGTCCAACATGCAGCAAGAGGATGCTTCTGTCTATAATGCCATCACTATGAAACTAAAGATAGGTATTCCTAAGAAAGCCAGAAACAGTGAGCTCCACATAAACCTTAGGACTGCACATGAACATACACACACACACACACACACACAGACACACACACACGCACGCACACATGCACACATACACATACATGCACACACAGAGAAAGATTATTACATCACACACATATAAAAGAAGAGAGGAAGACAGAGTAGAGGAGTAGAAAAAGATTGAAGCACTCAGGACATGTCTTAAATGACTAGAATCTGCCTCTTACATTTTACAGTTAATAAATTGTTAATAATTGCATCCTTGTGTGCATTCAACCAACAGATTAATCCATGATTACACAGAGATCTCGTGTTTTAGTTGTGTCAGAGAATATATTCATAGACTCACCCACATTAGCATCTTAATCTAACCCAGCTAACAATTACTGTTAACCTTTACAAAAAACAACTGGGTGTAGATTTTCCTTCCCCTTATTCAACCATTCTGCATCCTTTACTTTGGGAAATTCATATGTTCCATTCATAGATATTACTGATAAAGATGTACTATTGTCTTTCTGTACTTTTGTGGTTCTCTTATCTGCCCTTTGTTCCTTTCTTCCTCCCCTACTTTTCACCTTTGTATTTGGATGGGTTTCATGTTAACTGATTTAATTTTCTCTGCTGTATCTGCTTTACTGTTCTTCTGCAATTTTTATCCCATTTTTATACTATTTATCCTTTCAGTTCTAGTATAGGAGTCTAAGAAATTTGCTTTTTAAAACCTATTGTACCTGTCCAATCTCATATTATACATTTGGATATAAATCTCCCAAACATACCACTATAAATGTTAATTCCAATATATATATTAGGAAAATCACACATTTTATTTCAGTACAAATTTCTTTTTATTTTTCTTCAGCCAAAGCTGAGATTTCTTATACAATAATAATTCATGAAGTGATCTATTTGCTTGCCTGGAAATTACAAGGTCAGTTGTAGGGTATGCTTGAATAAAATAAAACTGTTATTGTGAGAACCAGAACCAGAAATGTCATTACAGAATACATAGTCATAGGACAATTAGTTCAAAATTTAAGATAAAGTTATTTCTCCAGAGATGGCACAGTGGATAAGAGCACTGCCTGCTCTTCCAAAGGTCCTGAGTTCAATTTTCAGCAACCACATGGTGGCTCACAACCATCTGTAATGACATCTGGCACCCTCTTTTCAGCAACCACATGGTGGCTCACAACCATCTGTAATGACATCTGGCACTCTCTTGAGGAAGAGATTTAGTCAGTTGTCCTCATCAGCTTAGACCATGAGCCCTAATATGGAAAAGTTCAACAGAATCACGATATACTGGCTGCCCATGCACACTTCAGCTTTGCCAGGTCATAAATTTCATTTCAAATTTTAAAAGGTTCAGCCATCCTATTATCTTCGATTTCCAAGCCTGTTCCATGGTATGCTTCCATGGTTCCCTGCACACTTCTGCTACCATCAATATACTCCAAAGTCTGACTTTCCATTTAGCTTTTCTAGATTTGGCAAGAGATAAGGATCATTTAGGTTAGTAGTGATCTTCAATACAGTTCTACATCTTGCAGTGACACCCAACCATAAAATCATTTCATTTGCCTATGTTATGAATCATAAAGCAAATATTCATGTTTTCTGATAGTTTGGAACGACTGCAATGAAAAGTTGCATCTCACAGGTTGAGATCAACAGTTTTAGGTATTTCCATTAAGGTCTCCTGAAATGAAAGGATTTCCCTATGTCAGTTTACCCAGATGAACATTATACTATATCCCCTAATGTCTTGGTGTCAACCTAAAAAGGTTCACAAACCCCAAAGCATACAGTTACCATTGTCTCTACGTCCTTTGTTTAACACAGCTACCAAAGAATCCAGGGCACCTTTCTTCATGGACACCGCATGCCAATCTATCCATGTGCTTTGATAGAGATCGAAATAATACCTTGGACACCATCAGTGGGGCCAATTTAACTGTGGGAATAGTGAAGATTACAGTTCTAGTATCTTAAAATGAAGGTTTGTTTCTATAACCATTTGAGACAGTATGTCTGCTTTTCTGGATTCCATAACATTTGCAGCGAGTTTCTGCTGGGCAAAGATTCAGAATTAATCTTAAGGAAACTGACAGCAGTGTCAGAGAGTACATTTTAGGGAGGAAACATTGCAAAGCCTTATTGAGTTAGTGGTATAAAGGTAAAATAGTCTTTATTCCAAGGAGACCTTTAGAGAAGACAAGTGAAAAGCAATTTTAAAATTGTCAAAAATTTCATGCCATAGGAGAAAATTAACTATATTAAATATTTATTTATGTTTCTACAAGAGCTCCTAGATTTCTAATAAAATTAGCCTAGGAATTCTACTACGTTTGTGATATGTACTTTCATGGATGTTTTCTGTGACCAGAACCAACCTGTCTTGAATTTCAAGTATTAATAAAACTGTCATTTTACTCTGGGTATATAATAACTAAAATAAAACTTCATTTATTAAATGAAGCAGGAAAAGATATCTTATAACATGTAGCACATATTAACTAGAGATACTCTCACATAATAATCCTCTTTTGGGGTTCATAGTAAACACTTCATTGCTAATAATATTCTCAGAAAAAATATTTCCCAAGTGGTAACAGAAAACACAAATTTACATAGTAACCATTTAATAGGATTTATTAGTGAGCTAGTCACGTGTAGTATTTACATGATATAGATTACAGCAGAAACAGCAAGAAATGAAGATTTAGTTTGCTCATGACTTTACAGAATTTGGTCTCATGTTGCAAAAACTGTTTGTCTCGTGATGGTCAAGAAATAGAAAGAAAAAAGAAGCCAAACTAGCAGGATGCTTTTTTATTAGCCTTTCATTTTAGCTGACTTAGACAACTAGACAGTGCTGACCATAAGCTGTAAAGGACGACCCTCCTCAAGTACTGTTCCCCATGTCAATTATCTCTGAAGACAACCACACAAACATCCCTAGAAGTGTGTTTTTTCCCAATGTCTTATGAATTTCTAGGGTCAATTAACGAAGATTAGCTATCACATTGCATTTTAGAAATAAATTTTGAATGATATTTGTCTTGGCCAGTATCCTATTGCTGTGAAGAAACACCATGACCATGGCAACTCTTTTAAAAGCAAGCTCTTTTGAATTGGCCATGCATTACAATTTCAGAGGTTTAATCTATGTTATCATGGGGGTCACAGTGGATTATGGCATACATGGTGTTGGAGATGTAGCTAAGAGTTCTTCTACATCCAGATTCTATGGGAGCATGAAGAGAGAGCCACTGGGCCTGACTTGGGTCTGTTAAAACCTCAAAGCCCCTACTCCTGTGGCACACTTCTTCCAACAAGGCAACAAATCCTAAACCTTTAATCTATGCCTCGCTGGTGACCAAACATTCAATATATGAGCCTATGGAGCCAGTCTCCCTCAAAAGACCATAATATTGATGATGCTTATCAGCTGAAAGCTTTTCTTAAAATACTTGGATCAATATATTCTTACTATCAAATATTTATAATATTTAGACTCATGAGCCTCTAAGTAATGTCAATATTATTTCTGCAAAGACTCATTTAACTAATATAGTCTTAACATTGCATCAAAGATTTCACTGAAATATAGACTTCATAGAGTCTTTACATTGATTCACCTGTTTGTTTTACATTTCCCATAAGGGAATGCACTCTAGTGTTAAGACAATTCCCATTGAAGAGATAGTAGATCTACTTTTACATAACTTCTACATTCTGGCATCTTCTGATGAATCTACTTCCTTAGTCTCTTGTTCTGCACTTCAATGTGTTTAGAAAAGTCAGAATGTTCAAAGATGCACAGGTCATATTATGCTCTATCTCTACATATCCACTTGGTTACTCTATTATTCTACACACAAAAACATGAAGATCAGATTCCTCCCTACATGCTCTAAAATGCTATACAAACTGGCTTCCCACAGACAATTCAACTTTGTCATCTTCTCTTTTTGTTGCTAATGATTCTAACCACAACATATTTATCAATTTCTGGCATACCAAGAATTTTTCTTTCTCAGAGATATACTTACATTCTAGAAAAATACACTCGATAATGTTCTTATTGCTGCTACTGTATGATCCAATGTATACCTTTCAATTCAAATATCAAAGTCATCACCTTTAGTACTTCAGATAATGATAATTTTTAAAGAAGTGTTTTCAAAGGTGAAATTAAACTGAAGATTATTCAAGTGTGCCCTAAGCCAGCACAGCAACTTCAGAAGAAGTAGGTATGACATAGTCATGGAAAAAGGAAATACCACTGAATGCTAAAAAACACATACCCATTTACAAGACAAGTAGAGAAACCACAGAAAAACTCAGTCCTGCTCATGTTAATTTTGAATATTTATCTTCCATGTGTAAGAAAAAAATAAAATGTTATTTTGCCCCCTATATTTACTATATTCTTGCTTTCATGTGCTAATTCTTTCTTCAGTTTAATGAATTTCAACTGTTGCATCCTCAGAAAGGCCTTCTTTAAGTATAATAACTAAGGGCTCAAATACATTAGCTACTCTTTTTTTATCTATTTTCTTGGTAGCATGTATTAATGCAAAAGCAATATTCTTCTTGTTAAACTATTTATGTTATAAATGGCATAAGTTTCTTGAGCCTACAATTTTAAATTTTCTGATCAGACAACACTATCACAAAATTTTCATCAGATTATTTCCAAGCAAATGGTATATTAGAAATATTTTGTACACCCTGATTTAGTGACACTTGTTTGTAGCCCTGGCATTTATGAGGCTGAGGCTAGAGGAGAGTCATGAGTTCAAGTCCGGTCATGCCAACATAGTGAGTTGCAACTCACCTGGGGTGGTACATATGCAAACTGCCTGCAAAGCCTACCCCTTAAAAATACTGAACTCCTATTCTTGATTTCTACCATTCAATTACTTTGATTTATGCCCCATCTGAGACTTCACTCCCAGTTGTCTCTGCTTCTTGTCTGTGAATGAACAGTGATTGCCTGCTTCCAAATTACTAGTCTACTCCTTGTCCTTTGGATGTGCATTTCCACCACAACAGAGTTTATTATCTCTGGAAACATAAGCTCAAATCAATCCAATTTTCTCTAAGTCAGTATTGTTATGCTCTCTCTATATATATCTATATCTATATCTATATCTATATCTATATCTATATCTATATCTATATCTATATCTATATCTATATCTATATCTATATCTATATCTATATCTATAATATGTCACAAATCCATAACAATTTTTGTATCTTCTTATTGGATCTAAATATTTCAGCTATTTCCCGATCTGCATAATTCTACTTCACCAACTTTCTCTCTATGTTCATCTTGGAGTGAACCCAGTCACTTTATTTCCAAATGCTGACTTTATGTCTTCACTCACAAATACCATTTCTGCACTTTTCCAACACTTTTTGAGGGCAAACTTATTCTTTCTAACTCTTTTTGGAGGATTATCTAGTTCATGAATTACATCATAACTACTACAATCTCAATCATCTCCCCAATCCCCAAGATAAGTTTAATTGCATTTGCTGTCTTTTGATTTACCTATTATTAGCTAGTGTTGCTTCTTGCTATTCATCTGCAACAAACAGTATATAATAAAATCATGAAACAAAAACTACTTTGATTTTAAATATTCACCTTGATAGGAAGGATATTATAGGTATTTTCTAAATAATTTCTAGATGGTAAATCATTCAGGCATTCCCACAGAAATGTTCATAAGAAAGCAGATAAAGAGCTCACTTTATCACCCTTTCCCAAGACACCTAATTTTCAACCACTTTGTATAAGGAAATAAAGAACTAAACAAGGACATTAGGTACATCTGTAGCATTAAATGTAGTTACAAATATACTAAAAGTAAAGGAGAGCGGAGAGAAGAGATTACAAAGCACTACTTAGGGAATATTGAAATGTCATCTACCCTCAAGGTGAAAGAGATTTTAGCTACAAAGTGCTAAATGTTGCCATAAACCTGAAGCTCACTTCAGTAACTATTATCTTTGATTATAAGATTTGCCAAGCATGAATAATTTACATAATTTGATTTTGAGTGTTCATCTCCTTCATAGCTTTTATAGGCTATTTCCGTGTTAAACATACAGAGGATGGATTTTATTTTGAACATGTATAATGTGAGTATCTTTATTTTAAACATGTATAATGATACCATGTGCATATGTCCAGCTTATATAAATATATACATATATAAGCATTTGATATTTTGGGCAAATATTATTTGCCTATAGTAGTATTTGTGAAGTAATTATATTACAGAAATGACTGGTAATATACTGTCAGCCCCAGGTGACTCTTTTTGCTATGCAAAAGTGATTACAGAGAGATTGAAGAGATATTTTGCCTTCCATTTGTGGTTATCTTTTATTGAACTTGGTTAATATAACATGCTTCCATGATTTTAGGCTTCAGAATAGGTACAATCAACTTGAAAATGTGTACATATAAATGTGGGTGTAAAACATGTGGCAACTGTAGTCAAGCTTTCAAATTTGCTCTTAGAAGGAATTTAATTGAAACTCAGGTTTTAGACTTCCCTTAACATGTACACTTAACACTTCCTATCAATATGGTGTGTGTGTGTGTGTGTGTGTGTTTGTGTGTATATGTGTGTGTGTGTGTATATATGTGTGTGTGTGTGCTGTGTGTGTATATATATACATATACATACATATATATATGTTTATATATGTGTGTTGTGTGTGAGAGAAAGAAATAACCTAACAAATCATAAATGTATTGGCAATCGCTCAAAAAGATAAAAGTATATCTGATATATTTACAGTTATAACTAAGCAGTAAATTTATATCCAAAGTCTTCTGTCACATACAAATAATATTTTATATATACATACAAAATATTATATTATATGAAGAGAGGAATTTAGTTTTATTTGCAGACATGTAATTAAACATTTATTTTCTGCTTACAGAATCTAAAAAATGTTTGATAAATTTCACACAAAAATAATTCCTATGTTATTTATTTTTTTCTTTTTTCTTACTGAAAAGTTTGAGTTTCATACATGTGTAACAAAGTTTCTTGTGCAATATTAACATGACAGGAAATGCCTAATATTTAAGTTCATATATGCTGCACTAGGGGATTAAATTACAATCAGTATTTTTAAAGCATTCTATTGTTTATAGTTTTAAAGGAATGAAATTATTTACTCTATACACATAACACCTCATATGTTCTACTATCTTGAACTCTAATGCCTTCCAACAAAGACAGCAATCTCATTGTGTTCCACCAACTTTTAGTTAATTTATGCATTTTTCTCAGTGCAGTGCTTTGATTGCTGTAAAGGAAGGCTTCCCATCAAGGTCACTTTACACCTCGATGTTTTCATGGCCATACATTAGACCATCAGTGTTTCACAGCTATAAATATGTATAAGATATTTAAAATCATAATTATATCATCTCCCCTTCTTTTTTCTCCCAACAATCCCCCTTGTATCTCCTTCCTCAGCCCCTCCTCTGACTCCACTCTCCAACCTGTCTCATGCTCTACCATTTTTAAATTAGTAGTCTTATCACGACCTTCTTAGAAAGAAGATGTAGTATATGAGTAAAATATTTATAGAATTGATGTTCTCAAAATGTTTGATTTATAATACCACGGTTATATACCAAGTTTTCTGGAAACTCACCAGCTAAGGGTAGAACTACTTATTTTGTTTTTATTATTCAACAAATTGCTTTGGAATATGAGACAAAATTCTGAAGAACTTTGTTAGACTGGATAAATGCTAAGAATGGGAGCTCTACACAGGAAAGTCCTGGGAGCTTGCTTTCCATCCAATCCAGTGAATTGGTGAGCTCTATGATCAATATGAGACTCTAAGACAACAATGTGGTGAACCGTTGAGTGTCAACCTTTGTCCCCCACATCCATGGACTCAGACAACCACATACACACATGTACACAGTCACACAAAGAAACCCCACACAAACACATACACATCTTATAGAAAATTCTGTTCTGTCTAGTTTGACAGTATTAAGGATGTGAATTTGGTCAACAGTGACAATCTGAATCACAGTGTGCTTTTCCTGACATTGTAGGCTGTTGTCTCTATAGTTCCAGTTTCTGTATCATCTATAAGATAGCATGGAGGAATCAAATGGTTTTTTTTTTGTTTTTTTTTATTTTTTATTTTTTTATTCTTTTTTTTCTTTTTTTCTTATTGTTAAAAGAAAAATTTACATTTACTCCCCTTGTTCCCGGCCCTCCCGCTCCCCCACTACCCCACTGCCCTCCCCCTGCTTCCTTAAGGATGGGGCAGGATACAATGCGGTATGGTATACAAAAACAGGATCCTACATTTTGCTGTTTACAAGAAACACACCTCAATCACAGAGACAGACATTATCTCAGAGTAAAGGGTTGGGAAAAGTTTTTTCAATCAAATGGTCCAAAGAAGCAAGCAGGGTTTGCTATACTAATATCTAACAAAATTGACTTCAAACTAAAATCAGTCAGAAGAGATGGAGATGGGCACTTCATACTCATAACAGGAAAAATTCATCAAGAAGAAATCTCAATCCTGAATATCTATGCCCCTAATATAAAAGCTCCCACATATGTGAAAGAAACAATACTAGATCTCAAACCACACATCAAACCCCATACACTAATCGTAGGAGATTTCAACACTCCTCTATCTCCAATAGACAGGTCAACCAGACAGAAACTTAACAAAGAAATACGGGATCTAACAGAGGTAATGAATCAAATGGACTTGATAGACATCTATAGAACATTCCACCCAAACAGAAAAGAATATATCTTCTTCTCAAATGTTTTAAATATTGCAAACAGCAAGAAAAACTCAAGGTCATTATTTTATTACTGCCTTATCCTTATCCAACTGCATAATATCTTGCCCTTAAATAAAAATCTTAATTTATTTATTTAATAGTGGCATATCCTTAATTACCTGTGGGGAAATTTCAAATGCAAAGATAATTTGGACAATTTTAATGAGGCATAAATTATTCAGTTATTTAAAATAAATACCTTCCTATTAAGAAATTTATTGAAAATTGCCCATTATATAATTTACATAAATTATTTAATTAATAAAACTTGTCATTAACTTTTGTGACTCTGGTACAATCCAGGAATACTGATTCATTTATTGAATATTTTCATTAAGCTGTGGAAAGCGTTTCAATATGTGTAACAATAAAAAATATCAAACTAGAAGTTCATGAGATGTCAATCAATACTCTGTTCAGTTGGTATGGAAAAGACTGCTTAGAGAAACTCAGGGAAATTTTTTGTTGCTTTTTTATAACTTGTGATACACCTGAATAAAGAAAACAAAGAGAAATAAAGTTTAGGTTTATTCAAAGAAAAAAAATGATACATGATATCTTGATTCATATATTAATGCCAACAATACATCTCCAATATTCTAACATTACATCTCTAACATATTAAGAAATATTACAATGTTCTTTAACATTAAAAATAAAAATAGCACTACATAATATATACAGGTATTCTACCTTGATAGAGAATTTAGGCTCTTAATGCATAAACCTTTGTTACTCTGAGTTACCTTTTATCAATACAAATGATCATTAAATATGATTTCAACTAAAATGTTATTACAACTAAATGTTATTACAACATGCTTTTGTAATTTTATTCTGATACCAATTCTTTGCAGACTCATCCCTTATTCTCTACCCATGAAACTTCAGGTTCTCTTTTCTGACTCCTAAAAATAAATTATTGCTATACAAATTAGCTTGATTGTGCTAAATGTTCCCCTATAGCCATACAGTGCTTGTGACTTCCATTCGCCTTCTGCTCACTCTTCTTCAAAGATCACTGAGACTTAAAGGGCAGGTTCAGTTTTATTAGTTACTTTTCAATAGCTTTACTTTAAAAAAATTACCAAAGCAACTTTTAAAATAAAGTATTTAATTTGACCTAGAGTTGTAGAGAGTTAGAGTCCAAGATGTCAAAACAAGGCAGGGCCGCAGTAACAGTTGAGAGCTCACATATTAAACCACAAGAAGATGCAGATAATATACCGAGAATGGTAGGAGGTGTTTGAAACCCCAAAGTCTGACATCAGTGACGCACTTCCTCCAACAGTGTCACACTGGTTAAACTTCCCCAGACAGTACCACCAACTGGACACTAATTATTCAAACAAATGAACCTATGGGAACTCTTTCCATTCAAGCCACCAGAACAGTATAGAAGTCCAATTTGAGATTAAACCTTCTGCTCTCTCTTCTCTGCACCTTGACCAGCTGTGAGCCTCCATGTTAATTATCATCTAATGCAAATAGAAGCTCTCTCAAATGACAGTGGAATACTATATTGATCTGTGATTATAATAATAAGTCATTAGGAGTCAGCTAAACACTATGGCCATTTAGCAAATAGTAGTAGTAGGCTCTTCCCTATATTCGACCAGTAGAGCTGCTGATTAACCTAATAATTGTTTTAGGTATTGGCTTCATTTTGTGAATTGGGATTTAAACCCAAATAAAAAAATGGTTGATTATTATCCTGATACTGCTATTGCATTTGGAAAGAGTTGCCAAGCCAGTCTTTATTATAGTTATATGTATTTATTATAGTTATAAGAATTTAAAATTGTCTGTGGTTGCTGATTACTGTTCTCTGATATGGGATTCCCCTCTGTAT
>JAQHUG010000011.1:11331046-11361059 GCA_028555095.1 Dicrostonyx torquatus
TCTCCACTATTGCTGAGGGTCTTAGCTGGGTTCATCCTGATGGATTCCTGGGGATTTCTCTAGTGACACGTTTCTTCCTAGCCCCATAATTGATACCTCAATCAAAATATCTCTTTCTATATCTGAACTTCTCCCATCTTCACTATTCCTTTCCCTCAGATTCTCTTTCCTCCTCTCCTTCTTTCCTCCTTTTCTGCTTCTGCTCTCCCTTTTCACCACAACCCTCATGCTTATAATTTTGTTAGCAGATCTTTTCTATTTCCCCTTCTCAGGGAAATGTATATATGTTTCTCTTATGGTTCACTTTCTTACTTTGCTTCTCTAGGGTTTTGGACTATAGGCTCATTATCCTTTGCTTTTCAGCTAGTATCAACTTACAAATGAGTACAAACCATGCTCATCTCTCTAGGTCTGTGTTACTTCCCTCAAGGTAGTTTTTTTTTTCCTAGTTCCATCCATTTGCATTCAAATTTCAGGATGTCATTGTTTTCTACCACTGAGTAGTAAGTACTGCATTGTGTAAACACACAATATTTTCTTCATCCATTCTTCAGTTGAGAGGCTTCTAGGTTGTTTGCAGGTTCTGGCTATTACAAATAATGCTGCTATGAGCATAATTGAACAAATGTGCTTGTAATATGATTGAGCAACCTTTGGGTACATGCGCTAGAGTGATATTGTTGAGTCCGCAGGTAGGTTGATTCCCAATTTTCTGAGAAACTGCCATAGAGTGGTTGTACAAGTTCGCATTTCCACCAGCAATGCAGAAATAGAGGCAATAAAGAAAACACAAACTGAGGGAATTCTGGAATTGGAGAAGCATTTTTTTAAAGTTGACCTTTGACCACTAATCATGCTATGGTCACACAAGCATGGCATCCACACATACAGGAAGGACATATACACACATGTGCATATCTATAAACATGCTTTTAAAAGAAGTGGATTCCAGGGATAAACATCCATGGTATTTGGAGTAAAACACCCTCATAGCAATTTTAGGAACCTGTTCTTTTTTTGCCCAATTCCATATCATCTTTTTGTTTTTTTCGACAGACTCGTGGTAGATGCCCAGGTCTTCCAGCTCTTAGCAATCTTTCTGTTTCCTCTTCCATGATGTCGCCTGAACCTTGGGTGTAGGGCTTGAGCTGTAAATATATTAATGGAGTCAGGCATCCATGGTCAATCAATTTCTGCCTTTCCCTAGTCTAGCTGCAGTTTCCTGTAATCATCTACATCTACTTCAAAACAAGCTTCTTTGTAAAGGGGTGAGGGCTACACTTATATGTGCATATAAAAGTAAATAATTAGAATGAAGTTTAAACCTATTCTAATTTAGGAACATGACATTAGTAGATTCTCCTCAACAGTCATGGGTAGTAAGCTCATTTCAGTACTAGTAATAAGCTCTCTCCTAAGGAAAGGACTATAAATTAAATCTTCCAGTTGTTGGCTATCTCCAGGGTATAAGTGCCACGATTTCTCCTTTGAGAATATGTTGCCATAATGATCATTGTAGTAGCTCAGAGACATTACAACTAGATAAGACTGCTGATTATTTTTATATTTTGCCATCTTATGGCTTCTTCAGACACTTTGAGAGCTAGTACTCTGGGAATATGCTTGTAGCTTATATTTAGATCAGTTCATTCCAAGTGCTGTATCTGAGATGAGGTGATGTCTCCACCCTTAAGGTCTTACTTTCTTACTGAAAGTAACAAGAGTAAGGGGAAATGCTTATATTCTTATGAAGTCTCTAGAAATACCCTGATCAACAATTACAAAGGAGGCTATCCATCCCGGGAACTGGGATTTTGATAAATCTTTTAAGTAGCACCTATTACTGAGGACAAAATAATTTCTTTTATAAGTAGAGTTGTATTTAAAGTAACAAAGCAATAACCATTACCCTTGATGTATAATTTTGTCTGTGTCATTTCTCTTAAAAAGTCCAAATATATTGCCATAGCAAACTGGTACATTTCTTTTCATTCCAACAGCAATATGAATGGGCCTTTTTGATATTCTGTTTCTTAGTTGTTCATACAGCTCCTTTCCCACTAAATAATTTCTGCTGTGATGAAATGTGCTGATTAAATATTTTAAATGAGATATAAACAGTCACTATTCATAATTATCTTGTATTTCTTTTCTGCCATCCATGATTAATGATACAAACTGACACCATAGATTTCAAGTAAGAAGTATCATTCCTTTAAAGATAAGTTTTCATCAGGAAAAGGTTTTGGATAAATATTTTTGACATGTGAAATTCTGAAGGAGGTTCTCAATTTAGGGATTTAAGACATTAATGCCATTAATTTCAGTCGATAATGACAAATGCATATGATGCATTTTTCAATGTTGCATGCATATTTTTACTGAATTCCTAGTCACTGTATGGTGTATCAAGGATATATTTATTGTCTTAGGATTTATGCAGATCATTTCTATGTTACACATTCTTCATGCTGTTGTCACTTTCAATGGAGCACAGCCTTTCCAGAGCTTTTATATTTGCTCCATAACTACAGCGTTCTGGAGTTCCCACTGTGATTTAAATCAGCTAAAACACCTATGTTGACGTGAGCGTCTGAAAAGGGTTTTATATATAGTCACTTTCGAATTTAGATGTCTATCACTTTATAAGGTAACTTTACGCTAGAAATTATAAAAGTTTGATTACTGTTTGATTTATTACAAATTTGATACATTTTAAGTCAACTCACAATGCAGCAGAAGTGTTTAGGATGCTCAAACTTCCTTTAAGTAGGAAAGAGTCTAGAATCACTGAGTAGATTGAGACCTGTCCCTGAAGATATTTCCAAAAAGAATTAACACAGGGAAGACACATCCTTAATGTATACGACATTATTCTATGCATTCAGTATAGCTGAAAATACTGGGTACAAAAAAGAAAAATGAAAGAAAAA
The DNA here is from genome assembly GCA_028555095.1 of Dicrostonyx torquatus. NCBI lineage: Eukaryota > Metazoa > Chordata > Mammalia > Rodentia > Cricetidae > Dicrostonyx > Dicrostonyx torquatus. The sequence continues at coordinate 11,333,980 of JAQHUG010000011.1, forward strand.
TGATGAAAAAGATATTTTTCTGTTTTCTATTTCTTGCCTAGTGTCTAGAATCTTAGAGAACCAACACCCACCATTATACACTCTGCCCTGCCTTCCTCACCATGTAATAACTTTATCCTCTTAAAATACATTATTTTCCCTATAATTTTCTTCTTCTTAAATATTTGGTTAAAGTAAAGAGAGAAATAGCAAATATGGGAACATACTATCTGTGGAAACAGTGCTATGATCAGACAGACTGTGTTTCAGGAACATACTGACCTGTGGAAGAAACAACATTAAGATAAGGCAGATTGTGTTGCAGGGCCTTTGATGTTGGGTTATTGAGAAATACAAAATAGTTTGGGGTTCTGTACAAAAAAATTCTAGAATACCATTGGCTAAGCATAGAGACCTATTCTGGTGTGAGTAGGACACACCAGATTGTCTGTAAAAGCAGCCAGGAAAGACTATGCTCTGGGTGGGGTATGGGTTGGGAAATTAGTAAACATGGTAACAATTGAGAACTACCTACAGTTCATAAATTAGTCAAAGATTTATTCATAAATACTTTGGAAAGGAAAATGGGTATATTCTGTGTTTATTTGGAACACTCAGTTGAGGGAGTGTTTGAAAATAATTTACTAAGCTGTTTGGCAGAGCAGCTTTCAAAGCATTATAAGGCACAAGCATAGTTTCTGCTAACTGCTCTTAGTCAGAGATACAGTGGGTGATAGAACAGAGATCTGAAAAATATGCACATCAGTAAAGAAAATCACAAGAGAGAGCTTAAAGTTGGAGATGCTGGCCCCCTAGGGAGAAAGCATGGTAACTATAAAAGACAGTCATCCATTAAATGATATACCCCACTCATTCCAAACTCCAACTTCTAAAAGGGCATTTGAAAGGAAAGAGCTTTTAAAGGAATTCACTGCTTAAAAGTTTCTGGGAGTGTTTTTCTAGGTTTAGTCAGCAGAGCTTCAAAATCCTCTATAGATCTTTAATTGTCAGCACAGATAAATAGCAGCATCCATATGGTGCTAAATTATAGGCAAACAAGGTGCAAACAAGACTTACAGTCCCATTGAAGCTCTTGCCAAGACTTCAGATAGTCACTGAAGGCCTCACAATGTGTGTTGAGTTTGCCAAGATATACTGGGGCCTAAAGAGCCTAATATATGAAGCTATGAACCCAGAATTTTCATTATTAGAGGATAGGCCATGTCTGGCACAGAAAGTAGAAGGTGCAGAATATAACCAGAGAGATAGAGACATTGAATGTACTACACAAACATGATGTAGACCAATTAATGCCACCAAGAATGCAGTACACAGGAGATGGAGAAATACGGAAGGGTGTTTGTTCTGCTATGTTTTTTGTTTTTTCTTTGATCCTGTCTTTTTTCTCTGTTGTCTAATTTCTTTCTCTTAGAAGAGAAAAGCTTGCTCTTCACCACTGTATATAAGATGAGTATGTTTGTTTTCTTTTCTAAGACCTTATAGTTAATGGTTGCAGGTTTTTAAATTCTGGAATTTTGAACATTCTGGACAATGTTGAAATGTTGGGGACCCAGGGAGCCACATAAAATATGTTTGTCTTTTGAATTGAATGGGAGAATTTAAGAGCCAAGGTGGAATTTTATTGCTTACAGTGATGGTTTTGGATCTCAAGTTACAAGTGGATAGAATAGTGATACCTTACTTGCTGATGTAACCAGATATAGAAACACAGCAGTGGTTCTCAAGTGTGGGTCATGACACCTTTGGGAACCGCATAGCAGAGATTTACATTACTATTCATAACAGTAGAAAAACAACAGTTATGAAGCAGCAATGAGATAATATTATGGTTGGGAATCACCACAACATGAAGAATTGTATTCAATGGCTAAAGCATTAGGAAGACTAAGAGCCACTGGCGTACTAGATATACCTCTTGGTATGGCTGTTGAGGGGATTCTAAAAAGGGTTAGTTGGGCATGGAAGACCCACCCTACCCTGAAGTGAGTGGCGCTATCCTAAGTGCTATAGTACTGAAAAGAGTAATTATATACAAAACAAAGACTAGCATTCTTTGTATCTTTTTTCCTAGTATGTACTGATGCAATGTGTCCCAGTCTTTTGCACATCCCGTGCTAAACTGTATTTCACCTCAAACTGTGAGCCAAAGAAAAATCCTTCTCTTCAATTGTTCTGTCAGCTATATGGTCACAATAACACAAGGTAACTATCATATTTCCTGCTCTGCTGTACTTCAAGGGACACATTGGGTATAATTCCACCATTATTAAAGTCTACAGGGGGTAAAGATCTTGCCCTCTTTTAACTTCCACTAAAACCATATCCTTTAAGTAATTAAAGTGTGACAGTAAATTATCAATGTCCACATGTATTTTTCCTTAGTATAAAATTTATCTAAGCCAAGTTTATGAACATTTAAAAGTCATTTCCCTGATCACACTAACTAAAATCCAAGTATCTTGAAGTAGTGATCGTATTACCATATCTTTCAAAATAACTAATGAATGTTGTATATGCATTAGTGAACTGCAGATAAAAATTTTAATGAGTGTTTTATTGTTTTATGAAGTGAAAAACAGATAAGATATTTTTTTACATTTTAGTTAAAAGATGAATGAAAATACCAGCACTAATAAAAATACACTTCCAGGTCAACAGTTCTCATCAAATATGAATAAAATATCTTAATATTTACAGTGTAAAATTACAACAGGTGTAAACATCTTAAAGACAGTCATACAATTACCTATGTGACATTTGTGTAGAAATAGAGAATCTTTCCTTTTTGCTCTATTAAAATTTAAGTGTTTTAAATTTATTTTAAATTTAAATTCTTAGCATCACTAAGAATTTTTAAGTGTAGAAAGAAACAAAAGAAACTTTTTGGGGGCTGAGGGTGAAGACATTTTGTGTCTCCTAATTTACTTTTTTTTTAATTTTTTGTCTATTTATTTTTTTAAATAACATTTTTTTAAAAAATTTATTTTACATCCAACCAGTTTCCCCTCCTTCCTATCCTCTAGTCCCTTCCCTTTTCCATCTAACCTTCCCCCACCCACTTCTCCTTTATTTCCACTGAGAAAGGGACAGCCCTCCCAAGGGCTTGCAGAAAGCATGGCACATTAAGTTGAAGCAGGACCAAGCTCCCCAACCACCCTTAGGTGGAAGCAGGACCAGGTAAACAGCAGGGGAACAGGTTACCAATTGTCAGCTAAATACCAGGGAGAGGTTCTGCTCCCTGTTAGAAACCTTACTAAGACACCAAGCTACAGGATTGTTACAAACCTACATAGGGCCTAGGTAGGTCCCATGCAGGCTCCCTAACTGAGTGTTCAGAGGCCATGGGCTCCTGGATGCTCAGGTCAGCTCTCTCTGTGGGCTCCCCATCATGACTCCCCATCCCACCCCCTTCTAGTACAACCGCTCCTTCCTTTCTTCTGGACGACTCTTGGAGTTCAGTGCATTGTTTGTGAATCTCTGCCTCTGTTTCCATCAGTTACTGGATAAAGAATCTTTGGTGACAATTAGGGAAGAAACCAATCTTCTTAAAGTAGATGGTCCATTCAGACACCTTCTCCAACACTGGGTTCCTTCGGGTTACCCTGGCATGAGGTTTCTCCCTAATCCCATAAACAACTTTTTAATCTTATCAGTTTTATCTATTACATCTATTATATGCATTATATCTGGTGAATTGATTCCTTAAGATAAAAATACAGCCTAATCGTGAGAAAATCTATGTTTATCTATCACAAAGCTACATAGAAAGAGAAGTTGAAAGCAAAAACAGTAGCATAGTTAGCTTTATGTATATAATTGCTCTGAAATTTCATTTCACAGAACCTGAGAGTTGAATGTTTTTTTAGAGATATTGGAAAACAAAGTAAGGCAAAAGAAGTAGAATGCGGACTAGTTTGTATTAGGTTACAGAGATCTTAATGTAGGAAGAGGAAATTAGCACTGGGGCACCAACATGGAAATTCTTACCAGTTTTGGAAATAGTGTCTAGGCGATAATGTTGAATATATTGTGAAACTTACTTTATTTATTTCATGCATAATAATATAATAAATAGCCAATTAGTATAACTTGGATGACACAAAATAGTGACATTTAAACCTAATGAACAGTTGGAAAATTTAGCCATCCTTTTGTTCACAAGGACATTACAACATATATCCAAGTATAGAAACTCCACCCTTTGAATTCTCTAGAAAACTGAAAAAATAAAATTAATAATTATGAGAAAGGAAATAAAGTCCCCATAAAATAGACACTATAAGTATTTGAAGGATAAAGACTCATATAAATTCTGAGTTTCAATATGATACGGAAACCTTGAGAACAAATTCATAAGGAATAAATGACAGGGTTTTTAAAAACAAAACTTATGATTTATCCAAACTATTGAGTAGCTAAAATAGTATCTTAAAGAGGTGTAGAAGAAAAGCAAGACACTAATGAAACAGAAAAAGAGTAAATATTTTATTTTTAAATACATGAGAAGGTCTTAAAATATTGTTAGATATTCATTTATTGTGAACTCTGGTAATTTATATAAGTTTTCACTAAACTATGTCAGAAGAGTGGTAGCACATAAAATTATGAGTAAATAGATTCTTGACTAAGGAAAATTATTTCTAAAAATGTAGATAATTCAGAAGTACTTTACTCATGCTGTCAACACTAATTACATTAAGAGTGAGTATGAGAAATTAACTATAAATAAAATAATAAGATCTATGTAATTCATTCATTCTTCCTTCCTTCCTTCAAGCACCTTACCTAACAAGGCATGTTGAATGATGCTATAATCTCACCTCTACTTGTTCATCCCAACTGACAATGGAAAATGTTTTGCTCATGGCCTTACATTGATTCATATTTATTTGAACATGGCTTGTGACAGAGCTATGGTCTGCAAGGAAAGAACCATTAGGCTTTTTGACAGTTTTCCTATGTATTTTCATTCCGTCATATATCAAGGAAGAATGAAGACCTGAGGATTACTACAGGGTGACAGAAAGTGCTGTACTTACTTTTCACTTCAGAAGGTGAGTTTAAAAAGAAAGAAAATTTCTAATCCTACCTCTGATGTTAGAGAGTGCATGGCTTAGTGCCTCTGGGATTCTCTCTTGGGAACTATTATTAAATAAAGGCAGGTTTGTTTCTTTCTTATAATGTCTCTCTTTGTCTGCCATATGCCAGAGGCAAGTGCTTGCAGACTCCATGATGCTTCTGCAGTAGCACAGAAACATTGAGATCCATTTCAAGGACTCTCCATTGAGGGAAGAAATAAACAGAAGCATACCTTTGTGTCAAGTAATGCTATTTTTCATTTTCCACTATAATTCTATAGTGTGTCATCTTTCAGTGGAGTAACATAAAGTAGACCCAATGTCATAAAGCTGTGTTTCAATTTCTCAGTATTTCTTTGAGGCTGCTATTTCTTGTTTGCCTAAGACTTTTTGCCATTTCAGGCCAAGGTTTAATATTCTAGAGACACTGTCATTTACAGTTAAATTCTTGCAGCCTGATTAGTCATCTTATGTTCTGCCTTCTATTTAATTTATCTCATGCTATCAAAATGCATTAGTGCTTCATATAAAACAAAAACTTCAGTAGGATCTCCACAGATCCTGGAGTCAGGAAAGAAATGGCAACAACCCATAACAATATTCATGTTAAAAAGTTCAACAATTGCACATTAAAATTTTGTGGCTTTGCTTCGCTGACTCAACTCTTGAGAAATATGTCTTATTCAAGATGTGTCTGTTATTGATCCTGTTCTTTCCAATCTCAATGATTTTATAAAAAGAAATATCTGAGACATTTTTCTTAGAAAATATTATTACTGACTCACCAATATTTATAGTAATTTTAGATTGAGCATGTTAAATTATTTGTTTACATTATATTTGTATATATGTTCAATTTGCTTATTCTTCATATGACATATGTGAGATATATATTTGACCTTTTTTATAAATCCATTTCAAGAAAAAATAAGGCAAGCTGTGATATCATCCATGGATTTATGTTTTGATGATAAATTTAACAGTTATTTGGAGCCGTTTGGCTTAGAAAAATAGATTTTAGGAGAAATGTAGAAAACACTTATTCTCAAGTCTATATTTCCCCAAAAAGTCAATAAATGCAACTGCTTCTATTCCCAATAATGATGATGATGATAACATTGATGAGTAGAAACAGTGGGAACTAATTACCATATTTATTTAACTACTAATCAAATAAGAAAAAGTTAAATATGCAGCTTTGAGTTTTCTGATCCATAGTCAGATGCATTATCCATTGTGCCACTGGCCCACCATAGCTTTGAGTTTTCAACCAAGATTCAGGAATAAGTTTTTAGATGTCAACAGGGACATCAAGAACAGAATTGCTCCGTAAAACACAGTCATAGTTGCGCTAGAATTCTCATCACAACACAGGAGTATAGAAACACGTGGAGAGCATTTCAAAAATATGAGTCAAAAGTCCTGTAAAACAGGTATGGACACCAAGACATTTGTCATTTTATTTAAGGTTTAAGAGTGACCAACATACATCAACAATATTTTCACTAGACTGGAGCCAAATCAGATAATTATCACATTGAAGAATTCAGAAAGTACATCTCTCCTAAGTCTGGAATATGATAGTTATCTGAAAATTTAGTCATCACCATTAGGAGCTAAATTAGAAAAACCTCAAGATGTAAAATACTATGTTTAAGAAATGGTGATCAACAATTAAAGAACTCCAAATTTGTTTCAATACTAAACAGACAAAAACTGTGGCTATGTAGTCTAGAGTCATATTTGTATAGCTAAAGAGATCTTAAAACTGGTTCAGAGGAGATACACTACAATGAATGCTGAGTTCATAGTATATTATATATTTTTATTTTCCACAGCAAAATTTAATTAAAACATTTCTCCTTTTCCTCTCCCACCTCCAAACCCTCCAATATACCCCCCTCTGCTCTCCTTCAAATTCATGCCTCTTTTTTCCCACTAATTGGTATTTCTAAATAATACCTATTCTGCATATATTATGTTATTCATATATATGTTTTTACCTTAAATATGAAATAAAATATATACTGTGAAAGAAATGATATAAGCTATACCACACAGGAAAAAGGAATGTTTTGCATACTGTGCTATTCAAAGTTAGAGTCTGTTGTGATTGAATAAATGCAAGTAAGTGAGACTGGCGAAGTAGAAACACTTCTAAAACAAAAATTGTGACAGTGTAATTTATGGGTGTATATTGGTAGGATGTTTTATAATAGGTATGATAGCATTTATGTGAAAGAGTTTAAACATGACAAAGATGGGTAACTTTTGCAAGCACATATAAATACAAAGAGAAATATATTTGAGAAAGGATATTGTGTTGAGAATAAGCATAGATTTCTGCCCCAAAGAATTAAAATACACAACTATTGGGATAGAAGAAATGAAATACGTGAATATACATATACATATACCAACTACATACAATCTATGCACCATATATTGTATATATTATGTAGTATATATTACAGTGAATAGTATATAGTATATGCACTGTATGATGTAATATACATATACACTATATAGTAAAATACTATGTTTTATATATACATATATGTAGTATATTTGTGTATACTATATACACAATGTATATTCCAAAGTTAAGGTAAAAATTTTTTTTTACTCACTCACATGCCATATATTTTAATACTATAAATATGTTTACATTACATTATGGTATTATCATTCATATGGAACATATACAGGAACAAATTATGTTGTTGCCTATCCAAAAGCTTTACCTTGTTAAAATATAAATAGTATGGGATACACAGTAAACAAATTGCAATAAAACATTCAAAAGCTTTCTATGTGTATACTCATTATATATTAGGCTTTTATTCAATGATATTTTACTGAACTTTCAATATCCCAGTTTTGAATTTGCTGGTTTCCTCTACTTTCTTCTTCAAAGACACCGAAAGTATAGTTCCCTGTATGAATTCTTTGTTCTTTAACTAGAACTAGTAGACCGTTCATTTGAAATAACAGAAAGTGCTGCAAAGTGAGTCCAGGACATTCAGAGCTGTTCCAGTGAGAAAGCCTGTCTCAAAAAGCCAAAGGCAAAATCAAAATGAAAACAAACAAAACAAAATACCCATCAGAACCAAGAGCAACTCCTGGAGAAAATTGTATATTTCAGCGTACAGTCCCAGATTGTGGTTGAACACTGCTTACTGGCTTGACCTTCATGGTTTGCTCAATATGCTTATAATGCACAGGACCACCACGCCAGAGTGGCATTGCCCCCAGTAGGCTAGGCCCTCCCACATCAAACATCAATTAAGGAAATACACACGGGCCAATCTGGAGGAGACTTTTTTTTTTTAACTGAAGTTCCCCCTTTCCAAATGACTTTTATTTAAGTCAAGGTAACGTAAAACTAGTCAGCACAAACAGCATTTACAAGAAAGTCATTGTTGACAAAACTAAAAAAATAGTAGCAGAAAGTATTATCATAAAATGCTAAAACCTTAAATACCAGAAATAACAATGAAATGTGCAAAGTTTAAAAAATCAAAATTTTTAATAATTTTAATTTTTGAAATCATAGAATAAATAGAAAACAACGTCATTTTTAAAGAAGAAACTGGGGAACAGCCAGTCTTTTGCAGGCAGGGTCAGGCAACCACATTCACTTCTTCATTTAATCTCTGTGTCTGCTTCAACATTAATCACTCAGTGCTTTTCCTAACTACCTCATGAGGAAGCCAATTTTTTTTGTTTATTGTTAAAAGAAAAATTTACACTTTCTCTCCTTGTTCCAGGCCCTCCCGCTCCCCCACTACCCCACCTCCCTTCCCCTGCTTCCTTAAGAGGGGGCACAGTATCCTGCCCTGTGGGAAGCCCAAGGCCCTCCTCCCTCCATCACAGCCTAAGGTGTGCATCCATATAGAATAGGTTCCCAAAAAGCCAATACATGCAGAAGAGATAGGTACCAGTGCCATTATCATTGAAAGAAGCCAATTTGTCTCCCTTTCCATTTCTCTTACTCCACAGTATATTTTTACTTAATATTACTGGACATCCATTTTCTCCATCACTGTGAGAAAACAGATCATGAAGAGGTGATAACAGCTATGATCTTCTTTGTGATTCTTGACAACCTCAGACTGTACTGAGAATCACAATTCTCACAAACTATCAGAGAATTGAGTCTTCGAAGAATTAGAATAATCAACAAGTAAAATAATGAAATAGGGACACTCCTGAGCAGGAAGACTTCAGAAGAAGTCTTTATGTCATTATGGTGACAGGTTCAGATCTGCTGACTCAACATGCACCTCAAATGTGCTGATTTTCCTGTGTAACCTTCCTACCTTAGACTCTATTAGTGTTCATTGCTAACTTGATCAATTGAATCACTGTAATTTTTTTAATAAAATTTAGGAACCATTGTTCTTAATGCATAATACATCTTTTCAACTATTTAGTTCATGAGTTGGAAACGTATGGTAGAGTCTTGAGGAATTGTAAGCCTTACTATGTTTCAATTATTTTATGAAGATGTAAATCCATCTATGCAATTGATGATGAATTGCAAGCATTTCTGTATCATCTCTTCAAAGATTGTAACATGAAGGGCATCTGAGGGTCAGAGAGGCATTCAGCCACCCAATAATGAGCATATACTAATGTGATACTTTTAAGAGAGAACTTCTCCTCCTGTTTCCATGTTTCCTTAAAGCAACGTTCTCAACATTTCTAGAGTAGATGGGGTAGTATATGCATAACTACATATCATCTTTGCATTACTATCATTTATTTGGTATTAACAATAGGTATATAAGTCTTCTATGTCAGTATTTGTGGGATGTTGTTATTTGTTAAGATACATCAGGGAGTTAGGAAATAGATTTGGTGGCTGACAGCCATGCAATCATGAAGAGAATTGTACATAGAAACAGTAAACTGAGTCGAGAGAGTCAATTATATTTATATTTATATATATATATATTAATACATTATATATAAAAGAAATCACTTTCTGAACAGAAGTCTTAATGAAATTTTATATTATTTACAGTATAAAGGTTTTTAATAGGTAACATGACATTTTACTGGGCAATTTTGTTCTGAAAATAACAATATGCATTTCACCACTTACTACTGTGAAAGCTTTATTTTCTCCCAGAAGATGTCTAACCTGTGGTTGATATGTGTTAGTATTAAACTCCTATTAAGAAAATCTCTCACTTGACAAATAGATATACTTTCAGATTGTCTCTGAAGAAATACAGTAAGACAAATGAGCTGTTGTCTACCAGTTTCCTTTGCAGTGTAAACTTTTACTTAATTTCATGTTAGTCAAAGAAATCATCCTTCTGAGAAAAGAAACACACATAGCAATGCTGAAAAAATAATGGGATTTTCAAGGTGAAATGGCCTTAGAAATGATTCAACTCATAGCCTTCATTGTCAAAATGAAGAAACCCGTTTAATGCCATTTGAAGAACTGGAAATCCTGAGTTCTGGTTTGTACTTTAGTGTTTGTTTGCTTGATTTTTTTCTTGTTTTGTTATTATTTTTTAAAATTGTTCGGTGGTCCCCATGGTATCCACTTTTAAATAGACTTCTCAGAAAGTGCCAATGTGTGAAACACAGTGTTGTTTCCAATGAAAAGACCTTTCCTGAAGAGAGAATCCCAATTTTCTAGGCTGCTGTAACAGCTCCCACTGCACGTGGGCCCCTAGACAGTGTATTTCACAAGCTGTAATGAGCTGGAAACTGTCACCTTGCTCTGGGGACATGGAAGCTTCAAGAATTAAAGTATTTGTTTAAATGAAGATATAAAAGAACCATTTCAGCTGTCTTCCCTCTGGACCATGTCTCAGAAGATATGACCTACAGTCTGTCATGACCAGTAATTGTTTAGGACAATTAAGATGCTTTAGGACATCTCAGTAATGTTCCAGGAGAACTGCCCTGGTTTGCTTAGATCACGTTTTTTCCTTGATCCCTTGAACAGTTAGCATGATCTTCCAGGTTGTTGTTTTGTAACTGAAAAAATGACTAACACATTGGTTTCCACACTGCAGTCATGGCAATAGTGCAAAATATCAGACATGTTATTGCCAGAGTTCAGATATTTGGAACATGGTGTAGCTTCCATTGTCCTTGCCCCAAAACGCTCTTAGTTGTAGGTTCTTAGTCTTCATAAATTGTGCTGTATGAACACTTTCTCTTGAATATTTGACAACTGATTTTTAATGAATGTTTGTGTCTTTATTTTTACTTTTTACTATTTTTATTAGTTTAATTTTGACAAATTTAAACATATAATACAGTTCATTTGTCTTCTCAACACTCTCCCTATTTCTCTTATTACACATATCAACCACTCCCCTTCACAAAAATCACCCTCTTACTATGCCAAGTTGCTTTGTATTGTTCTTATCTATTTTTATTCTATTGAAAATAGCTTTTATTTCTATATCATACATTCTGATTATATTTCCCCTCTCAACTCCTCCCAGATATTCTCACCTCTTCTCCCATACAAATATACACCCATTCCTTTTCTTTATTTAGAAAGCAAGCAAGAATCTAAAGTAATAAAATAAGTGAAAACAAAACAAATAAACCAGAAAAATGACTAGAAAACCACAAGAAACACAGACAAAGGAAAAGAAATACATGTAAACACATTCGGCACACGTCCCCATACAGGAATCCTATGAAAACACAAACTTAGATATCATAATATATACACAAAAATCTTGCAAGGCAATTGGAAGACTGCTCTAGCAAGTGTAAAATACCATTGAGTTCACTTTGGGCCGTCTACTGCTGGGCATGCGGTCTGGCTGCCCTGAAGAGTTGTTTGTATACGCATTAAGATCCCATTGGAGAAAATTAAATTTTCACATGCAAGTGATTATCAACAGGATTTAGCCTCTGTGATATAGTTGGGGGTGGCTTAGCTCACGTCCACTTTTAGAGTTGGCAGCCTAATTAGCCCAGACCTGAGCCAGCCCCTGTGTGCGCTTTCAGTCTCTGTGAGTTCATATGTCTGTTAGTTCTGCTATAAATTTCTAAACATTTACAAATAGCTTATTAGTTCTGTAAGAATGTCCTACAATGCCTTTCCATCATATTCATGTAGTATGATGTGCAGAGGGCTGTGTCTCGCTGCGGCTCCTGGCCGCATGGCTATCTTATACCCGAAATGATTACACACAAACTGTATTTATTTAAATACTACCTGGCCCATTATCACTAGCCTCTTCTTGGCTAACTCTCACATCTTACACTAACCCATTTCTAAAAGTCTGTGTGTCACCACAAGGTGGTTGCTTACTGGAAGATTCTAATCTATGTCCATCTCGGGTAGGAGCATCATGGCATCTGGCATCTTCGCTTCTCCCCAGCCTTCCATTCTGTCTACTCTGCCCACTTAATGGCTGTCCTATCCTACAGGCCAAGGCATTCTCTTAATTAACCAATGAAAGCAACACAAAATACAGAAGATACCTCCTACACCATATTCACACAGAGAACCTACCCATCTTGCGTCCATTTTAACCCATTAAGTTCAGTTGGGCATGCTGTATAGCTTTGAATTAGTTTTTTTTCCACTGGAGAATGGTTGACCCACCCGGGGCTATACTCTTACAGAAAACTGTCCTGCCCACTCTGAGAAGTTTCTAATTGCAAATAGCTTCCCAGCTAGAGTTGGTACTTTGTGTCCACCTCTTCTTTCCCTGCTGAGACTTGGTTAGGTTCTGACTACACAGTCTTCTGCAAGTTTTCACAACTGCTGTGAGTTCAGGTGAACAGAAGCAAAAACTAGTGGAATAAAACTACTAAAAACTAATGGAATCCATATGAGATTAAAATTATCTATGTAATTTCCATCTAATAAATACCTGCTTTTCCTTTGGATCATAGACTTTCAAATTAAAACCATTTTGATTACACTCATTTTCATTATCCTCCAACGTCTCCATGTTAATAAGTACTGGCAGTAAAAATGAATTCATCACTGTTACTTTGTATCTATAGGTTTGTCGGGCATGTACTGGAACACAATATATTATGTATATTTTTTTACTTGTGTTTCACTATTGTTGCTTTTTTAGAAATACCATATGTGCTTTCTTCAATGTAGAATTTGAAAATTGTTACAGCAAAGCACATGATCCCTCTGTCACTATTAACTTTGATCATAGAGAAATTATTTCTAATCACATGCAGTGAATCTCATTCACTTTTAATAACTCTTCTGTAGATTATTGCATAATTTAAGTGCTTACTGTTATTTAAATATGCATGGCCTTGCCGGGCGGTGGTGGCACATGACTTTAATCCCAGCACTCGGGAGACAGAGGCAGGTGGATCTTTGTGGGTTTGAGACCAGCCTGGTCTACAAGAGCTAGTTCCAGTGCAGGCTTCAAAGCCACAGAGAAACCATGTCTCGAAAAACCAAAAATGTGTGTGTGTATATATATATATATATATATATATATATATATATATATATATATATATATGTACATGTATATATACACACACACACACACACACACAAACACACATATATACACATGGCCTTGATTTTTATATAACATCTTTTAAAAGAAATTTCCATACTGATAGCATAAGTTCATTATAAAAATTAAATACTTTAATAAACTTGCTAACCTTTTTATAATGCTAGAAAACCATTATTGCACTTTTAATTTTGACTAGGAAGCTAGCTTTATGAGGTGGCATATTAATTTGAGTATACCTTCACTCTGTTATTAAAACTTATTTTTTCTCTATACCTACTAATTTTAGGTAAAATATATTATGTCATTTTTACAGCAATGGATGGTTCAACAAATAAGAAAATCTGGTTGCCATGTTTTGTTGCCAACCAAATTCATGGTTCTCAAAATGAATGCTAATAACTGTATGTGTTCTACAATGTATCTATGTAACCATATGGAAACACAAACAAGTAGAATGGTTTTTCAAGCATTTTTTTGCCTGTACCTGAAGTAGCAATTTATCTTCCTCCAAAAACTTATCTGTATCTGATAAGTGCTGTTATCTGATTATTTGAATATAAAATATTTGCTGCATAAGTGACCCTAAAATATGTTAAATAAGGGCTTCCTACATATGATAAAGACTCAAAGCAAAGTTATTGGATGCAAAATTAACTCATAAAATTCAGTAGCCTTCCTACATACATATGAAAAATGTACTGAAAAAGAATTCAGTGTAACAACTCCTTTCAAAATAGCATCTAATGATATAAAATATCTTGGCGTAGCTGTAACCAAGCAAACAAAAGGCTTGTTGATCAAGTGTTCAAGTCTTTTTATGAAGAAATTGAATAAGTTATTGGAAAATAAAAATACCTCCCATGCTCATGGGTCAGGTGTGTTAACATAGTAAAAATGGCCATAAAAATCCCCACCAAAATTCCAACACAATTCTTCACAGATATTGAAAGGACAATTCTCACCTTCATAAGGGAAAAACATGGTATCTAAAACAATCTTTAACAATAAAGAAACTGCTAGGGGGTCTCACCATTTCCAATTTCAAGCTGTACTACATAGCTATAGTAATAAAATCAGCATGGTATTGACATAAAGCAAAACATGTCGATCAATGGAATAAAATTGAACACCCAGAAGCAAATCGAAACATCTTTGGGCATCTTATTTTTGTCAAAGAGGCCTGAAGTACACTCAGGAAAACAAAAGACTGTGGCATCTTCAACAAATGGTGCTGGTGAAACTGGATGGCTGCATAGAGGATTATCCAAAGAGATCCATACTTATAACCCGGTAGAAAACTTAACTCCAAATAGGAAACAATAAAATAAAACAAAACTCAGCGTTAAATGGATACACTGTAACTGATAGGAGAAAAAAACGGGGAATAGCCTTGAAGTCACTGACAAAGGAAAAGCTTTCTGAACAGAACATTAGCAGAGGTATAAGATCAATAATGAATAAACAAGGCTTTATGGAATGGAGATGCTTCTGCAAGGCAAAAAAATACTGTCATTTTGACAAAAAGGTAGCCTCCAGAATGGAAAAATATTTTTATCAACTCTATATCTGATAAAGAGCTAATATCCAAAGTGTATAAAGAACTAATAAATTAATATAAAGGAAAAAGTCTAATTTTCAAAATGGGGAAATATTTAAGTAGGGAATTCTAAATAAAAGAAAGCAAAACTTCTGAGAGATACTTAAATGTTCATCCTTAGCCCACAGGGAAATTCTAACAAAACTGCTCTGAGATTTCCTGTTATACATATCAGAATGGCTAAGATCAACAAAGTAAGTGATAGCTCATGCTGGCCAGGATGTGGAGTAAGAGGAACACTCATCCATTGTTATTCATTGAAACTCATGCATCTACTATGGAAACTGGTGTGCCAGGTCCTCAGAAAGATGGGATTCTATCCTTCTTATGATATAGCTATACCACTCTTTGACATATACCCAAGAGATGTTTTAGTCACACCACAAGACACTTGGTCAACCATATTCATATTTGCTTTATTCATAATAGCCAAAAATTGGAAACAGACTAGATGTCTCTCAACAAATGAATGAATAAAGAAATTGTAGTACATTTGCACAATGGAATATTACTCATTCATTAAAAAAATAACACCTTGAAATTGACAGGTAAATGGATGGAACTAGAAAAAAATTTTCCCAAGGAAGGTATTGCAGACTCAGAAACATGAATATGACATATTTATTTATATGTGGATATTAGTTTTTAAGTCAATGATAACAAACTAAAATCTTTAGAATCATAAATGGTTGGTATACAGTAAATGACTCAATGGTACAGATAGATTTCCAAAGAGAAGGAAAATAGAATATGTAATTATGAATGAATGGGGAAATCTGGAAAAGGAAGATCAAGTTAAGGGGAAGAAGGAGTTAACAGTGCAACTTCAGAATATGGGGTATCTTAGTTGGAGTTTCAATTGCTATGAATGGATGCCAAGACCACAACAACATTAATAAAGGAAAATGTTTAAATGGGGCTGGCTTACAGTTCAATGGTTTAGTATATCATTATATCACTCACCATGGTAGGAAGCATGATGGCATGTTGATAAGAAATAGTACTGGAGAAGTATCTTAGAGTTCTATATCCAGATTCTCAAGCAGCAGGAAGAGAGAGGGAGCCACCTAACTTGAGCTGCTGAAACATCAAAGTTCACTTCTCCCTGTGAATGCACTTCCTCCAACAAAGCCAAATCTCCAATGCTAATTCCTATAAATATATGAGGGCTATTTTCATTCAAACCTCCACATTTCACTCCCTGGTCCCATAGATTTGTAACCATACCTAATAAGGCAAAATGCATTTAGTTCAACTTCCAAAGTCCCCTAGTCTATCAACAATATCAGCACTATTTAAAAGTCTAAAGTTCAAGTCTCTCCTGAGACTCATGTAATCCTGAACTATAATCTCCTGCAAAATCAAAATGAAAATGCAGATCACATATTTTCAACATATAATGACACAGGATATGTATTTTACCATTCCAAAAGAGTGAAAAAGTTGCAATTGAGGAAATATTAGATCATAACAGGACCACAAACTAGCTAGGCAAACTCCTAATTCCACATTTCCATACCTGATGTCAAATTACTCATCATATCTTAATTTCCTTTCAGCTTTACTAACTAGCCACATCTCTTTTGGGGGGCTGGGTCCACTCCCTGTTTGCAGATTTTGTTGGCAGGTATCCTCAGGTTCTAGCATCTCCAAAGTCTTGGGATCTTCAAGGTAATCAAGGCATCAACTTCACAGCATTTTTTTTAGTTATACAACGGCCTCTCTACACCTCCATGCAAGGACAACCCTGACATATGCCAAGCCTCAGTGTCTTTCCTTAGTCACAGACAAAGATTCAATAACCCCTTTTTGTATCATTGATTCTAAAATCAGAATCATGTGGCCAAATCTGATAAATTTCACTTCTTGCTGTGGCTGGAACATGGGGGAAGACAGCTAAAATTAAGGGACAGTTGATGGGGAGTACGGAAACCTAATGCAGTTGAAACTTCTTAAAATATACTTATATGAAGGTTATCTAAATAACATTGCCAAATAATACAGGAGACAGTCCCTCACAGCCAAACAAAACTTCCAGTACCAGGACTGATTTAAATCCAACTGCTGTGTTTGACAAAGGGACCTGTGGGAATCACCAAACAACCCAGTGTGTTACACAAAGTGTAGGTTGATCTTCACAAACTGACAACAAGCTACTTTGCTGAAGGTAGCACCTACACAACTCATTGACCACGAAGAAATCAAACTGTTGCCTGCATAGTGCCCTTACTTCCTGTATTCTAGCATCTATGGGGCAAGAACATATTCTGCTTGATACCAAAGAGAAAGAAATACCAAATCAACCATAAACCCTTTGACATACACTGCTGTCCTGCCGCCAAGATATGCTAGGACAATGGAGGCACAAAGCTTGTGGAAATAACCACTCAGTAACCTATTTGCATTAAAGCCCACTACACAAGCTTCATTTGGGTGGCCAATAACTACATACCAAATGGCCCAAGGACCTAGGATAAATCTAGATAATACTTGTTTAAATAAAGACAATAAACAAATAAAATGTAGCAATAAAATGAATCCTATGTCAGGGACCATCACCCCAACTTAAAAACTGGTGCTTTGTCCTAAGCGTGTTCTCAGAGGCGCGTGGAAGAATCAGACTCTTTACACCATCTTTATCATTCAAGGGCAGCTCAGGACTTCTCGTCCTTCCAGCATGACCTGCGTTTATTGTCTCCCCTCCAGCTCTGAATGCTCTCTCAACTCTTGAGGAATTCCCTATTCATATTCCTTTTCCGGGGCACCTCCTCTCAGTCACACACCTGCATACCTCACCAGGTTTTGAGCCAGCAACCTCTTCCTGGACAATCTACAAGTCAATGAAGGCTGGAGCCAAGCCTTTTACCTTTTGTTTTTCTAAATTGCTAGCTTTACAGCTACCAAGCTGTATTCAAGCCATGGCCGTCGTCGCCAGGCTGGCAGATATCAGAGCCCACAATCCTAATCATATTGTACTATGCATAAAAGTCAGGTACACACACAGCCATCCCATGATGATGTCATAGCAGATGGGAGCAAATGCAGAGACCCACAACCAGACATTAAGCAGACAGTGTGACACCTTGGAGCATTCAGCCTTAAATGAGATGTCTCCATCAAAGCTCTCCCTTCAGAGCTCAGGGAACCCTATGGAAGTGGAGGCAGAAAGAACTAAGAGGGGATGGAGGACACCAAGAAAACAAGGCTTTCTAAATCAATATGGGAGAAACTCATGTGAACACAGACAGAAGGCACAGCATGCAGCAGACCTGTGGGGTTCTGTACGAGGTACTCTCAATTTATATTATGGAGTCAACTTTAGTATCTTTATGGGATTTCTGAGTGTGCAAATTACTGGGCCTCTGATTCTTGAACCTCTGATTCTTGGGGCCTTTTTCTTCTATTGTTTTCTACCTGTCCAACTTTGATGTGACAGTTTTATTTTATCCTACTTTATTTTATTTTGTTTTATATTATTATTATTGTCTCTTAGAACCCTGTTTTTTTAATAAGAAGCTGAATTGGGGGATATTCTGATGGGAGAAGTGGTTAGAAGTAACAGGGTGGATAAGAAGAAGAGAAAACCATAATCAGAAAATATTATGTGAGTAAAGAATGTATTTTGAATAAAAGGCCAAAAGTAAAATAAGTTTCCTGTTTTATATGGTAATCAAAATGCAATAAAGAATCCATAATTACAAAGCCTGTAAATGTTAAAAGCTGGAGTTTATTACAAGAAGTTAAAGTAATTCAAATAAATTTACTACAGTCCCACTTTTTTCAATACCTTTTACAGCACTGTTTTTCCAATAAAGAAAATGAGTTCATTGTTCAGGGTTACATAAAATAACCAATTAGTTAATGGCCAATATTTAGAAACAGTAGGTGATACTGAAAAAAAATAAACAGAAAGAGCAACAACAGGCAAGAAAAGAAAAAGAAATGAGGAAAATAGTTGTGATTGACAGTCTGGTGAGAAAGAAATGGATTGTCAAGAGAACGTCCAGGGAAAGAAGAACCAATTTTGATATGACACTATGCGTCAAGGCATGATGGGTCTCAGATACGGCTGCCCAATGTGGCAGACCTGGAACTACAGCTGTAAGAAATCACCCCTAAAGCATTCTAGGTGGACATGGGGCAGGAAGATCAGCTGGGAAAACAATGAAAAAGATTATGTGACAGAGAGAAGGATAATGAGATGATGATCTTTTCCTTTCTCTCCATGAGCACAACTTTAAGGGAGAGTATGTTCTTAGTGCTTGTCTCGAACTAGAAGTGTGGAGAAGGTGTTAAATATGATCAAAACTCATTGTACTAAAATTCAAAGAACTAATAAAAGCCTTTTCATGAGTGTGGGGAAAAAGGGTTTTATTTCATATACGCTTCCAAACCACAGTCTATCATCAAAGAAGCCAGGGCAAGAATTCAAGTTGGGCAGGAACCTAGAGGCAAGAGCTGATGCAAATGCCATGAAACAGTGTTATTTGCTGACTCGATCCTTATGACTTTCTTTGTCTGATTTGTCTGATTTCTTTTTCTTTCTTTTTTTTTCTGGTTTTTTGAGACAGGGTTTCTCTGTAGCTTTGGAGCCTGTCCTGGAACTAGCTCTTGTAGACCAGGCTGGTCTCGAACTCACAGAGATCTGCCTGCCTCTTCCTCCCAAATGCTGGGATTAAAGGCGCACATTACCACCGCCAGGCTATCTGATTTCTTAAATCATCTTGAACCACGTGCCCTGAGTAGTACCACTTTCCGGAGTTTGAGCTTTACCACTTCAGTCACCAATTAAGAAAAATACCACAGGCCTTTCCACAGGTGTATCCAATGTGGTCATTTTTTAAATTGTGGTTTCATCTTCACAGATAGGTGAATTAGCTTGAGTCAAGTTGACATAAAACTGACCAGAAATAATCTATTATTTGTAGTGATTGTTAATATTTTCTATTGTGGAGTTTTTCAAGGATGTTAGTATATTAAGAATGGTCTAAAGGTTTAATCCCCAATCATTATCATTACATTGTCTGTCTTGTTTTATCTACATCTCTATCAGTTTTCTAGTATTATAATTTTAAATACATATAATGTATATATATCATCTACTAATATACAACTATTTAGATAGTCTTTGAAAAAATGTTTTTCATATTTGTTGCTGGCTTAGAGAAATATAATGAGCTTTTGTATGATAACTATTTTCCTTGATTAAGTTTTGCTTTTAAAACAATTTATAGGAAATAATAACTTTTTAAGATACTGGTTATATCTGTTACCCTTTTGTGAACATTACACATTATACAAATTTACCATGAAATGCAATGTAGTATAATGTGCCAATTGAAATAGTAACAAAACAAATACCTTTTAAATTAATATACACTAATTGTTATATCTGCTTGATTTCAAAGCTTGCATTTTTTAAATTAAGAAAATTAATATTTCAATACTTTGCCGAGACCTCCATACAATATTTCTTTTTCAATTTTAAAAATAATTACTCAAATGTATTATTTGTTGTTATGTGTTTTTAGTAGGCATTTCTTTTTCTGCCTTATCTGTTGTCTGGTTTGCTATAAAATTTCTCTATGAACAGATTTTAACATTTCATGAAATCCTTTGCATCCATTAAATCTATTGCATGCTTTTAACAATCTTTTATTTTTTTAATAACTTTTTAATACTAGAATAGTTTCACATCTCCTTTTCCTTGCTCATACCCTTTCCAGCCTCCTTCCTTTGAAACCCTTTATATCCACCATTCATTACAATAAACTTTTTTGTTCATTATTATTTTATAAACTTGTAGGTATATATGTATGTATTTTACTGAGTCCATTTTTCTTGTTGGTGTGTATGTGGTTTCAGGGCTGACCACTCTGCACTGGATAATCAACAAGGGGACTCATTTATGGAAGAGGCCATTTATTCTTTTCTTAGAAGTTACTGGTTGCCTGTAGCTACTTGCCTAAGGTTGGGACTCAATAAAACTCTACTTTTACATGTTAACAGGTCATTGATATTGCCATTGTTCTGGTTTTGTTTATGAAGCCAGTTAATAGGGAGATTATTATACATCAGATTTTTTTTTAGTATTCTGATTATTATAATTTATCTATTCCTTCCAATGCAATATTTCCTGATTCAAGAAGCAGGAACAGTATTGTAGATTAACTGGGTAGGGATGTTTAATCGCTTCCCTCCCTGGCAGTATGCACTGTATTTTCTGGAACCATGGAAGCTAGATTTACATGAAAGAGACTTTCGGGTTAGATAATCAGTATTATTTGGGAAGTTACTTGGGTTACTCAAAATGAGAGATTCTAATGCCCCTTGTATATGTGTGTGTGTGTTCATATATGTGTATGTAAATATTTTATATACACACATACACATATGAGGCATTACCAAACAAACTTATTCACCTATCATCCTGTGTTCTAAACATTTTTATTAAGAGTCACAGTTAGAGATGATCTCCTGTTGATAACCAGAATGCTGTTCTAAGCAACTGAAGCCCACATATTGTAAATTATTTATTCATTACTTTTTTAGAACTGAGAAGTTCTACCTCAGTAAAATCTTTCTAGTAGATTTTGAGGTTTTTTTTTTTCAATAAAAAACAATACGCTTTTATTTGCATCTAGGTGGATAAAACAAACTCTCTGCTCTCAGGAGGAAGAGACGAAACTGTGGTCTGTTAAGAACAGAAGGAGAGGCTTATATAATTATGAAACATAAAGGTTTGTGGAGAGAGTTAAGTCAGTACACATTGGCGATGCAAGTAAGACGAGCAGTGTTCAATCCCCACAAAGTTGTGTGTGATGGCACGTTTGTCATCTTAAAACTGGGGAGACTGGACTGCAAGATCTCTGGTGTTCGCTGACCAGCCGACTAGTCTACCCTAATCTGAGAGCTTTAGGCCTGTGACGCTTCAGTGAATGTTTCTCAAAAACAACATGGACTCCACCTGAGGAAGACTACTGGAGGTTCACCTTGTGCATGCACCCATCCTAGGTCATGAGCACTTCGGGTAACTCAAGAACTTCTGTGAAGGTTTTGGAAATAGCTGGACATGCTTGAACACTGCCAAGAGAAGTGCAGTTAACAGAGAAGGCAAAAGTAGGACACAGCAGTGGTCCATCCCACCCCAACTTACCTAGTGAGTAAGGACGGAGGGTCAGCCAGAGAGTGACCCAGTGAGAACTCGGTTATTTTCTCACATTCCTTGTAAGTTCAGAGCACAGTGAAGTAATCTATGCATACTCATCTGCCTAGTGAGTGAACAGCTGTGGCAAGCTCAGAAGCTCTGCTCTCACACCGCTTTCCCCAGCGCAGGCTCCAAAGCCACAGAAAAACCATGTCTTGAAAAAAACATTGCCCAGTGATGTGGTTTTACACTCCTCTGAGGTTATTTGGGGCAAATATAAAGCAAGAATAAAATCTTTCGTGAGGGCTTTTTTTTTTTCTTCCAATTAGATTATGACTTTTGGTTTGACTTTTATTTTGGATCTATACTTTCTTGGTATCCATATATTCCCATGCTGTCTTTTTTATTTTTATTTTTTAAAAAGAAAACAAACTTTATTTTCATTTTGCATAACAATCCCAGTTCCTCCACTTTACCCAACCCCACCTCCTAGCCACTCCTCAAAGAGGGTAAGATACATTACTTTGAGGAAGAACCTAGGCCCTCCTTAATATAGTGGGGAGGTTGAGCAAGGTATCCATTTAAGGACAATGAGTCCTTAAATGCCAAAATGCCAATACAGGCACTAGGGATAAATCCTGCTACCACTGCCAGAGCCCCACAATCTGCCCCAGTCATACAACTGTCATCCACATTCAGAGGGTTTAGCTTGGTCCTATGCTGGTTCATTCCCTGTATCGCTGGAGTTGGTGAACTCCCATTAGTTCAGGTCAGCTGTTTCAGTGGTTGGCCCCATCATGATATTGACCTCTTTGCTCATATTCTCACTCTTCCTTCAACTGGACTTTGGAAGCTCAGCCCAGGGCTCCACTTCTGTTTTCTGTCTCTGTTTCCATCAGTTGCTGGATGAAGGTTCTATGGTGACATTTAAGACAGTCATCAATCTGACTACAGGGCAATGTCAGTAACAGTTTCTTCCTAGCCTCATAATGCTTCCCTCAATCAAGATATCTCTTTCATTGCTCTTTGTCTCTGTTGTTCTTGCATTTCAACTATCTGATTGCCTCAAGTTCTCATCCCCCTCTACTCCTTCCCTTTTGCCCTCCCATCTCCACGCAAGCCCATGCTCTCAATTTTGTCAGCAGCTTCCCAGGAAGGTCTATACATGTTTCTCTTAGGATTCATCTTTTTACTCAGCTTCTATAGGGTTGTGCACTATTGGCTCATTAACCTTTGCTTTACAACTAGTATCTACTTTTGAGTGAACATAATATGTTCATCTATCTGGATGTGGGTTTCCTTACTCAGGATGCTTTTTCTAGTTCCTTCCATTGCATGCAAATTTCAAGATGTCAGTGTTTTTACTGATGAATAGTACTCAATTGAGTAAATACACCACATTTTCTTAATCCATTTTTCATTTGAGGGACTTCGAGGTTGTTTCCAGCTTCTTAACATTACAAATAATGTTGCTGTAAACATAGTTGAACAAATTCCCTTGTAGTATAATTGAGCATCCTTTGAATATATGCTCAGGAATGGTATTGCTAGGTTGATTCCAAATATTCTGAGATACTGCTATACTAATTTTCAAAGTGGTTGTAAAAGTTTACATTCTCATCAGCAACAGAAGAGTGATCCCCTTACTCTACATCCTTTCCAGCATAAACTATCATTGTTGTTTTTTATCTTGACCATTCTGACTGCTATAAGATGGTATCTCAGAGTCATTATGATTAGTGTTTCTGTGATGGTTAAGGATGTTGAACATTTCCTTAAGCATCTTTTGGCAATTTGAGACTCTTCTGTTGAAAACTCTCTGTTTAGGTATGTACCCCATTTTTCAAATTAGATTATTTGGATTTTTGATGTCTAGTTTCTTGAGTTCTTTATGTATTTTGGAGATCAGTCCTCTGATGTGGGGTTGGTGAAGATCTTTTCCCATTACGTAGGCTGCCTTTTTGACTTAATTACTGTGTCCTTTTCTTTACAGAAGCTTCTCAGTTTCAGGTGGTCCCATTTATGTAATGGTGCTCTTAGTTTCTATGCTACTGGTATTATATTTAGGAAGTTGTCTCCTGTGCCTGTGCATTGAAGGCTACTTCCCACTTTCTATTCTATCTGGTTCAGTATGGTTGGAATTTTATTGAGGTCTTTAATCCATCTAGTCTAAAGTTTTGTGCATAGGAATAGATAAAGTTCTATTTGCATTATTCTACCTGTTGACATCCAGTTATGCCAGTGTCCTTTGTTGAAGGTGCTTTCTTTTTTCTTTGTATAGTGTTAACTTCTCTGTCAGGTGTTCATAGGTGTATGGATTAATATCTGCACCCTCAATTCAATTCCTTGGGTCAACCTGTCTGTTTTTATGCCATTACCAGACTGTTTTTATTACTGTAGTTCTATATTAGACTTTGGTGTCAGGGATAGTGATACCTTCAGAAGTTCCTTTATCATAGAGGATTGCTTTGGCTATCCTGATTTTTGTTTGTTTGTTTGTTTTTCCACATGTAGTTGAGTATTGTTCTTTCAAGGTCTGTGAAGAATTGTGTTGGGATTTTGATTGGGATTGCACTGAATCTATAGACTGCTTTTGGTAGGACTGACATTTTTATTATGTTGATCCTACCTGTCCAAGAGCACCCCACGCTGTCTTGATACTTTCTTAATGTTGTCCAAAAATCAAATGGCTCTAGACTGTGACATTTTCAAAATGCATTAATGTGACTGATTGCACTGCCAATTCTACATTGTCTTCTTTTTCCTACTGAGTATTGATACAGTTAAAAGAAATTTTACTCTGTAATTTTATCCTACTACAATATAAATTATTTTATAAGTTTTAATTTTACTTCTTTTGTTGTTCTGGGGACTGGCTTTCTCTGTGTAACAGTTCTGTATATCCTGAAATTTTCTTTGTAGGTCAGACTGGCCTCAAATTCACAAAGATCTGCCTGTCCTTACTTCCCAAATCCTGGAATTAAAGGCATATACAACCACTGCTGGGCTCTTAAGTTTAGTGTTAATGTATAGATAAAGATGATCAAATGGGCCGGGTGGTGGTGGCGCACAACTTTAATCCCAGCACTCGGTAGGCAGAGGCAGGCAGATCTCTGTGAGTTCGAGACCAGCCTGGTCTACAAGAGCTAGTTCCAGTGCAGCCTCCAAAGCCACAGAGAAAAACCAAAAAAAAAAAAAAAAGATGATCATATGTACAACACATTTAAAATATTTCTATTATATTTGATTCCTAATGTATTTTAAAATTTAGTTTCTTGGTTAGCTCTGTTAAAGTGAAATTATCATATTATTATAGCTTATTGAATAATTAACATTATAATTGTGTATTCAACTGATGCAAGAGCTTAAAAGTCATAAATGACTAAAGAAGATAGAGACAGTCATAAACTGAAAATAAATATTGTTATAAATAAGAATATATATTACCAAAGAAACGTTCTCAATAAGGTATAAAGCCATGTAAAAATATAAAGATGGGAAATAAAATAAAAACATGCTGTTCCATGACTTGCCTGACTTTAAGAAATAGAAATAGTAGTAATAACGATTTCCCTTGTCATTTTAAGTTCTTTGTTATTCAACAAATATGTTTATCTGTATTATTTCTAAGTACTTTTAAAACATAAGAGAAATGAAAAGATTTGTGCAGCTTATATACTTTTTAATGCAATGCAAGAAAATAGTCAATAAATAATAAGTGAGTTATTTATTAATTTAGAAAATGTTGTCTAAGTTTTCTGTCTTGCCCAGTTCCCACAATTGCTAAGTCCCAAAGAAATCACACAGAGGTCTACATTAATCATAAACTGATTGGTCCATAAGCTCAGGCTTCTTATTAACTCTTATATCTTCTTATAGAAACCCATTATTCTAATTTATGTTAGCCGCATGGCTGGGTACCTTTTTCATTAAGGCAGTTACATCTTCCTTCTTCTGTGTCTGAACAGGACTACAGAGAAAGCGTCCCTCTTCCCAGAATTCTCCTGTTCTCATTGACCCGCCTCTACTTCCTGTCTGGTTGTCCCACCTATACTTCCTGTCTGGCTACTGGCCAATCAGCATTTATTTAAAACATAATTGACAGTATATAGACAATTGTCCTGCACCAAGAAAATGATGCATCTTAAAGAAAAGGAAATAGCAAATTTGGGGGTACTAGAGACCTAACTTAAAAGGGTAACTTAAATAAAGCTTAGAATGAATTTAGGATTACCTTGGAAGTAAGAGAAATCCTAGAGCCATGGGGAAGAAAAATACTAGAGTTTATGATAGAGAAGATAAAGGCAGATAGAAAAGTAAAAACTAACAAAAATCAAGGCAGGATAGGGAAAGAGAGTAGAAGGGGAAGAGGGATAACAAAAGAGAAAGGGGTGGGAGAAGGAGGGAAGAAGGGAAGGAAAAAATTCTGCTATAAAGTTCTGATGTTTCATAAACATGCTTACCTTATATCAAGAATTGGAGATCCTCTCCCCTTTCCCCAGCTTTGCTGTGTCCCACATTCCAGAGGGTCCCTGGGCAAGGCTCGCCTTTGGCGGGACCCCACTTCCCCGCGGGAATTGGCCTGCTGCAGGGCTGGGACATTGGCCCCGGCTTTTCTGTGCCCAGCACCTCAGAGTGTCCCTGGGCAAGGCTTCGCTTTGACGGAGGCCCAGGATTCCCCTGGAAATTGGCCTGCACCAGGGCTGGAACCTTGGACAAGGGAGAGTCCAGCATAAACCTGCAGGGCTCCAGCAGAGAAG
>JAQHUG010000011.1:11366741-11382888 GCA_028555095.1 Dicrostonyx torquatus
TAAATGTAAATTTTTCTTTTAACAATAAAAATTTAAAAAAGAAAGAAATATCAACTAATTAAATGTCCCAATTAAATGATCTCCTTTACAAAAAAAAAAAAAGAATTGGCATGTGACTGCTTCAGGAGAAGGCGTAATACAAAAAGCCAAGGGAAGGCTCAGAATAAGAAAGACATTTTATGAAATACTGAAGGGATTTAGAATAGATCCTATGAAGGGGGGAAGGTTCTGAATGCAAAATCATAGGGAAGAGCTATCATGCATTTGTTAAATTTAGCTGAGAAATCACAGTAGCTTGGGCAAAGACTGTATTTTGGTGAACTGTGGTTAAAGAATTGGTGTGTGTTGTAGGACAGATCAGTATACCTTCCAGATGAATTGGATATGATTTTAAACCTATCATTAATAAGTACTTTAATTGATCTCAGGGTTTGAAAAATGTCTAAAATGATATGTATTAAGGAAAAGAATTTTTAGTAGTTTCATTTGATTAGTTAATAACACTATTCACAGGATCACTTTCTTACTGTCTTCCCACATATAGAGCTACAATACTCAAGTTTGGTGATGATATATTTACTAAAAGGTTAAGTCACACACATTGTAAAGCCATGCATTCTTTTTTAACTTGTCAGTGACCCAAAGGCACAAAATTTGGTAATGACATTCCAGAAAAAAAAAAAAACATGAAGACAATGAGATTAATGTAGCTACATTCATCCCTGAGTTGCTGGACAAGGAGACAAGGTGCCTGAGGCAGGAGGGAGGGGACATGATCTAAGGAACCAGTATTGACCTCTCAGTGAAGGTTGAGAGGATGCAACAAAAATCCAAGAGTGGACCTCACATAAAGCTTCTTTACTTTCACAAGATTTCCCAAAGAGAAGTTTCACAAAAGGCAAATCTGTTATTGGGAATTACACTGGTAGCAAAATTCCAAAAGTATCTCCAGCTCCCACTTATTCCCAAAGTCCACTTCCTCTTCAATACCATTCTGAGTTGCATTGCACACTTTCACTTCCCTCGAGGAGTTTCTCATGTGTCTTCCAAAACCATTGACCTCACTTCCTGCATTCACTTCCTGAAAGAAGTGGTTACTCTCTTTGGCTGAATTCAAGAAACAAAATGATGATTCTATTCTCTTTGTGTCAATCATTCGGTGTTCTTTCTCTCTTAATTTAATATTGATGAATAGTTTAGTAGGAGGAGGCTGCTACTTAGTTCCTGGCTGCTCAGCTAGCTTAACCCCAAATAACCACACAGAAACTGTAAAAATTAAATCACTGCTTGTCCCAGTTAGCTCTACTTTTTTATTGGCTAACTCTTATATTGATTTAACCCATTTCTATTAATCTGTGCATCACCACGTGGCACTGGCTTACTGGGTAAAATTTCCAGCATCTGTCTCCCGCAGATCCATGGCATTCTCTGACTCTGCCCTTTTTCCTCCCAGCATTCGGTTCTGTCTTCTCTGCCATTCTAAGTTCTGCCCTATCAAGGCAGTTTCTTTATTCATTAATGCTAATCAAAGCACACAGAGGGGACTTCCACATCATAGTTCATCACACATTTGCTCAAGTTTAAGCTTTGATTTTATTAAAGATTTTAAGGAGGAGCTTGTAATTAAAGGTAATTTATTAATTAATGATACAACAATCAATTGTTTGTACTTTATAAATCCACTAGGTTCTTTTGTATTATATGCATTGTGTTACATATTGAAATAATTGAACTGCCAACATCATCAGTTATAACTGGAATTTTCCCATGAGCAAAAAAAGTGGTTAATTTTTAACTTGTCTTCTAAAATGTTTATAAACCTCTGAAAGATTGTCTAATGTTCTGCAAATCTTAACTGATTTAAGTAAACAGAAAACCTTGGGGCACTGAATAAATATTACAATGAAAGAAAAAAGTATTTTGCTTTACTGAGGTGGCAATTTACTAGAGGCTAATCTTAATAGTAGCCAGTCTTTGCATATGAAAAAATAATTCATGGAAGCCTTGAGTTATACACAGGCCTGTTATAATGGGAGGTCTCCACTTCCTTTAGGAATTATGTTCATTTTATATTTTAACAAAATATACATTCGGGAGAGTCATTTTACATGTTTCTATTCTGTGTCTAAGAAATATGGAACAAAAAACCCTTAAAACCCTCCTTGTGTTCCTTCTCTTCTCTTGTTGCTGGTCTTGTCCATATATTTTTTTTTCCAGAAAACATGTCTCTTTCCAACTTCTCTGTCTGTTTCAGGGTATTGATTGGCAGATCAGGTAATAACATATTTTGGACTGTGTTGTGGTCCTTTGGAGGGGCTGTTGCTTAGGTCTCAATTACACAAAGATGGTCAAGTAAGAGCAAACTTGAAGGGATCAGAGTTTTCCATTTTAGTCTCCTTGGAATCAATTCAAATTCAACACTCACATGGAAGAATGTTTTCAAATATGTAAACCCATCTGGGCCTTATAGTGTCTCAGACTACATAAAGGCCTCCAGCAAGTATGCATTCAGTTTGCAGCAGATAGAGGCTTTCAAGACCCTCTTCCTGTCTTTATATGGATATGTGTTCTAAGAGAAATGGATAAGCTTGGGGTTCCATCCCTTTCATAGACAGGTGGGTACTAACAATTATAAGCACTGATCTCACCATAATTCCTCAATATAGTAGTGGCTTTCCTTATGAACACAGAAGGAATAAGTCAAGCAATATAAGAAAGTACAGAAACCAAAAAAAAAAGAGTTTGTGAAAAATGATTTACTGTGAGCATTAGAAACACATTAGCTCTCACAAAGTAAGGGAAAACAGTGTCACCTGAATGAAACAAAATGTTCTCTTTAAGCGTTATATAGTTTACATCTTACTGTACTGTGTTCAACCTACCCAAATAATGTGGACAATCTTGTCAATATTTTCTACAAGCAATGAACCATACACTAATAAAGTTGAAGATGTGAAGAATTTTAAGACAACAGTTGAAATTGCTTATTTTATATCTAAGAAATTAATAGGCTGTCAAAGCAGTTGTTAAACCTATTTGTTATAATTGAATTAGCCAATTTTTACGTAAAATATCTATGTAAAAAATTCTAGTCTGATATATCTCCACATTCTGCTCCATGAGTTAATTTTAGTTCAACCTGGGAAGACTGGAACATTGAATTGAATGTTGCCTTGGGGAAATTATGAAATCTCTGTGATATTCTATTTTCTAATGTAAAGGTAAGAACAAGATCAAATGTCACTGAGCATGACCCTTAAGACTGTCCTAAGAATCAATGTCAGTGTTATTTTAGATCTTTTTCAGATTTAAGTAACCACAAACTTCAAAGTACAATTCAATGCAAGATTTATTGACTACTATGTAAAATTTTAAAGAAAATATGTCTGTGACAGGGTTTCTCAAACTTACTAATGGTGGGACCCTTTAATATAGTTCCACATGTTGTGGTAATCCTCTATCATAAAATTATTGTCATTGCTACTTCATAACAGCAATTTTGCTACTGCTATGGATTGTAATGTAAATATCTTTGTTTTCCAATGGTCAGTGAAAGGGTCATTTGACCTCCAAAGTGATTGTAACCTACTGGTTGAGAAAAACAGGTCTAAGAGTATACAGTGTAGCTTTTTCTTTTTTGAAATAGAGAAGTAGCATCTTTCTCATGAGGTTTTGATTTGCATTGTCTCTATCAGTTATATTGTAGCATTTTTGTGGATTACAAGTTATGAGGGAATATTAGATATTTCTGGATAACTTGGGCTTCAAACTCCTATTAGTAGCTAAAATATCACCACATGAAATTTTAATTTTTTAATAAAAGAATACTTTTATTTGCATCTTAATTTCTCCCATAACATTCATGTAGGGGAATGTTAATTTAATGTCTAAACAAGAAAAAGAAGCACTATAATTTTAACATCTCTAAGATTTTCCTTGGAACATCTATTATTTGGGAGGTCC
This sequence comes from Dicrostonyx torquatus, assembly GCA_028555095.1. Taxonomy (NCBI): domain Eukaryota; kingdom Metazoa; phylum Chordata; class Mammalia; order Rodentia; family Cricetidae; genus Dicrostonyx; species Dicrostonyx torquatus. The sequence continues at coordinate 11,370,705 of JAQHUG010000011.1, forward strand.
AGAAAGAACTGTCAAACAAAAATATTTTCTCAAATAACAATATATAGGATTCAATTTTGTTTTCCCTAAACAGTCATTTAGTGGGAAAGCATATATAACCTAGCAAGCAATCATTGCATATATGGTGCATTCTAAACACACACAAAAATAAATGATGTCTATAGCTTCATTCAAATTCAAAAATTTTTCCAGTACGATAATTTAGGTCTCTAAGTTGAACCCTAAAACGAGATCTAAGCAATCATGTAGAAGTCATACACTCTCTTGAAGAGATGACAGGAGAATAGGATTTTATCAGGTAAAACAGAATATAGGTTAAAGGGCCTTGAGGGCTAAAGTATATGAACTGAATTTGGAAAATAGCAGTTGATCACAGTGGCTGCAGTGCAGAATATTCAATTGGAATAGACTACACATCTGGTAAACTTATTAAATCGAATTGAGAATGGGAGACCTTATATGGTCTGATTTCTGAAATAGTGAAAAACCAATGAGATCAGTGTCAAAAATGATTTGACTCGGAGAGTCTTTTAGGATATTATTTGGGCAGCAAAGCTACGGGGTTCACTAACTTAATAGGAGAAGGAGAGCCTTGGAAGAAAAGCAGATAATTTTTGTTTGAACAGAAACATTGCTTGGTGGTTGGAAGCTTAAAGCAAGTAACAGAGCTCCCAAAAGTTGGTGGTGAAAAATAGGTAGTGTTTTTGTTAAAATTATCCTGCCCTGGGATCATCATTAATGCTGGTTTTTTTTTTTTTTTTTGTGTGTGTGTGTGTGTGTGTGTATGTGTGTTCCAAAGACAGATCAAGACCAAAGGGAAACAAGACATTATTCACTGTTCTTTCACATTCATTCTAGGTCTGCAAAGGGTTGCAAACTTTGAAGCTTCTAACTGCCATCCAGAATGTGGGAAAAGAAATACCTTCACAAGTCTATGATCATGTCACATGAGCATGCACAGTGAATGTCGATCTCACCACTCATGAGAATCCTGTGTACTTTTACTACAAATATTAAATAGATACACCTTTGTTAGAGGGAGGTTCAAGTGGTTCTTAGCAGGTGTGTCTCTTCCAAATGGTGCTAAGCTGTATTATTCTTCAAACAATGTCTAATAAGCTTTTTATCCCTACACAATAGTACAAATATAGTGAATCTGTTCTTACACTTAGTAGAGCATGGGTTTGTATTCTTTTTTGCACAGATCTTATTCTTCCAACTAGATGGCTATGCAAGGCCAGAATATTAATCACAGATATTTCAGTACCAGGTGGTTTCTAAAGCAATATTTCCTTTGTCAAAACAGTAGCTATACTTTGAATAAAGAGTCACATATACCCTAAGCATTAGTAATGATTATAATATTAGAGCATGCTAGTAGGCACAGATAAAAATGAAAAATAAATTGTCCATCTTTTAAAATCACCTAAATGAATGCATTTTTTTATCAACAGTGTATAAACTCAAGCAATACAATTTTCTTCCAAAATGAGAAAAAGCTTCTTTATTACCTAATAGGTAAGAAAGCTATTAAACAATCACATATACTTAAAAATGAGATCAAATATTAACCAAAACAAAAAAGAAAGTAAAAGAGAAACAGATTTTCCGTGTTGTTTCAAATTCTGGTGCCTGTAGTGAAGGACAATACCTTTACAAGAACACAATTTTTCTCTCTCTCATTGGGTGCTATGTTGTATCATGAACAACTTGGGTCCAGAAACCCTGGGTAGGGGAAGTTAGGGAATGAAGGAGAGAAACAGCCACACATACATGATCCAATGGAATTCTCTGACCACTATCATAGCAATCTAGAACAGTGTGTTTATTAGATATAGCACAAGGGAGGAGTTAGGCAGCCTGGGTAGGAGGTCTTATAGGTGAACAGTATGAGTCTGCATATATCCATGGTGAGAAAGCCACACTTGATAGTCATTGAAACAAACCAATAGATAGATCATAAACACTCATAGCTGAACTACCAAGGAAAGTTTGGAAGGCTCTTTCAATCCTCATTAACCTGGGTGTTCCTGTGAGCCTTGACAGACCATATCCACACTGTATTTATAACCATATCAAAATACCTTCATATTGAATTGCACTCAGGGTTTTCTCCACTTCTATATGCCTTTTCTTATTTCTTTGATGCTCATGATTAACCTTTACACTTAGTTCAGGAGTAGTTTGCTGTGGTGCTTGATACTGCTTTGTAATGGTGATAAGAAAGAAGAATATAGCAACCTCTATGTCCCACTAAAACAGACAAACTCACTCAAGATCTCTCCTTCCTACAGTACTAGATACATTTCTTCAGACAAGTATTCATCGACATGCAGGAACTACATGGTTCTTTCTGTGACTCTGGTTTATTCTGTGGAAGAAGAATGGTGTAGACAGAAGTTTCTGTCCTGCCTCTTACCGCAGCCATTCTGTCTCAAAGAAACACAAGAGACTTATATTAATTATAAACTACTTGCCTGTTAGCTCATGCTTATTATTTACTAGCTCTAAGAACTTAAATTATCCCATAATTCTTATATATGTTTATCTATGTGGCTTGGTACCTTTCAAGAGGCGTTCTCATCTTGCTTCCTCTGTGTCTGGCTGGAAATTGACTCTTTGCCTTTCATCTTGCCAGAATTCTCCTACTCTGGTCGCCCTGCCTATACTTCCTGTCTGGCTACTGGCCAATTAGTGTTTCATTAAACCAACATGAATGATAAGTCTTTACAGTGTACAAAAGCATTATCCCACAACATAATGGCATCTAATGTAATGTAAAAATGTGGCCATTTTTACTGCTGCTGTTAATGTTTGTGTGAACTAATTTTAAAAATTCCATGTTTAAAATGTCACAATATTTTAGGACTTGTACATATTCCATTATGGAATGGACACATCAAACTTAGGCATTGTTGCTGCTCTTCTTATTCAAAACTCATTTTTAACAACAGTAGGACATTCACAAGCAGGGGCTGATGTCAGTAGGGAAGGAACTGTCTTCATCGCTCCCCAAAGATCTTTTACTTTGCTTGGCTGACTTTGCAGCTATAGTCAAGTGCAGCCAGACTCCAGTAAAAAGAAATAAAGTGAGCACTTTGCTTCTTGGTATCTCTGCTGTGGTTTGCACTTCACCACTGGCTTATAGAGATGAAATCTATTACTCGGCAGGCAATGCTTGCACAAATGAAAGATAAATTTTTCTTTTAGATGAGACAGATCACTGAGACTCATAAAATATTAATGATGAAAGCTCTGGGAATTAGATATATCCCTGAGCAGAGGTTTCTCTTGACAGTGACGCACAGTCGGTTTAACCCATTTTTCTTCCTGTAAGATTCACATCAAGAATGATATGGAAAGAAAAGCATACAAGATTTAAGAGTCCGATGAGCATAGATATTTGAGAAAGGTAATCTTTCTGTCTTTCATTTTCTATCATGTTTTGTGTTTCTTATCTGCGGTAAATTCTTCTGGGTGATGTAGGATAGTAGATGTAATGCGTGGAGCAGTTCAAGTGCTCATGGGGGAAACTGTCTGGGAAGAATGCAGGAAGTTCATAGTTCTTAAAGTAACATATAAAGTTAACAGTCACGTCACAAGAGAAATTTATGTACTTCATAATTAGGTACCTATTGAAATTTTGTATTAATATATTCATACAAAGTAATTAGTTTCAGCTTAGTATTTTCATACATACGTGTCATTTTTCTGTTCTCTAATTTGGCCCTCACACACTGCCTCCTCCTCTCTCCACTGCCTACCACGTGATGGTTTCCTTCTTCAAACAATTAATGTCCCCTTGCATGCTTGCTTGTCACACATATTTCTTTACCCAGTTTACCAGGATAGAATATGCATTTAGATGTGTAAAATATTAATAAATTATATTCATTCTACTTGTCTGGTTTTTGTGAGTTGTTAACATTTCCATAATCATCATAGATTTGTAATGCATGCTCTTTTTATTATTTCACTTGTAGAGTACATAGGGCAACTGTTATTACTGTGAATCATTTTAGCATATTTAGCCAAATTTTATCCAAAACAACATTTATATTACTAAGAAACTAAAGTTACTAGAACTATGTACAATATGAAAATCTTATTAAATTATATATCATGAGCAAAGATTTTAGAATTATATATATGATTATTTATAATAAATCTAACTGTAGGAAATTTATTGAAAGTAGTGAGTTATTTTCTTTAGCATTTCATAGCAAATCCATATAAAATAATCTTATTGTTTTAGATATTCATTAAAATATTTTGCTTTTATATTTATTGATTTTTAGTGATGTCAGGAAGGTGACAAATTATCAGTTGTTTTTCTCCCTTAAGAACAGAAGTACAACAGAAAATATACAATTGTAGTCTACCTAAAGATACTGAAGTAGTACATTAGAAAATGTCTGAGAAATGACAATATCCCTGAAGAGTAAATCAATGCAAAAAACCCACAATGAGTCAAAGTGGCCTCTAGTTCATTATGGGACTTACTTACAAACTAAGAGCATTGATTTCTATTTTAGCCTTTGGGACCTAAATTCCTATAAGTCACATGGTCTTGGGACTAGATCTAATGTTAGAGTAGAACCTACCTTAAGGCCATTGTGTGGTTCAAACCTCAAGACTTTCTACCTCATTCACATAAGCAGTTGAAGGATCTCACTGCTCAGAGACTAGACTAGGCAGAGACAAATATAGTTCTAAAATATATTCAAATATAATTTTCAAATATACATGATGCCCTATCTTTGTGATAATAGGTTGAGAAAAAAGTTGTGAATCTTATAATTCTCTATATGCTCTCAATCTCTAAGAGTCAACCAGATATCAGCTCTGCTCTGCTAGAGGGCTCACTACACACCTTCTTAACAACAATGGTGGTCCATCCTTTTGGATAACCCAACACATAGTCACTCGACTATCACTAAATGTTCACGTACCTATGTCTAGGTCAATAGACAGAAATAAAGTGGGCTTGCTACCAAAACTGAATAACTAAGAACATTATACTCTCAAGCACATGCAGCTGTGCTCACTGACAGACATTGCAAATAAATGGGAGCAAACAAACAACAAAAGCAAAACCACAAAGAGATCACACTACAGAATCCATCCACAATCAAAGCCAACATTCTATTCCTGGCTGCATATAGGACAATGTCTTTCCTCTTTGTGGTGGACAACCCTTCATAACACAAGAAAAGTTTACCACTGCCCTGATGCACAGATAGTCATGTAGGCACAAAGACAAGCAAAACACGTAATATCAAGGGAAACTGAACATAGTTCTCCAGTACAAGAGTCCAAAGAAAGTTATGATATGAATTGAAAGGAATCCAAAATAGTGAGGTTATGAAGCCCCTTAAAATGTAAAGGATGCACAGCACAAGTCCTACACCTAAAATTCCAGGAACATTGTGGAAGAGGAGACAGAAAGATGGTAAAGCCCGGGAGAACAGAACATCTTCTGAAGGAGTTTGTCTTCTGTATATGACAGGGAAGCTGAAACAGGAAATTTCCAAAACCAAGTTATTTAAAGAAGACTTGAACAATAACTACTTAAAGACCTATAGACAATGAGTATGGAGACCACTGGAATAAGTCTACTCCCGTGCTGAGCACTTTACTTGGTTATCTAATAGCAAGGGGTCAGCACTAAACACATAGACACATAAATAACAGCAAGTAGACTCAGCAGTTTGCGTGTGTACGTGAGAGACAGAGAAGATATGTGTGTTGGAGTGTGTACGTGCATGTGTACACTCATGCTTGAGTCTGTGTGTGTGTGTGTGTGTGTGTGTGTGTGTGTGTGTGTGTGTGTGTGTGTGTAGTGTGTAAAACAAGGAAAGTCCATGAATCTGAATGGGCAATTAGGGAAGTGTTACAGACTGGGAAGGAGGGTATACGTGATGTAGATACAGAACAAACACATGAATTATCAAGAAAACAAGAAAAATAAATGCACTAAGTAAAAAGCCTTAAAATCTTTAAACTATAATGAATATATATGAAAGTTAATGACATAGAAATGTCAAAATACATGTTAGAAGATTCTGTATGATATATTACTATATAACTAAAGATTTATGATATTGCTGTACAAATTTTGTCATGGAAAATTTAAAGGAAATACTTCCTTGATGATTATTATCACTGAAAAAGGTTAATAGAAAAAATAAATGAATAAAAATGAAACATACTGATTATAAAATAAAAACTGTATACTAAACACAAACAAATCAATTAATTCAAACAAGTAACTCCTGAAATAAATGAGAAATCTAATAGAGGTAGATATAAAAGTAAATAGAAACTTTGCAGATAAAGGATTTAATGAATGATATTGCATATGCTAATGCATTCATAATCACAGTCTAAATTAATTTCATGAAAAACTTCAACTTTACTGGAGATATTTTAATAGATAAAGTAGATGGGAAAGTAAAGAATAAGGAGGGTTGGAGAATGTCTCGGTGGGTAAGACCAGACACTACACTTGCAGGAATTTGGGGTTCAGTTTCCAGCAACAGTATTGACTATCTAACTAGTCTCTCTAACACCGTCCTTATGATTATTTAAGACACTTGCATTACACCCATGAATAAACAAACTGTACAAACACATAAAAATAATGAAAATACTAAATCAGAAAAAAAGCAAAGAAGATTTATACAACTTTTATTAGCCAATTTTCTCTAGATCAGGATGGAATCAATACTTATTACAAAGGAGCCTGGTTAAATTGGCTTCCACAATAAGGGCTAGGTAGTCTACCAATACTACATGTGTAGGCTAGAAAGACTAAAACAAGCAATTTGTTTGTAATTCTGGTTACTTCAACAATCCTAATCCTATCCTTGAAAACTACAAGTCCTTTGTTTACATTGGAATATCAAATAATATGTGTTTCTATGTCACCAAATAATGGCATCTGCAGTACAGGATGCAGGAGAGGTAAATTTGTCCATATGGAACAAAGGTAGAAAGGCAGGGATGCCCAGCTTTTCCCTCAGACTTTCTTATATATATTGCCTACCACCTGAAAGTGACAGCAACTCTCTTGGAGAGTCTTCTTCCTTTAATGCTCTCAATAAATACATTTACAGACTTTCCCAGAGCGTTTGTCTTAGTTGACCCAGAAGCAACTAAGCTGTAAGACTTCATTAAGAAAATGAACAATTGTGTGTTAAAGCTTCAAAATAGATGGTGAAAAGTACAGAAAGGATAAAAACAAATCAGTATAAAAACATTCTAAACTTTTGAAAGAGCCATGATAATTATGTAGCAGATGCATTTATTATGCTCTTTTGTTGTAGAAGATTATCTTACCTGGGCAAAGGTGCTATATTTGTTTATATTGAAGAATATTTCTTTAATTATGCGATGGTCTATTACGTTTGTTTTTGCTGCCTTTGTTAATGAAGTAAAGATGTGTTATGTTTGTTTCTGCTTCATCTGTGCAATTCTTAAAAGATATGTTGCTGTTTTACCCTCCCTGCCTAAGACATCTGGTTCGTCTAATAAAATGTTGGATGGCCAATCTGTAGGCATGAGAAAGATAGAGTGGGCTGACAGGCAGAGATTATGAATAGGAGGAGGAATCTAGGCTCTGAAGAAGGAGAAGGACTCTTAAATTCACGAAAAGAAGGAGAGAAGAAGGAGAACAGAGGGAGAAGAGAGGGACAAGCCCAGTGCCAAACAACCAGGAAGTTGCTAGCCAGATATAGGAAGTATTGAAAGTAAAATATACATGAAAAAAGAAAGGAAGGAAGGAAGGAAGGAAAGAAAGAAAGAAAAACAATCCCAAAGCAAAATGTAAAGAGAAACAAATTAAAATAAGAGATAAGATAAAGCCAAGCATTAAAAACTAATAATAAACCTCTGTGTCATTTGAGAGCTGGTTGGTGGCCTAAAAGGAAAATCTCACTCTGCAGGAGATTCCTTGAAAAGCACACCTATAACTATCTGTCAAAAATTGTTGAATTAGGCCAGAAAGTAGGTCTGTATTTCTAACTTATTACAACATTATTTTTAAAAGTACAGAAATTAAACAGGTGTAGGTTACTTTTCTGTTGCATACAGTGATACATAGATTTTATTATATATACACAGATGCTACTTACTCTGTCATAAGCAGAATACAATCCTGTTTCCCAACAGCATGACAGAACTGAAAAAACTATGTTAAATATGTTAGGCACAGAAAGAAAAATAGTTAATGTTTTAATCTATGTGGAAATTAAAAGCGCTATTCATATAGATTTGAAATTAGAACAGTATTCACCACAGGTAACATAGATAGTTAAAGGACTGCTTTAGTTGAGTAGGATAGGATAAATATTTAGTATTAAGAAATTAAAAATTTTAAGATCTCATTTCACATATATAATTCACATATATAATTCTCTTTAACAAGAGTACATCTATATTTGGAAATGCTTAGTTGTATGCTTTAAAAGAGTTTGTAGAGAGGATTTTAAATGCCCTCTACACATCAAAAATGAAAATATTTGGCATGCCTGTAATTGAGTATCCTAATCTAATCTTTATGTATGACATGCATGTATTGAGCTATCACACTATCCAAAAATATATATATAATAATTGGTTAAAATGTTGAAAAAGGTTTTACTTGCTATATAAGTTCCAAAACTACTATTTAATAATACCTCAACATGCCCGAGGTCCAGACAATCACTCAGTATTCAAAGAGATGACTTGGTGGTTCAGAAGAGTTGCTACTCTTACAGAGAATCCAAGTACAGTTCTCAGCACCTGGTTGGAGGGCTCATAGCTGTATGTAAAAAGAATTCCACAGATACCCACAATCATTGTCACACAACCCTATACCCATGTGCACATTTGCACAAATAAAAGAAAATATTTACAAAGTCGATACAGTTCCAAACTCAAAGATCAAGAAAAGTGATGATGTTATAATTCTTAATATTCTTACTAAGTTTTGACAATCTCCATAGTAATGATTTAGCCACTGAAGATATCAGAGTTAATAGCCTGTGGCTTTCTACAAATGAATGTGATCTTAAGAAATTAATATTTACTTGGGGTGAATCATGAAATAGCATCATTACTCCTCCTAAGAGATACATTAGTAATTGAGGGTAGCACCAGAGTCAATTTATAATAATGTAAAAGGTACTTTGGTCTATTCAATAAAGCATTAGTGATACTTAATACCATATTTGTTTCCTATTCTTCCTTTGGTTAGGTAGGTGTAAATGAGTTTGGAAGTAAGAAATTCTTACAGAATCTGTTTGACATTTTTATTGTATTATAGCTTCGGTTTTACTGTGAATACCCTTGTTAACATAGTCTGGCAGACATTCAATAGCAAATTGTGTTCCAGGCAATGAATTTATAATGTTGTAGCAGCAACAACCTCGTGAGTGTGTGAGCCCTTATAGATGATGGAAAAATCAATAACTTGGATAAATTGGTAGCAAACTACCCTTTTGTTCTTAGGTGAAGAGAAACTCAATACTGTAGACTAAAATTACTTTCATATAGAAAAGAGGCCAGAACATAAGTGAAACATTGTAATGTATAATGTATTGCTTAATATAAAATCAATTATGTCAAACAATAAATGTATGTGTGACATTTGTAGTATGTTATGTTACATACAATTTAAATTTTTATTTGATGATGCTCAATGCATAGTTTAATTCAATGAAGAACATTTTATAATATGTATCATAAACTATGCTAAATATATTCTGTATTTTAGGTATATTTATAAAATGTAGTAAGTATAAGGATAATTCAGTTTCATGAAAATAGCCAATTTTATAAAATCTTGTTCATCTTTTATTTATTTATTTTGTATCCTTACTGCTGTTTTCCCTCTCTCCTTTTCTAATAGTCCCTCACCCCAACATCCCTTCTACCATCCATTTCTCTCTGTTTCTATTCAGAAAAAGGCAGACATTCCATGGATATCAACAAAACATGGTACATGAAATTGCAGTGAGACCAAGAACCTTGCCTTGTAGTAAAACTAGGGCAAGGCAACCCAGCACGAGGAGCAGGGTGTCAAAAGCCAGTAAAACAGAGACAGCCTGGGACTAGCAGAGGTCATCTGCATATGTCTGACAGTTGTGTAGCTTGGTCTTTCTGTGGGACTTCTAATAATGGGAGAAGAGGCTGTCTCTGACTCTTGCTCATTTTTTTAAATCAGTGATAGTTACTGAACTACATTAGTAATATTCAATTTTCTTTATTCCAGGGCAACAATAATTTTTATACAGGACAGATTATGACAACTTCTTTCTTAAGGTAAGATGGGTGAAGCACTTATGTTCTGAGGGACTATACACTCTATTAACAAGAAATGTGCCATAATTAAAATTTGGTGCTTGTAGCTGTATTTTGTTTTGGTCTAGGGATCTTATCATTAGTTCCATGATCATAATCCTTTTGTTAATCTGAATATCTTTTGCAATAACTCTGAAGATGTTTGTAAGACAGCTACTGAGAAGAATATCAATAGCTTGGAGTTTTCATTAAAGCAGAAATATGTTAACCATTAAAATAGAGTAATGGGATAAAAATGAAATATTGTTAAGACAAAAAGTAAAGTATGCTAATATAAGTAAGTTGTCTCCTAGTGAGCCATTCACAGATATATTAATATCTTAAATTTTCCTAAACATATTGGACTATTAATTTTCATGAACCTCAGACTCTTCCATTAATTTCATGGGTAGTTTTGTTCTGTCTGCTTTGTTAGTTACAAGTTGGCTACATATACCCAACAGCTTGGCCAGATTAGAAAAACAAAGGTTTTTTTTTATTATTTTAAAGATGCTAATACTTGAAACTTCTTGTTTTTCAGATAAGTGTAAATAGAAATATTTTTTCTTTTTTGACTTAAATTCAAAAACTAACCTCTGCTAACCCTTTATTTCAAACTAATTTATGACATCTACAAATTTTCAATCTTTTCCTTCCAAAATTCTGTTATGCTCCTATGATTTCTTTCCCTTCCCTAAAGGGAGGACTCTTTAGCCCATTAATCTCAGCAAACTATTAAGCCTCGTCAACAGAGAAAATGGGTGAGACCTTTGTGTGAGCAATTTGAAGAAAAAGAAGTAATCGGTGCTTCTCTTCTGATCTTTTATACTCCTCAAATAATATGACTTATAATGCTTTTGAGATTGAGGTAATTATTACTATTACATAGTGCATGTATAAAAAAACAGTATGTGAAAACTCTAGTTTAAATATATGAGGTCTTGCTGGAGGAATTACATCATCAGGGAAGGTCTGTGAAGGTTCATCAGCTCAAGCCTCTTTCTTTCTGTGTACAAATGAAATGTGATCTCTTTCTTTTCTGCTCCTGCTACCATGCCTTCTCCACCTGTGATGGATTCGACCCTTCTGTAACTCTAGTCTAATATAAACACTCTCTTCTTTAAATTGTTGCTTGTTTGGACAGGATATTTTATCGTAGGAACAAAGAGTAACCAACACACTCATGTTGATTGGGTATACAGTAAAGTAGCTGTCCTTGTCTCCCCATGGCATGTAGTGTGAACTTTTACTCTTTTGACTTTTCCAGGAGCCCATTACCGAGCTCACAAATTAATCACACACAGGCTTATTATTACCTATGAATGCCAAGCCTTAGTGTGATTTGTATCTTGCCAGCTTTTCTTATCTTAAATTATCCCAACTACCTTTTTGCCTCTGGGTTTTTATCTTTCTCTTCTGCCATGGATGCTGGGTGCCTGGGTGCCTGGGTCCCTTGCATCCTCTTCTCCTTGTTGTCTTGTTGCTCTTCTTTTGTCCAATCAGATTTCTTCATCTGTTTATACTCTCTGCCTGCTAACGCCACCTATCTTTGCTCCTGCCTCTCTATTGACCACTAAGCTCTTTATTATCACCATCAGGCATTTTAGACAGGCACAGTAACATAACTTCATAGAGTTAAAAAATACAATGTAAATAAAAGTCACACACTTGAAAATAATATTCCCCAAAATTTCCCTTTTTCTTTCTAACACAAATGAAAAATTTAAGATTGAACATAGTAAGATTGTATATAACAAGAACAATTATCAAGTAAATATTCCATTCACAATGTACTGAATTCCAATTCATTTGTTGTTTGATAAACTTAAAGAAATACTCCATTATTTATCCTACCTTA
>JAQHUG010000011.1:11405071-11456731 GCA_028555095.1 Dicrostonyx torquatus
GCCGCCATGGAAAGACATGAAAGTATTTCTTATATCTTTGTTTAGATAGAGTCTGAGACATCTAATTATATATTAAATATTGAATTACACCTCTAAGCTTATGTTCCATAAAATATATACGTGGTACTTATTTACAACATGAAAGAGCATAGAAGAGGAACATTTTACAACTTCCTTTTGTTACATGAGAAGGCTGCCCTTGAACTTCAGTTACTGGACAATAAAATTTGTCTTCAAATAGCCCAAAGTAATCACTCATGATATTGTCTTCTTTGTGTGAATGTGAGTGTGTATATGTTTGTGCATGTATGTGTATGGGTGTGTATATATCTCTGTGCATGATGAGGTGGCAGGAACCTATACAATATGGCACGTGTATGGATGCCATAAGAAAACTTTGGGAGTGATTCGGACATTCCATCTAGTTGTTTCTTGGGCATCCAGAAAGTCTTTTGTCTTAGCATTAGCATTCTAGCTCCTTGGCCTGGTGAGTTGAGATTACTGATTTTTGTCATGCTTTTAGTGGGTCCTGATATCAATTTATCAGCACTGACAAAGTGCTTTATGCACTGAATCATCATTGTAGCTCTTGCTAATTAATATATTGCATAACTTATCTGGTGAGAAGGTTCAGTGGGTAAAATTGCTTGCTGCCAATCAAGGAAACCTGTGTTTGATCCCTGGAACAAGCATCATGGAATGAGAAAGCTGACTCTCATAAGCGGTATTTGAACTCCACAGGTGAACTATCACTTATGTGTGCACATATGCACACACACAGAGACATACACAAATAATAAATGTAAAATAAATTTAAATTATTGCATAATAAAACACTCAAACCAGCTTATGCTTTGTCATGAGTGCTAGAATACGTTAACTTGTCCTATATCTATTGAAAACTAGTAAAACTATCTCTAACCAAAACACGTATTTTTTTTGTTGCATTTGTTCTACTTTCTGGATGGGAGGTTGTAGGCATTGTTCCACTAATGGATATGTTGTGTCTAGTCAATCATCAATATTCATTTAGGGGAAACAAATCTAAATAAATGGTTACAAATTTTTTACAATGGACTTCTTTGGTTTTAGAATTAAATAACAGATTTGGAATTTAATTTAGAATTTAATAAAATTTCAGAAAAATCAATGCTTCCCTAAAGAAAAACAGTGTTCTCTCAGTATATTATTTGAACATAGAAATGAAAGGAAGTGCATTGTTTCTGCACATGTATGCTATTAGGTACTACTGGATTTAAGCTAATTTACATGATCTCTTGCAATGCCGATATGCACGGTGATCCTTTCAAGGTAGTTTATTTTATTTGTACTATTCTGGAAAGCTTTTAGCCCTCCATGGTAGAAGCATTGTTTCTTATAGGATTTCATGTTGCTGATTTAGTCAAATTTTACCTTGACTTTCAGGTATGGATTTTATGTATCTCTGTTAAGCGACTTCTGTAGATGAGGATAGATAAGAAAGCTGTGGTTATAACCAGCGACTTATCATACCCTGTAGCATATTCACTCTGTTGCATACTGCTCTTAACACTGGAACTGGATTTGTGTGTTATAGTAAGCATGAATGTTTCTGTTGTTCAGATGCAGTTTGCTGTTACAGGAGTCTTATGTCAGAAGCCTAGTCTCTAGTGTAATGCAGCATGGGCACTAGATCCACACATGATGTACACACATACAATCAGGTAAAACACGCACAGATAAATAAACAAATAAGCAAGCCTGCTCGAGTCTTTTCCTGCCTTTCTGTCTTGCTACTGCGCCACTCTTGGACTTGTGACGTCATGAACCAGGTGGGTCTCATGACGTGCAAACAGAGATAGATCTGCTTGATTTCAGTCTCTCAGTCTCCATTAAATTGTCTCTAATTGTTTTATGGAGCAGGAGGCCTAGAGTATTTCATTAACGCAACAGGAAATGGAATAATACAAATGTAGTATAATAATATAATACCATATTAGTTTACTAAGGGATTAACAAGGAGCATGATGCATCCTTTTAAGGTCGCTGTGATTGCCATCAAAATTGTTGCTTTAGTGTCCAGCTCAACTTAGAATAGATTCAAGGTTATAGTGACCGTTTCAAAAACAAAGGTCTGTGCAAAGAAAGTTTGACCTTCCCACTGTGACTTATGTTCTACTCAGGAAACTTTCTTCCTTTCAAATCCTGATAATGAGAAGTAGAAACCAATGGGGAAAATGCCTTCCCAAAAGCAAAGCACGTGAAGTAAGTGGCCCTGTCCCTCATTTAGTTCCTTTCAGTATGGAAGAGGATTGCCTCGTCTTTCCAATCCTGCTCAAATTTGCTGTTTTCATAGTAGTTGACAAGGAAACCCCCACCCTGTCAGTGTTACTACTTCTGTCTACATTGTAACTTAACGTGAGCCACAAAAAGTAAATCTTGGAAGGTATTGCTGGGAACCCTCAGGAACGGTCTATGCTGCCATCATTTTTCACCTCACTGCCACTTACAGCCAGAAATGAATGACACAACAAGGGATGACTGAAAAACTCCGAGAGGCAGAAACAATTACATTGGCTGCTATCAATATCTGAGACATTTGTACCAAATATAATGATAATCATGGGTTTTTTTTTTTGGTTTTTTTTTTTTTTTTTTTAAAGCCTTCTGAATCTTTTGCTATGTCAGCAACGTTCTTTCTATTCATCAGAAAGTATTGACTGCTGCCCTGAGGGCATGTTCAGCCTTCCACAAAGCAAAGGAGAAAACAAATTGGGCGAGCATTAAAAAAATGCAAGCCAAGCAAATCTGGTACACAGGGGGCCACATGTCACAGAGATGAACAGTTGACTGTAACACTTTTTTTTGCATGTTTTCATTGATGTAAGGTTAAATGTTATATACAAATTCCCACATTTAAAAGATTAATTTACTTTATTATTTTGTTAATTATTACCTACAAAACATAGAATATGTTACAAGTTGTTGCCTTGGGGTAGATTAATGTAGCAACAATGATTTATATGGATAGGGATTTGTTTCTTTATGTTTTTCCTCCAAAATCCTCATATGGACATAATATAATATTTACTGGGAAGAGGGGAAATGAGAAATATTTTTTTGTTTACCATGAAGGTCTGGAGAGTGAGGATAGTACTCATTAAAGCTAGACAGTTTGTTACACATAGCCCAAATTTTAGAAACATGAAAATGTTGTCCCAACACACATAAGCATCTGGGTTGAAGCAAACAACTTTTTTGTTGTTGGTTTTAGCTTTTAGTTTTTCAAGACAGGGTTTCTCTGTGTAGCTCTGGTGCCTGTTCTGAAACTAGCTCTGTAGACCAGGCTGGCCTCAAACTCACAGATATCCACCTGCCTATGCCTCCTTAGTGCTGGGAATAAAGGCGTAGGCCACCACCGCCTGGCTAAGCTCTCTTTAAAAAATCTCAAAGTATTTTTCCCTTAAGAAGCTACCAGTATAGTAATTTATTTACTAGTATTTATCAGTGCAGTAAATATATTCATTTACTAAAGAATTGATGTTGAAATTCAAGAAGTGACAGAACTACTGTAAAGCTGCTTGCCTCACCAGGCGGTGGTGGCACAGGCCTTTAAACCCAGCACTCAGGAGGCAGAGGCAGGCGGATCTCTGTGAGTTTGAGGCCAGCCTGGTCTACAAGAGCTAGTTCCAGGACAGGCTCCAAAGCCACAGAGAAACCCTGTCTCGAAAAACCACAAAAAAAGAGAGCTTATTTGCTTTCATGAACAATATGTGAAACAAACATTACTAATTCATACTATTCTATTAACACAATAAGCATGTCTATATGTATATATGTGGATTCCTGAAGACAAGCAGAATAAATTTTAGAGTATCTGTCCTTTGAGTGTACCTTCTAGAACTTCTTGTAGTGATTGGATTTTAATACTGAAAAATCAAATAACATACTTGAAGGCTCCCAGGTACAAAGTAATTATGCTAAGGGTCTACTAAATGCCCATGATATCACTACATTTTTCCAGACTTATATCTTAAATATTCTCAACAAATAGGTTTCTGGTAGTTTCTTTTATTAGTATATTCTTTTATTTTTTCATTCAAAAATTTACACTTTCTCCCGTTCGCCCAGTCCCCTCCTGCTCCCCCACTACCCTTCCTCCCTACCCCTGCTTCCTGAAGAGAGGGCAGGATACCCTGCCCTGTGGAAAATCCAAGGCCCACCCCCCTCCATCCCAGCCCAAGAAGGTGTGCATCAAAATAGACTGGGTTCCCAAAAAGCCTATTCATGCAGAGAAGATAGGTCCCAGTGACATTATCGATGGCTACTCAGTCTGCCCCCATTGGCAGCCACATTCAGAGAATGCAGTTTGATCATATACTCCTTCAGTCTCAGTCCAGCAGGATTTGGTGAGCTCCCATTAGATCAGGCACACTGTCTCAGTGGGTGGACCAGCCCCTCGTGGTCCTGACTTCCTTGCTCATCTTCTCCCACCTTCTGCTCTTTGACTGCACCTTGGGAGCTCAGTCCATTGCTCTGACGTGAATGTGGGTCTAATATTTCAATCCTCTACCAGGCGTAGTGACACAGGCCTTTAATCCCAACACCTGGGAAGCAAAGTAAGATGGATCTCTGTGAGTCTGAGGCCAGCCTGGTCTACAATGAGAGTTCCAGAACAGCCAGTGCTGTTCCTCAGAGAAACCCTGTCTTGAAAAACAAAACAAACAAGTAAAAAATTCAATTTACTATGTAATTAACTACTGGCACTCTTCTCACTTTTCACATGACTCCTTCATATGAGAGAAATTTATGATTCTATGGTGCTTGGTGAAGAGGTGAGTTAAGCTATATGTCATCTGCACTTTGTGTTTAAAGAGCACAGAGATCACATAATAGGTCTGAGCCAAAACGAGCAGTCCTTAGGTAAGGTTTTAAGATGGGCATGATAGCCCACATCTGTAATTGCAGTGTTCAGAGATGGAGGAGGATGGTGGCAAACTTGTTGGAAGCCTGGACACCATGGTGGAACGCTTAAAAGTATAAAGTTAAAACTCCACTGCTGTTCTGTAGGAAAGAATTTAAGATTTTTCATAGCCTGGCATTTTTTCTTGAACCTCTAAGTTCAAACTTTTTACACAATGTGAAAAACTCACTCACACTTATATACACACATGCACATTGAAACCAACTTTTTAGTGTTGACTATATATTATTAACTGCACACCTGGAACTCTGATGATATGATTAAATGATTTTTAAACATAAACTGAAGAATCCCAAAGGCCTAAAGGAAAATTACACGCATGTCCCAGTATTAAGAGAGAGGCAAACAACAGCTTTTATGTCTTTCTTTCTCAGCTTCACACACATTGACCTGGTCTGGTAGTCTGCATGGACAAGACAGCTGGTGAAGAAAACTGAATGCTGAGACACCACGCATCTCTTGTCACGTTTCAGCTTAGCTGGGTCCTTTCAAGTTTGTTATCTATCACATCTTATTAGGTTTGATAGTTTGCACTATTTTTGCAATAAATTCAACAGAAACCTAACAGCTACTTCATTGTGTTTGCTGGGTGTACTAATTAAATTAATAAAACAAAAGTTTAGTACAGTGTTTTCCCCTTCTTATGTAGCCACCTAACATGTACAGAATGCTATAAATCTGATAAAATATGATGTGAATAATGTTTTGAAAAGTCATTTTGTATGGTGTCAATTTTGTTTCGCTGCATAGTATATTAACTAAAAGCTTCCTTATATTTAAAAAAATAAAAATTAACCACAAAGTATTAAGAAATCTATGAATGCAGAGTGCATTGTTAAGGGGACTCAAAATGTGAAAACCAGCTTCTGACTGAAGATGGAATTCATTGATATCTTCACTAAGATAGTAATATTTGGATGACTCAATTATTAATGGTTGCGATACGGGAATTGGGAAAGAAAGAGAACAACTAACTACAAGCATTACACAGTGAGAGGCAAAGGGAGAGGATAAATTTTCTTAAATACACCCAGAGACTGTCACTGTTGAAATATATGGTAGCAGGATTAAGAGAGGTATCCGAAGGACAGCAAATCTGCTTAGAAAATAATGAACATGTAGTTTGTAAACAAAATAAAGCAAAGCAAAAACAAAACAAAAAAAACCTGTTGTATTGCAAAGCATCCTCCTTGCCTTTGTATTCATTATTAGAGTTCTACATATCTGTAATCATAGTCATAAACTAAACACACGCTGATTTCATTGCCATGTTAAATAGCATGACCTTCACCAATTAATTCGTGTTGATTTGCAAAAGACAGGTCTGATGAATTCTTCTGGGAAACAACTTTAATTCCACTGTGATGATGTTGCCACCAGAAATATGAACAGCTCCCTTCAAATTATGTGGATTTCAGAGTGTTAATTTCCAAAGGTAAAATTTGAATTCAACCAAGCTTTTCCTTCGTGAGTGTGTGTTTTAGAAAATCACATTTTCCTGTCATTCAGTTTTTGAAAGCCTTTGAGGACACATATTGTTCCAAGATAGGTGAGTCAACACTTTGACAGAAATCGATGACCCTCGGGAATGCTCTGGGACTCTTAACAATGGAAGTGGGAATGTGTCTGACTCTCTTGCCTGCACTTGGGACCCTTTACCTCCTATTGGGTTGCCTTGCCCAGTCTCCCAGTCTCCTTACAAGGGTATATGCCCAGTTTTAGTGCATCTTGTTATTCTGTGTTCGGTTGGTATCCTAGGAGGTCAGTTTTCTTCTAAAAGGAAATGGAAGTGTAATTATACTGTAGAAGAAGGGAAGTCGGGAGTACTGGGAGAAGAGAGAGAGAAGGTTCAGGTAGGGATGTAAACTATGAGAGAAAAATAAATTTAATGATTTTGAGTACTGTCCAGAAAGAATAATTACTTTTAGATTGTTATTGTCTTTTCCTCCCACTTCTATAAATACATTTAATAACATAACTATTTTATTCAGTTTATCTGTAACATATCAATCATGTCAAAAGTTCTCTATGTGAAGTTACAGCAGTTTAAAGGCTGGATATCGGAAAGGGCTTACACTCCATAGCTGTTGAAATTTTGTTTCCTGACACTTTGTGTGCTGTTAGCAAAACATAGAGTCAAGCTTTCAGAAGGGCAAAGTGAGTTAGTTTGACAATCATCTTTCTTTGTGATCATTTGATTCCCATTTGCGAAAAGTACAGATTTAGGCATGCCAGCCACTTGGATGAAGCCCTTTCACACCTTGTAGTGATCAGACAGTGGTTATTTGAGTTGATTGCTCAGATATCCTGAGTAACTGTCTAGAAACTAGATGCAGCATCTTAGACTTCCTTATTTCATGGTGAGCATTGCAGCAATTGCTGAAGGTTTTCTGTCCACAGTCAAAGAGTCTTTGTGCTGATAACACTAAAATGAGCTTTCTCCATCTGCACTCTGGGTAAAATTATTTAACCTACATAATCATCAGTGGTCTCAAATGATATGTGTCAAACCACCACATCCTGTTCAGTTAACAAGGGAAAGATTCAATCACAGTGCAACACATTCTACTAGGCCTCCATCTTCGCTGCATATTCCTGATAGACAGGAAGAGATGCCACCAATTCTTCTGGAAAATGCTCCAGCACCCTCACTTTAAGCCTGGTTTAGTTACTTCTTGTAATTATTTTAACAAGGGAATGATGCATAATTGTCATTGCTATTATTAAATGTAAAATAAGTGTAATAATTAAAACACAGAGCAATCTGACTATTTCTCCTCAAATAAAGCACTAATAGAACACAGGATGGAAAAACTCTAGTATGGTTTCAAAATCTGTTTAGGTGTCTGTTGACACTCAAATTCTCCTCACTCCTCTTCAGAGTCTCAAATCTTTCTGAAACAGAAAGTATAAATTAGCTAGAAGTGAAAAATAAATAAAACATGTTTGAAAAGGCTCTAGACTCCTATTCCACTTAATGCAGAAAAGGACTAAAAGGCATAGACTGGGTTTAGCATGTATATTTTAGACCCACAGATCACAGGGACTGGATGGGACAGACAGTTGATCTCAGGGTTCTGTCAGTGGTGAGATTTCCTTAAAGTTTTCTCCTGCGTTGCTATTTTGAACTCAGATCATAAATAAAGATAGATTCCTTTATTTATGCCCAATGAGAAATCAGAAATGGTAACATAGGTCTCCTTAGGGTCACCAACAGCCCTCAGGAGACATCTCCAAGTAACAACACAAATCCTTTGGTGCCTGAGGTTTCAAGTTTAGGAGTGGGTATACAAAGAGGATGCATAACATTCAGAAGATAATTCAAATCATAGTAATACTAATTGCATTCTTCACGATAAACTAAATATATGATGTTCAATATACAGTAGGATCTAGACTGAAAGGATATGGGTGGGGAAAAAGGTAGAAGAGGGAAAGGGGAACTACAGTTTTTATGTTTCAATTTAAAAAGTATATTTAAAAATAAAAGAAAAATGAGTTTTTTCTTTTTAGTATTGTTTTCACACTAAGAAATAAGTTATATCAAGATATTGTTGCACATTGAGCCAAAACACTGCTTAAGACACAAAGACATTATGATTGATGTACTTAGGAAGTCGTATGATACATGAACACTTATTCCATCAATGCACAATCATGGATTTATGTTTTTATATCAAAAATTTAGTTTAATACTACCAGACTCTGTGGGATAGGGGCTTAAGTCTGATTCATTTAATGCAGTGTGTTCTCGTAGTACTAGACTAGGGATGGATTATGTCAACTCATTTATACTCATTCTCTCTAAGATATTTTGGTGTCTATTCAGATTTGAAGTCTGAGTCCAGAATTCACCTGAACTCACCTGAATTCAGTAAATGTCTTTAGAAGCCAATGGCAGCCTTTGTTGTATCTTGTTTGTTCAGGAAGCAGCACTCAGGACTGAAACATGGTCCTAATCATCTTTAAGTGGCATTTGTTGTTTTGTACTCCAGCCAGTATAACCCATGAAGCTGTGTTTACAACATTCTAAAACTGTTCTGACAAACTTCTCCAAACTCTTCCACACAACCCAGTTTTAATTGATTATGTTTTTGCATTTTTATAACATAAAACTTTCACATACAATGCTTTTAAAAAAATATTTATTTTCCATAGCTACCAGAGTTCTCCCTCCCTTCCCCCTTGTTCTCCATCTCCCCACCAACCCATCCTTGTCCTGCTCCTGAGAAAGGGTAATGCCTCCCATAAAGTGCCAACAAAGCTTTGCAAATTAAGTTGAAGCAGGACCATGTTCCCCTCCCCCACTTCTCTGATATCAAGACTGAGCAAGGCAACCCACCAAAGGGTATGGGCTCCAAAAACTTAGCTCATACACCAGGGATAGATCCTGGTCCCATTGCCAAGGACCTCACAAACAAACCAAGCTACATAACTATTAACCACATGCGGATGGCCTAGGTGGGTCCCATGCAGTCTCCCCAGCTGTCAGTCTAGATTCCAGAGTTCCCAAGAGCTCTGATCAGCTGTTTCTGTGGGTTTCCCCATCATGATTTCGATCCCCACCTAGATCCTATCATCCATCCTTCCTTTCTTCAACTGGACTCCTCGAGTTTGGTCTGGTGCTTGGCTGTGGATCTCTGCATCTGCTTCCATCAGTTACTGGATGAAGGTTCTATGATGACAGTTAGGGTAGTCACCAATCTGATTACAGGGGAAGGCTAGTCCATGTACCCTCTCCACTACTGCTAGAGCCTTAGTTGGGGTCATCCTTGTGGATTTCTGAGAATTTCCCTAGCACCGAGTTTCTCTACCAAGATATGGATCAACCTCAACATACATCCAGGTACACTGAACCCTGATAGGAGAGAAAGCGGGAAGTAGCCTTGAGTACATACACTCCTTATACTATGTTCCTAACATCTTTTTAAAAATGGAACCTAAAATTCAAGTGATCAATGGTAGTCAGTTTCTTGACAAACTTTCTAAGTCATGCCTGGATGTTTGAATAAGAGGAGATAACTTTTAAAATGTTTGAGTCTAATCAAAAAATAATGAAAAAAAAGGCAAGCCTGTAAGTAAAACCAAACAGGTTGAATCTAATAAGCAATAAATCAAGCATGAAAATAAAAAAGCAGAAATTTTCAAGAAAACAGAGGAAATTTTACAGAGACTACTTACCAGAAATATACTTGTGACCACAGTAAGAAATAAGCACTAGATTTTTAATTTCCTTAAATAACCAACTATAGACTAGCACATATAAAGGAAGCAAGCAATAGCATCAGACATTGGTGGCAAGCAGAATAGAGTAATGAACTTTGATAAAGGGAAACAAATATGGTGGTTATGCTAGCTTCCCTTAAGACTTTCTAAGTTATGGCTCAAGGAAAGGACACCCACATGAGAATTTCTTGAGCTGACTAGGCGGGGAAGAATTTACAGACAGATGCAAGAGAAAGGAAAGCCACACTGAGAGCAAAGAGAGACACAAAAATAAAGCTTCGAGGGTCTACAATCAGATTCCTTCCAGTTTTTACTGATAATTTAACAGTTCCGATGCAAGATGAAAATAAATTTAACAGTTCTGATGCAAGATGAAAATAAAGGAGCAACAGTTTAAGCTATGCCCAGAATGTAACAGTAACAAGAATAATTTATACTTGCCTAAATAAATTATTCAAAATCTGATGTCTGGAGGATGTCAGATGATCTCTTGGCTGGGGAATCTGATACCAGCAGTGCAATATCTTGGGAATGTGAAAACATTTTATCACATGCTGCTGAAAATATCGTGAGATGTTTGATAGTGACGGTGTGACACTGATCTGACCAGTCAGTAGTGAATGGCTGTTTAATGTCTTTATAAAAATGTATAGAAGTTAGTTCAACACTTCCTTTTAGGTATTACGATACATACATTTTCTCAAATGTATATCTCAAACTTTGGTTCCTTTTAAAACATTAACTCTGTGTTTTGATGAGTTGTCATCACTTGAACCCTGAGATTCAATTGCCCTCATTGCCTTTTAGGAGTGGCAAACCACTCTAACTTTGAATAATGAAAAGGAAATGTGAATGTTACTTTCTCCAGTCACCCAATCAGCTACTGATAGATTTCTCAAGGCATCAATGAAAGATGTACCTTCTATACTCTGCCAGAGTATATTCTTCATGATATATCTACATTGGACATCTAATGTCCCTAAACCTTGTGTTCCTTCCTTTTTACGTTAACAAATCATTCCGGCTGACCCATCATTGATTTGTCTTTTAGCCAAGCAATCAGTTATCAAAACTCTTAGCAACTTTTCTAACTCCTGTTCTGCAAAATTATAATATTTGAGCCAAGGTAGCCAATATGAAAAAAATTTGTTTGATCCAACTTTATGTTCTTCAACTATTTTCCTACCTCCTTTAAATTTATTCTCACACAGGTACTATTAGATGTCTGTCCCTGTGAACTGGAAAACTAATTAGTTCTATAAGATCCTAGTGTTCTTCTTGGGTCACACTTTGAACATTGTCTTTAGGAGACTGTGGACTTTGAGTATAGTTAAAGGTCTAAAATCATTGATGATTCATAAGGACAGGTTCTGAAGGTGGTCCATATACTACCCTATTCAGTAACTGCCTCTCATGAGCCTTTACTACTATTTCCAAGCAATAATTCCTTGCTTTAACAGTGATAGTGGGAAAATAGTTCCTGTTGGGCATGGGGAGGATATATCTAAAACTTTAAGGCATATTCAACTTAGACTTTCAGTGATTCTTATACTATGAATTAAGGAGGAATTTCTCTACAACTATTTAATTACATGTATCATATGCAATAGTTGAGAAATGGAAGCAGCTTGATATTTCAAGTTGGAAGTGTAAAAATTGAGAAATATCCTGAGGAACAAATGCTCAGTCTAACGAATCATATCAATTTTAATAGGTATTCTAAAAGCAAGAATTAAGTTATTTAAACTTTGTCCAGCCTTTATCTTAGCTATGAGTTTTAGATTTATCACTTCCCTTGCTGTATGTCTCTTTCTTCCTCCATTTCTCACATTTTGTTATTTTAATGAGATCTTATAATTCCAAGTTATGAAATTAAATTAGATGGGTGAACAATTTATATTCAACTATAGGTTATCATTTACTATCCTAAAGAGAGTAATTATTCAAAAATATATAGCTTCCTTTCTTCTATTTTAATCCATCTGCTGTATTTATAGGTAACGATAGATAGCTATATATGATGATACATTGGTAAATGACAATATTATATATAAACTTTGAAATGAAATTTTAGCTGAAGTATGTGAATGATAAGATTATACTCTTCATACTCCAAATTAATTGTAAGTAATTCTTTACCTTTTTTCCACAGAAGATGTTTAAATTTTATCAAATGAAATATATTTTTCAAATACTTGATAAAATGAGATGCTTGCGAAAACGTTCTACAGTGTCTTTCTTGGGCGTTCTTGTCGTTTGCCTTCTATTCATGAACTTGTACATTGAAGATAGCTATGTTCTGGTAAGTTCTGGAGACATTATTTTAATTTAATATTCATCCTCAGCAAACTTAGTGCATGTCTAGTTATCCCCTGATCTTGATGTAACAGGCAGGGTTATTTATGCATGTGTCTTATATGTATACTTTTAGCCATATATTTACAACACTATACTTTCTTAACCTACATTTCTCTTTTCTTATCTTTTGAGACAGGGTCTCTCTAAGTAACATCACTTGCTGTCTTAGAACTCACTCTGTAGACCAGGATGTCCACATACCTGCCTGCCTGTAACTCCTGAGTATTGCAATTAAAGGCATATGCCACCACAGCCCAGCTATTTTATTTTTGTTTCTTAAATACTATTTGGTGGCTGATACATGCACACACACACATACACACACACAGAAACAGAGAGAGAGAGAGAGTCAGAGTCATATAATACAGTATAAACGTTTCAATATTTTATAGTTATATAATATTGGAGATCTGCTTTGGCAGGAAATTTAGGGCCCATAGAAGAAGTGTGGAATTGGGAAATGGTGGGGGTCAGCACAATCGAAGGTGAATCAGTTTGGTTGCCAGAGCCTTTAATTGAGAAAAGTTTGAACATGTTTTCCTCTGTCTAGAGAGCCAGATAAAGACTGGACAGAGATGTCTTTAGTCAAATAAGAAGCACCTCTATTTCTATCCTAAGAGGACAAAAAAAAGGGGAAATTAAGATTTGGAACTTGTAACTATGGCAATAGCAGTCAATCAATTACAGAGCTAGATTAACAGTCTACCGAAACTCTATTGATTAATGTTAAAACTCTGAGCTTTTGAATTGTCAATATAACAATAGTATATAAAGGGAAAAACCACTTTTCATGTACCTTAAGCCACCTTCTTATACCTTCACAAGTTGTATCTATACACCTCAAAACATTCTTATACTCCCACAGTCTAAGCTTCCTGTTTTGAGACCTCTATGGTTTATATTTACACGCCTTAAGTCATTTTCTTTGTGTCCTCAAACCTTTATAAATTCCTTAAAATATCATCTTAGTAATTAAAACATTTTTCAAGATACTCATGAAATATACTGTCATATAATACAGACAGTGTATACTGATTTCATACATATTAAAATATTAAGATCATTGGGCTTTAATGTGAACATAGAGACAAAATCAATTTTTCTTGATAGTATTACTTCTACCCTCCTTTTTTTACACTTTATTGTTGACATTTCATTGAAAGTGTTACTCTTTATTTTGCCAATTGTCTATGATAGTATTGAAATTTTCCTATATTATTTATTATTAAAAAATATATATAAATATATTTTGATTATATTTTCCCCTCCCCCAAGTCCTTCAAAATACATTCCCCCTCCTTATGTACCCAACTTAAAGTTCTTAAAACAATAAAAGATTTTCTAAATATTAATTACAACCTCAAAATAAAGTAAATTAGCCATGTTGTATTATAAATGATTATTCGTCACAATGAGTAATACATCTTTGTATTTGGAATAACTTAAAATCCCAACATATTATATATTGATATTCACTGAAAGACATCAACAGATAAAGATAATAAATAAAAATACAGACATTCAAAAGATACAGTAAAAATATTAAATAGTTATATTATATGGTATAAAATATATAAGTATGAAAACAGAAATTTTATATATAATTAAGAGAAATAGAGTCATTAATTTTAGGTGGAGGCTGCTCGTTTGTTTCCCAGAAACCCAGACCCAAAATCAGAAACTATATTAATCACAACACTGCTTGGCAAATTGTTTGGCTTCTCATGAAGTAACTCCTACATCTTAAATTTTATTAATATGTTATTGCCATGTGGCTGTGGCCTACAAGTCAGGTTCCATTTGGTGTTTATTTCCTTTGGAGGATACACAGCATCTCCTTGACTCCACTTACTCTCTCTCTCTCTACATCTTTGTTCGATTTTCTGCCTGGCTTTACTCTGTTAAGCCATTGGCCAAAAGTAGTTTATTAACCAATGGCAATAAGACAGATTCAAAGTATACAGAGGGAAATCCCACATCAATTAGTTACTATTGATTTATTACTGTTGCATTATTTCATATCTGTTGAGAAATGCAAAAGTGATATCTTCACTATTTTTATTTGAAATAGGCCTAAGACACATCCTAATTTTCATGTTATTAGTAGTTTTCAAATACTTAAAATATTAATACTTATAGCCTCACAGAGAATAGAATTCTTTACCACAAGCAGCAGGATGAGAATATCAATGTTGTTTTCATGAATGATTATGACAACAAGCAAATGAAATGTTTCCTGACATAATGCTTTGTTATATATGATTATAGATTCCTACTATTTGCTGCTTTATCTTATGATACAGTCTTAGAATCTTAACTGCCACAGATTTTTCTAGAAAATATTTTGTAGACATTCTTGCTTTCTACAGCTCCATTCTTTAATGAATTTTTGAAGAATCATAGGTCTTGAATTTGTACAGGTTTTTTATCTCCATGCAAATTCTTATTTTAAGGACTTAGAATTCTATCACTTAAAATCAGATCACAATAACTGAATATATCATATTTTGACAGGCTTTACCTAGATATAATTTAAGTAAATGGAAAAATCAGAGAATTGCTTCTAATATAAATTTGGAAAAAGTTTTAATTTGGTCTTTATTTAAGTGTATGTGATATAATATAATGGAGCAACATCCTCACAATGCAGACAACTATTTCTCTTGATAGAAAGAAATGTGATAAAATAGAGGTAGATTCTCAAAAATACGATTCAACCATGTGACAAAGACTTGGTTCTTTTTCCTCTGTTGACTGGCAGAAGAAAATCAAATCTTGTAAATCAAACAAATGTCATCAGTTCAATGCTATTATAAGCATGAGTTGTTTTCTACTTAAGAGATATTATCAAATTAAATGTTAACTTGTCATATACACTAAATCAAAAACCATCATAAGCAACAGATAAACTTACACCAGACTTATTCCTTAAACTAAAAGCAAAATATAGTAGATGTAGCCAGGAGGTGGTGGAGCATGCCTTTAATCCCAGCACTCGGGAGGCAGAGGCAGGCGAATCTTTGTGAGTTCGAGACCAACCTGGTCTACAAGAGCTAATTCCTGGAAGGTCTCCAAAGCCACAGAGAAACCCAGTTATATATATATATAACTATACATATATGTAATATGTATAGTTATATATATATATAAATATACATATATAATAGATGTATAAGTCAGTATGAAAAATCTGAAGTTGGTGTCCTGGTATAATAAGTTTTTTGAAATACTCTAAACAGTGATCATGACTACATTATTTAAGAAGTATGATTTAGTTATAGAGTTTTCTACTAAAGGGCATTGTTTGACTAAAATTTTTCTATTAATATTAAACATATTACTAATCAATGTGAAAACCATTCTAGGCAGGTATAAAAGGTTGTTACTTTGGGTTAAAATAAAATTACTCTTAAATTTTCATAGTAAATTTAAAAAGTAAATTACAGAGAATGATAAGTACATCCTTATTGTAAATTCACTAATGGTATTTTCATTTATTTTTTATCTGTTTAATAAATTTGTAAGTAAAGTGTATTATATGCTGAACTTCAGCCCATGATTTTTTATATGGAGTTGCCATATTCTTTCACTCAATATTAAATTTCCTTAAAACTGTATTTCTAGAAGTCTGAAAACATGACTCAGTGTTTAAGAGTTTTTAGTAATTATTCAGAAGACTCAGAATGCAAGGTCCAGCACATACAATGTGGCTCACAAACCTTTGAAACTCCTGTTTCTGGGGAATTAATGTTCCCTTCCATACTCCCATGCCATTGGCATGCATACATTGCACATATATACTTATGTGCATGCATTTATTTAGGCACACACAAATACAAAAAATCATTTAAATTATTTATTTTATCTTTATGTCATATAATTGCATCCCTTCTCCCAAGCCCTTCCAAATACTCATTCTAGCTCTCTTTCAAATTCTGGTCCTGTCTTCTCCTTAATTGCTGTTATACACATGAACACACACACACACACACACACACACACACACACACACACACGTCCCATTTCATAATGGATAACCAATTAATATTCTTTTTTCCCAGGCAAGACTATTTCTCCTGTTCTCTGCATTACCTAATTGTCAGTAGCTGTTGGCAGAAATGCTGCTTGTTGGTTCCCAGCCACCCAGCTAGCTTAGACCCTAAATAATGACACAGAAACTGTATTAATTAAATCACTGCTTGACCCATTAGCTCTAGCTTCTTATTGGCGGCTAACTCCTATTATAATTTAACCCATTTCTATTATATATCTGTATATCGCAAAGAGGTTGTGGCTTACAGGTTAAAATTCCCAGCATCAGTCTCCAGCAGCTCCATAACGTCTCCCGAACTCTGCCCTTCCTTACAACAGCATACAGTCTAGCTTTCCCTACCTAGATCTGTACTTCCCTGCCATAGGCTCAAAGCAGTTCTTTATTCATTAACCAATAAAAGCACCACAGAGACAGAAGAACCTCCCACACCAGGGTGCACTTTGCATCAAATTAAGGCCTAGTGGGCTTTTCCCCATCCACACTAGCTTACCTAATGTTATTGTCCTTGTTCAGTCCATGTTTTGACAATCATGCTGGTGAGACTTTAGGATCGTAGCTGTGATATTCCCTGAAGACAGAATCTTGTGGCCAACTCCATGTTCCTCTGGATTTTAAAGTCTTTCCACCTGCTCTTCTACAGCAA
Organism: Dicrostonyx torquatus; assembly: GCA_028555095.1. Classification (NCBI taxonomy): domain Eukaryota; kingdom Metazoa; phylum Chordata; class Mammalia; order Rodentia; family Cricetidae; genus Dicrostonyx; species Dicrostonyx torquatus. Next base: position 11,422,316 of record JAQHUG010000011.1, read on the forward strand.
TCCCTGAGACGTAGGTAGAATAATTGTTTTCCTAACCAGCTATGATGCCTAGGAACCACAACAATGACAGGCATGGGGGAGAAACCCAAACTAAGCAATAGCAGCATGCTTAACTTTGTGACAATCAACCGGTCTACAATTGGACGTAAGACCCACTTGAGAACAGGGAAATCATGCCTGGTACCGGAGACCCAGCCAACTGCTCTGGGCCAGTGAATTCATGGATCTTGTTGTAGGATCACCACTGTACTTAATAGCATATTACCCAACTATATTCTAAATATTTGTCTTTATACCCAGAGTGAAGTATGGTTCTCAGCTTTCATCAAGAAAACTATTCTTTTCAACAGAGATCATTACAGAAAACCACAACCAATCAAAATTCAGAGTTGTGGAACCCAACTCAAACAATTTCTATACAAATAAATCTTATTTTTAATGTATATATTTAAAATGTGAATATTTATAAAAAACTAATAAACTATGGTAATAAGATACAGTATCATTTCTGCTTAATACTTTTCCTCTCTTATCTTTCATTTTATTTTTCATTATGTTCTCCCTCCTGGGTTTTTTCTTGCCTCCATAATGTGCATACAATTTTCTAAGCATAAACTGCAATGTCTTTCACTTGCGTTGCTGAAACAATAATTGTAATTCTGAGAAACCAGAAGAACAGTATTAGTAGTCTCTGGAGTTATTTACCACATTCTATTCCCTTTTTGATAGAAAATTTATTTGTGGTTGGAAACTATAGGCATATTAATGTCTTGGTATATTTGCTTTTGTTTTAGAAAGATAAGTGGCTTTCAGTTGGAAAGGAAGCAGAACTCAGTGAAAGAAACAAATACTTCACAAGGCAAACTAAGTGACAGATATGATGCATGCCCAATCAACTTAGCCTTTCAGCTGTGAGCATCTTCAAAGTAGCCACAAGGGTATATATTTAGACTGTAGTGAGACCACTGAATTGCATTACCATCCAGAAAACGATTGTCATAAAGCTTTGCCTTATTACTGAGACACACACTTTAGCAAAGTTACTGCAGAAAAGAAGGCACCCAGGGAGCTTGGATGTTCAGTCAGTCGCCTCTGAAATCAGCCAACCAGACAGGCTCAGGTGAAAGTTACATTTTTATTGATGCTGAAAGTATTAAGAAGCTTGTTCTTCAGAACTGAATTAAGTACTTTCATATCAGCTCTGTTTTATTTTATGTTCTGCTGCGTACTTCAACCAAAATGAATGTATTCCACTTTATCACAGAAATAGTCTAGACTTTTACATGCTCAGGGAAGAATCCTTAAAAAAAATACTAACTTACAGTTTCATTAGCATGTAGCCTTATATAATAACAGAATATCAAAATGTATACAACATAGAGACTACTGTGATTTTATAGAAATATCTTCATGGCTTCTATTGATGCTGTACACTTTTACATGATTGTTGAACAAGCTTATGTGATAATTAGTCTGCAGTTACTTTGTAGCAATCTTAAATTGTGTGTTTTATACATTAATTCAATTTATATACTTTTTATCTATAGAAATAGATGAACCTATATATGCATAAGAGAGTTAGGATGATCAGAATTCAGTGAATATTCAACCTCTCTACTTGTAAAAGAAAATTTTATTTAATCTTGCATTGTAGATATTTCAGATGTATATAGCTTTGGAACATGATGGATATCCTATAAACCTTGCGAAAATGTCCTTTTTCAAATAATTAAAGTGGTATAAAGTATAGAAATATGTTCACACAGACAGAAAAAAGTCATGAGAATAATTTAATATTTGAAAGATTGGTTTTTTTATTTCATGGTGTAAAGATTCTTAGCTCTCCTGTTAAATTCCGGTGTTTCTTTTTTTTAATCCCATGAAAAATTCTGCCCATGATTTAGAAGTTTGTGTCTTTTCCCTTTGAGTCAGGAACTAATTATTTAGTGTTCTAATCAAGGTAAAACTTATGTCTGAATCTTATACAATGTTTTAGAAGAGAGATTTAATTAAAATTTTATTGACCATAGATAAGAATCAAGGCAAAATTCATTTAAAGAATTTACTTTTTCTAGTCTTAGTGGCTTGTACTTGATTCGTTTAAGTTCCTACCAGAAATACTAGAGATATATCTAAGTAAGAACACACAGGGAAGTGGACAACTTTCCGCAAAGAAACATGGCTTCCTAATCAGATCCTACCGACATATATGGTAGTGAATCATAGAATATATGGCCAAAAAATAATCTAAAAAGGGTATGGCCAATAATAACTTTGTCAAATTATCGAAATCTACCATTGAAGTTACATCTAAGCTCAGAGAAAATGAAAGCAAATAATGGCTAATAATACATAGTTAACCTGAATTTGGAAAAACTTTTAAATGTAAGTACTTCCGTTCATATAATGACACAAATTACTACCAGCGAAAAAATAATTTAATGAATATAAATGATCTCAGCTATCTTTACCAGAACATCAAACAAAAACAAATGTTCACATATGCATCTATAAACACAAAGAGAAAGACTACAATAAGAGAGATGAAAGGCCAACAGGATCTCAAATCATTTTACTGACTAGATACAAATGTATTCTAATTGATGTTGTTGAAGAACATTTTCAGATAAGCAAATTCATGTCAAGATGTTGATGGTTAGTCGTTCTCAACAATTTTAAATTATATGTCTCTCTTTGTCAATGTTTTGTTGCTATGAAAAGACAGCATTACCACAGCAACGCTGGTAAAGGAAAATTTTTAATTGGGCCTGGCTTGCAGGCTCAGAGGTTTAGTCCATTGGCAGCATGTCAGGAAGCATGGTTGCATGCAGGCTGGCGTGGTTCTGGAGAAGTAGCTAAGAGTTCTATGTATTTAGCTGCACACAACAGACAGAGAGAGTGAAAATGGGCCTGGCTTGAGCATTTGAAACACCAAAGCCCACCTCCAGTGATACATTTAGTCCAAAAAGGCCATACATCCTATTAATGCCAATGTCTCTGAGCATATGGAGACTATTGTAATTGAATTCACCACAATGACCTTACAAGGTCATCTATAAATAAATTGATAAAACTTTGTAACAAATTTCTCTAAATCTAAATAGTTTATTTACACTTCAAACTTCCTACTCATTCTTTAAATGTTGTAATCAATACTTTTTTCATTTGAAAGCATTTGTCGATTTCATAGATTAATATCCTCAAAATTGGGGAATCTGAAAGGAAACAACTTTAGGTGGAAGCTACAAATTTATCGTCATCAAACTATAAAGTCCTTTCGTTTTGAAATTTTAGAAATTTAACGTGTTGACAGTGGGGATTATCAAGTAAGGATAGCTTTGCTGAAAATGGGATAATTGTGCATGCTATACAAAATCAAATGTGTCACAGAATAAAGATTATAAGTGAAAAAGCTTAAAGCAGAAACTAAGAAATCAGGTCAAAGTTGAGGATTTGTGATTGTGGGCTAGTAATTGAGATTCATGTAACTTTCTAAATACATGTACTACCCACACCTCCATTTGTGGCCACCTATTATCTATTAATTTTTCATGTATTTATTTTTGCATTTAGGAAGGCGACAAACAACTCATAAGGGAAACATCCACACATCAACTTAATTCTGAACGCTATGTTCACACATTCAAGGATTTATCTAACTTCTCAGGAACCATAAATGTCACCTATCGCTACCTAGCTGCCACACCTTTACAGAGGAAGAGTAAGTATCCATAACATTTTTATTAAAATTTGCATGAAAAATTGAAATTTTTATAACAATAATGATAATTTGTTATTTTTGTGTTACATACAAGATTTAGAGATTTATTATTGAGATCTATAGTTTAAGAAAGATTTGACAGTCTTCAAACTTTGTATATACTTTCTGACCCCATAACTATTAAGATATTAAATTTTAATAAAAAAAATTTTAGAAATTTGTTGTAGGGCATTAAGAGAGATAATTATCCCTTGACCTTAAAATTAAATGTCTAACTTGAAAATATTTCTGGGTTGTTTTACTTCCAATCTAATAGTTTAATTTTATTATTACTAACCATCTTGGAATGTGGTCTTGATAGTACATTATTTTATAAATGACAATCACAGATTACCATAAGCCAGGGGATTTATTATTATTATTATTATCTCATGGTTTAGGTAGTAAGAATTTGAGATTTAAGTGCTTGTATTCTCATAATCCTTACTACTGTTCCAAAGAAAATTTGCCAACTTAAACTTCAAGTTGGGTAGCATTCTGTAGGATGACAAAGTTTACTCAAACCAATATGAAGATTTTCTGATTGGAAAAATTGATAGCCATTCAAAATGTACCGCTCCTTTAAGTGGCTCCTATATGCTGTAGGTTTTAAGAGACTAAAGGCAAAGCACAAAGAATGAACTTTCAACCAACTGATGGTTACCTCTGCGTTGCCTGACAACAACACCTGGTGTTGTCGACTTAAAACGTTTCAGTAACTTAAGTCATGTGACAGTGACTTAAAGAGTTGTGCATTCCAGATGGGAATGGCAGAAGAAAGGAATGACTTTCACTGGGCTTGTTAGAAATACCTATGGTATCATGGAAAGGCCCATATTAGTCCACTAATCCTTACACATATGCACATTATCACTTTCACATAATGGTGATTAAGAAATTTCATTGAGTATTCGGTTTAGGAAATCAGATTTTAGAAAGACACATAATGCTTGTCAGAGGTAAACAATATGTACTTGAGGTTACTTCTTGACATAAAAATATCCAGTTCTTAATTTTTAACTTAGATCTAAGAAAAATTTCCCCTGAGGATAAAGATACAAAGTGTTTTTCAAAACAAATGAAACACTAAATCCATAGCTTTGAACCATATATTTGTAAGATTTCTTTCTCCATACAGCCTTTTAAACTGTTTATTTTCTAAAAGATATATCAGGCAAATTCCAAAATAAGGCTAGGAAGTCTGCCTTTGAATTTATTTAGTATAGGTAGCAATATGATAGCGAACCCTGAAATACACAATACATTATCTGGAAATTTTGTAGATGATTTAAATTTGTGTCTAGTCCTTTTTCCTCATCACTTGAGTTTAGCTTGCCAGCCTTAATTAAAAATTTGCTTTACTTTTGTAGATACTATCTATTCTTTTACAATGTTCATTTAATCTCGTTTTGGGTTTTAAATCTATGTGTATACCAAACTAGCCTGGAACTCAAGACAGTCCTTCTGCCTCAATCCTCCACTACAGGCATGAAGTGCTGCGTTTCATTTGTTTGTAGATACACTATATCTAAACATCAGTCTCTAATATAATGGTAATAAGGAATATTAGGCTATATAGAATATTTTAGGATACTTTTATTTTTATAACTCATAAGCATTATTTGTAATGTAGGATCTGTATTACTTTGCTCATGGGATATAAATTGTTTTCCATATCAAACATCAAATGTACATGAAACACCGTAGCCCTTGTGTAGTAAGTTTAATGCTCTAATATTAAAATGTTAAATAGATTTGCTTACTATAATTGCAGGCCTAAAGAATATTTGGTTCCTTTTGTTGCATTATTTGAAGTCTATTAACATTTAATTACTTTTCCACTGATTTTTTTTTTTTTTTTTGCTCAGGGTATCTCACAATTGGTCTTTCATCAGTGAAACGGAGAAAGGGAAACTATTTACTTGAGACAATAAAGTCAATTTTTGAACAGTCCAGCTATGAAGAACTAAAGGAAATTTCAGTAGTGGTGCATCTAGCAGACTTTAATTCATCCTGGCGTGATGCCATGGTCCAAGACATTATGCAGAAATTTGCCCACCACATCATTGCAGGAAGATTAATGGTTATACATGCTCCTGAAGAATATTATCCAGTTCTGGATGGTCTTAAAAGAAATTACAATGACCCAGAGGACAGAGTCAGATTTCGCTCCAAGCAGAATGTAGACTATGCTTTTCTTCTTAATTTTTGTGCCAATACTTCAGACTATTATGTCATGCTTGAAGATGATGTCCGGTGTTCCAAAAATTTCTTAACCGCCATCAAGAAAGTCATCGCATCCTTAGAAGGAACATACTGGGTAACTCTTGAGTTCTCAAAACTTGGCTACATTGGTAAACTTTATCATTCTCATGATCTCCCACGTCTGGCCCACTTTTTACTAATGTTTTATCAAGAAATGCCTTGTGATTGGCTATTGACTCATTTTCGAGGTCTCTTGGCTCAGAAAAATGTGATCCGATTTAAACCTTCTCTCTTTCAGCACATGGGCTATTATTCATCCTATAAAGGAACTGAGAATAAGCTGAAGGATGACGACTTTGAAGAGGAGTCATTCGACATCCCTGACAATCCCCCAGCAAGTCTCTACACCAATATGAATGTCTTTGAAAACTATGAAGCAAGCAAGGCTTACAGCAGTGTTGATGAGTACTTCTGGGGAAAGCCACCTTCCATAGGAGATACATTTGTGATTGTATTTGAAAATCCAATTACAATCAAAAAAATTAAAGTGAATACAGGAACAGAAGATCGTCAAAATGACATTTTGCATCATGGAGCTCTAGATGTTGGGAAAAAACTTATATTAAAGAAACAAATAAGACAATGTGATACATACTTAAGACTGGGAGATTTCAAATACGGAAACTTTGAAATGTCAGAGGTGAATCAAAAAATTCCATTTGACATACATTGCATAAGGATATGTGTTACCAAAACCCAAAAAGAATGGCTGATAATTCGGAGCATCAGCATTTGGACTTCCTAGCCAATTAAATCAGTCTACTGAGTTTCTGAAGCAGGCCTTCCTGTTTCAGTTTTTCCTATCTTTCTCTTTTGCTATTTTTGTCTTTTGGAGGGCAACCAATGGATGTGATGTGTTACAGGAAAAGTTGATCATCTCAGCAGTTCTGACTGTATTTAATGAGACACACCCTTGTATGCTTTCACATTTGAAGTCAAATGTCATTCTGTAGTTAAAGTTGCTGCCATTTATATATTTAAATGTTTATAGATCCACGATTTCAAACAGTAGTTAAAAGAGTGATGTGAATGATTTAAAATGAGAAAATTCTTTCAGTGGATTATAATTAAAACACAGTTGCCAACTGTACACACTCATTCATGAATTGTTAATTCATTATATGATCAGACAGCTTCTCATTCAGAATCTCTGAGAATATGCAGTTGGTTGCAAACATAAACTGGGTTACTTTTCTTGGAAATTTAGGCTTTCGCTGACTTCTATATTTCTACAGTTAATACCTCCTCATAGCAGTGAAGACTTTACAACAGACTATTTTGTGTAAGTAGGGCTAAAGAAAAACAGACTTAAAAATAATCATTCCTCTGGTTGTTTTTATGAAAAGGAACATTCATTGCTCCTTGTCTTAAAACATTTAATTGCTTCAAAAATTTAATTTAAATTTTCTGTGGGAAGAATTCCATTTCTAACTTCCCACTGGGAATAGACAGTTAAGCTAAGTATTTTAAGGTTACATAGGACCCCTGTAATTAATAGACAAAAAGAGATGGCCTGTAGTTAGTCTATTTGTTCACAGTTTCAGTATATGCAGATAAAATTGAAATTTATTTTATATTTTTTTGTATTAAAGTTCATGTGATTGAAATTTTGGCAATTTATCATATTTTGGGGAGATTAAATGGCTGTCTTATGTGGGAGGAAGGTTAAAAAGTGTAGAAACTAATTTTGTCTTATTTTGTTTTGTTTTCCTGTAATCAATGCGCTATTTCTTCAAAAACCAAAAAACAAGGAATTATTCTGTTTATTTGTCTTCATTAACAGACAATACTCTTTATTATCTATGATGATCTCTCGTCACAGAACTTAGGGTTTCTGTTTTCTTTATCCCTTCCTTCCTTCCTTCCTTCCTTCCTTGATTTTCTCATTCTCCTTCCATGTATGTGTGCATTTACTTATTTAATGTTTATTTGTTTGTGCCTACCTGTCTATGTATGCCACCTGTGTGCAGTGCCTGCAGAAGCAAGAAGAGGGTTTTTGATACCGTGAAACTCAAGCTACAGTCTATTACAGACCATCTGTGGGTGCTGGGAGCCAAACCAGTGTCCTCTGCAAGAGCAGCAAATGCTCTTACTCACTGAGCTGTCACTCAAGCAGCATCTGTTCTGTGTCTTACTTAGGTTTCAGGTTATTCACTAGACTACCTTGAATTAGATAACAAAACTGGTCTATAAAGCATTATGAACATGCTGTGTGATGACTCTGACTTGTTTCAGTTGAAATTTTTGTGCTACCTGCATACAAATAGTAACCAGGCTTTGTTAAGGGTTGGTCAGTTGTCTCTGTCTTCCACAAAAGAAATTCCAGACACCGCAGTGTGTTTTAAAAACCTTAGTGTTTCAGAATCTATTTAGTGGTCACCCTATTCACAGTTTGTAAGTGATTCAGTGAAGAGGTTTATAATGAAGAGAAATATAGGATATGTATGTGCTTATGGGGAAAATTCAAATATTCTCACACACATGCGTGTGTGTGTGTCTTTGTGTGTATGTGTGTATAATGTGTGTGTGCTGTGTAAAGATATATTTATGATACTAAAAAAAAGAAAAGAAACAAATAAGAAGTGTGTCTGCTCTTCTTTCTTTCTTTCTTTCTTTTTTTTTTTTTTTGGCTTTTCGAGACAGGGTTTCTCTGTAGCTTGGAGCCTATCCTGGAACTAGCTCTTGTAGCCCAGGCTCGTCTCGAACTCACAGAGATCCGCCTGCCTCTTCCTCCCGAGTGCTGGGATTAAAGGTGTGCGCCACCACCGCCTGGCTCTGCTCTTCTTTCTATCCTAAAATACAGTACTGGAACTTACATAATCCAAATGAGATTAGGCTGTTTTTATTATATTTGTTCTGTTAAGACAAATTGAATTCAAAAAATCAGACTAAGAGTCAGAATTTTTGTAGTTTTCATCATATATCAATCATTGCATACCTTGTTTCCCACATTTCTACAGTGTTAGAGGAAGATGCTAACCTTTCTTGAACATAAAAATAGTAATAATTTGTGATACTAAACATTAAACTTTTAAGAAAATATAAACACCTCCATGAAACACCTGAATTTGGTTGAATGATAATTGCCATAAACTTAAAAGTATTCTGCTTTCCTGATACCTTTAAAACTAGCTGGCTGTATAGTGTACCACATGTACCTCAGAACTCACAGTAACGTTTTTCTGCATTTCTGGTGATATAAAAGTACACAGCTACATTCCAATTTTATGAAATATTAAAACCAGGAATGATTATTTACTGTGAGCTAAAAGCTTATACAAATTGACCTGCAAGTGAGATTCCAAAGATATTTGGAAAGCATTCTAGAAAAATGCTTTAGTAAGGATTGATGAGGATAAGAGGCTGGGGTCGGAGGCCTGTGGGGGGATTATCAGTGTTAATATGAACCAAAGAAGTCTTATTTTATTTTAAGTTCCTTTCCTTACTGAAACTATCATTGTATGAGCTACAATCACCTGGGGAAGTGTGTATGTTTTCTTTTCAAGTTGTTCCTGGGTTAACCTACCGTCTTTCTTGCTTTTATTCTATTTATTTTACCTATTATTACATTACGTTTACCGGTGTTTTGTCTACATGGATGTCTGCTGTGTACCATGTGTGTACATAGTGTCTGTGGAATTCAGAAAAAGGAATTAAGTCCTCTGGAACTAGAGCTGGTCACTAAACACATCATTGACAAGAGCTCTTAACCACTGAGCCATCTCTTCAACCACCATTTTCTTTCTTGCACATTAATTTTTAACTTTCTTTTCAATATATTAACTAATACTTTTCATTTTGTTAATTTTCAAACATTTTATGTTGTTTTTTCCTTCCCCATATGTCATTTATATACAATGGAATTTTAATAAACTATAGAAAAATATGTAATTGTGAAATTTGCAGAAAAATGGGTGATTCTAGAAACTACCACATGGTGAAGTGACTCAGACAAAAGTCACATTTTCTCTCTTATGTGAATATGCTAATCTATAATCATGTGTGAAAATAAAGGGGTATGAAACCAGCTAGAGTACCACAAGAAGAGGTGAGAAAGTTAACACCCAAGTGGCAAAGAAAAGCAATGTTAACTTTATAAGAAAACAACAGCCTTGACAAAGAAAGCTTCAGATAGGAGGCAAAGGAGGAGCAAAAGACTGCATTTTACTTCCTTTAATTTCTTAATTTTTAAAATTCATTTAAAACTTGTATTTTTCGTTGTTTGAGACTTTCATGTGAGTTATCACATGCTTTATCAACTTTATCCCCATCTTCCTCTTATCAAATTCTTGTCCTATCAACTAACATTTTTCCATCCAAACTTTATGAACTCTTTTTCAAATTTATTTAATATTTTTCTTATTTATTTTACATAACAACCTGATTCTCCTCCCTCCTTTTCTTCTACCTCCTCTACTTTCCCATCCACCACATTCCCCATCAACTCCTCCTTCATCTCCATTCAAATAGGGACAGGCCTAAGATGGGTTTGTACATCAAGATGAGGCAGGACCAGGACCGAGCTCCTCCAATTATATCCAGGCTGGGCTAGGTAATTCCGCATGCAGATTACCAAAAGTTACCAAAAGCCTATTTCCTACTGTCTGTTTATCTGTGGTGTGAGACAATATACAGGAGAATGTGCTTTCCTGGGCTAAATTCTTAAAGAAAACTCTGTCTCTCTCTTTCTCCCCCTCCCCCATTAAACATCAGATGCCAATAACTCCTCATCTAGGGATAGGGCCTCATGACCTCTTGCCTGCTCAGGCTGGGATTTCTGTTGGCCTGATCTAGTGCAGGAGATGTGCAAGACTCTGAGGTACTGTGAGTCCACACATTTAATGTCCCTTTCATGTCCAGTAAATACTTGCATTGCAGAGGTCCTATACTTCTGGCTCTTGTAATCTTGTTCATCTGCCATAAGCATCCTTGAACCACGAGGTGGAGTCGGATACAGATGTCCCATTAAATCCTGAACACTCAATGGTTTCTTACTCTGCATGTTGATGCATTGTTTGTCTACATTAATTATACTGTGTTGTAAAATGAAGCTCTCCTAACGAGAGTTGTGAGATACACTGATCCACTGGTACAAAATAAGAATTCAGAGGTCATCCAAAGCCACAGAGAAACACTGTCTCGAAAAACAAAAAACAAAAAACAAAAAAAGAATTCAGAGGTCAGTCCTATCACTGTGTCCATTTAACAATATAATAGTAATTTCTTTCCTAGGGTCTACAACTAAAGCAGCTATGGTTTTGGTCTAGTTTACCGGATCAGGCATGGATTCAGACTTGTGGAGAGGATTTCAGACTGCACGTTTCAGACTGTGTTCTAGATAATTACGTTGGAATCTTTTCTGAATAACATGGATAACTGCAATCAAAAATGGCTTATTTTAGGAAATCAATTTCTCATTTCACTTTCTACATACTTATTTGGAAAAGTCACTCCTAAGTTAAGTTCATTATAAAAGGAAATGATGGATAAATTTCAGGCTTGCAAGATAATTGCAATCGCATTAAGAAGACAACACATTTGAAGTTAGCAGTAGATGTTGTATTAAATGATGCACCCTAAGCTAAATAGCCATATCCCCAAAATACACAAGATGAAGATATAAAGAAAGGACTGTTTGTACTTTAATTTAGTGAAATGTCACACTTGTTAAATGTGATGACCTCTTTATTTCATGATATTTGTGTGTAAAAATTACAGCGAATAACTACAATTTAGAAACTTACTCTATAAAACAACAGACTGTGTTCTATTTCTACCTAATTGGCAACAGTCAACCTGCCTATGTACCTGTATTCATTTATATATGCAGACATCTGCATTATGAATATATATGCAGTAGTTCTGCACCCAAGAAGATAACCATAATCGAAATGTGTAAAAATCATGTAGTAAGTGAAGCAATACAGGGTGAAAATCAGAAAATGATTCAAAATGCTTATCATATACTTTGGATGAGATATAATGAACTTTTTCCCTCCCTCTCTTCCTCGTTCACTCATATTTAAGTCAATAATATGCCCTAAGAATTAAACACAGATATACATCAATCTTGTTTTAAAAAGTAAGCTTCTATGCTCTATGACAAACCATCCAGTTAAATACAATCCCCTAACTTCATTCAATTGTCTCAATATGGCATGACACACTGTTATCACCAATACATCTCTAATGTTAAAATTAATGATTTATTTACCTTACTTATAAGTCAAACATCCTTCCAAATCTCTAAAATAACTTTCTCAGTTCTGGTGTCATCATTTATCCTTTAGTCAAGTCTTGTCTACAAGTCACACCAATCATCTTACAATTGAATTCTACCATTCACTACAGAACCATGTCAAAAGCTAATAAGAGATAACAAAGATCATGCAGTAATGTCATTAAATAAATTAAAAAGTGAAAATGAAATTTTACCAAGATCATAGACAGGCCCTGAAGGTTCATGCCTTTCATTATTTTATATCACATGGAAATTTAAATCCATTGTCTATAATTTGATAGAGAATTAGAGAAGTGATAACCTGTACAAAAGACTAGCATCCTTCAATGCAATTTCCTTGATTTGTAAATTATCCAAAACCAGTTATTTTTTGAAAGACCAAATGATCTCTGCTAATAGAATGAATATAATATTTTATCCTAAATGAAACATCACTGTCAGCTAAGTTAGAACTACAATCTTCATTGTACTTCCCTTGCCTGTCTTCTCATTTCTTACTTTCTTTCCCTTCCTCCCCTAATTTGCCCTTCCCTTTCCTCCTCCTCCTCCCCGACACTCCCTCTAACCATTGGGAATAAACCTAGAAACCTTCCTATTGAATTACTCTTATATCCCCAGGGCCCAAAATTTGTTTACATTTAGAATTTCATGAGTCCAAAACCATATGAAGGGGATAAAAAATTATGTGCATCTTTGCCTACTAAGTTGATAGTGAGTCATTACCACAAATATCCTTAAAAACATAGAAAAACAGTTATCTGTGAACTAATTACTGTGAAAAATATTTATAAGGCCTAAGTATATATCCAAAGAATTTGGTCTGCAATAATTGGGCATAAATCCATCAGTCAAGTACATTTGCTAAATTGTAATCCACTGATTTACAGTAGCCCATCTGTTTTTTCAATTTATCTTGTTTACTTTTGAAAATGTATTTTAATTAAACATGTAGTCTTTGTACTGAAATATCAGATCAAATTCTTGCAGGCTGAAATACTGACTCAGAAGATGAAAAAAATATCTGCTTCTCAACCATGAAAACTTGAGTTCAGATCCACAGGATCCAAGCAAAACACTAACATAGTGATGATCTTCTACATCCCAGTTCTAGATGAGTGTATGGAGAGAATGGAGACGGGAGGATCCCTGAATATCTTAGTCCTACTTTCCTCCGAAGATACCACTGCATAGATTTTCTGTTGGCCATCTATTACTGGCTGTGCAGGCTACCCTTAAGGGTAGTTTATTTCCCCAGTAAAACCCCTTTAGACAAAACTATTTAACAATTTGTATATGCAAATGGTTTATCCACTGGAGACTATTCTGACTTAGCGATGGACACACTTCTTCTTTTAGCTCTAAGGTCCCGTCTAGTGAAGAACCATGCAGATACTGTGCATACTATTTCAGCCTTCATGATTCTATATGAGCTTTTCATATTGATTTAGAGACCCTTGTTTTCTCCATACATCTTGCTCTTACTCCTTCTGCCTCCTCTTCCCCAGGACACCTTGAGCCATTAAAGGAGGGATTTGATGAAGACATCCAATGTCTCATTATCTGTAAAATGTCGCCTGTGTATCTCTGTATTTGTTCCCATCTGCTTCATGTGACTAGCAAGACACTCATTAACTTTCTTTTTAATATAGTTTATCAAAACTTTATATATATATATACAATATATCTGATCTGATCCACTTTCCTGCTTTCTCACTTCCCCAATTCCAACCTTCCCTTGCTCTGACCAACTAACTTCCTAACTTAATAATATCCACCTTAAAATATGCATTTTTCCACTGAACCAAGATAGTTCTGCCCATATTTTCATAGTATGTGGCTTCTCCTCAAAGAAATGTGCCTCTCCCTCCTCCAGGAGGCATCAGCTGCGAAAGCTTAGGTAGAGATGAGATCCTCCATGCGGGCTTGTTTTGCTTTGTTTAGTTTTGCTTTTTATAGAGTCGCACTATGTAACCCTTGCGAGATTGAAACTGGCTACACTGATGAGAGAGCCACCTGGCTCTGCCTGTGGGTGCTGGGATTAAAGGTGCGTGTAACTGTGCTGAGTTCCCCATTCCATCATTTTTGAAGTGGCTTGATTGTGTGCAGACAAACACAGCTGCTGTGTGTTCAAGTGTGCAAAAATCGTGTCATGTCCAGATGTCAATATTTATAACATTATTTAATTCATATAACCATAATTAGTAAAACACTATAAATGTGAGTTTTATGTTATAAATATTACAAATGGTATACACATTTTCCAAATACTTCTGCCTTGAAGCAATAAAATTAAGAACAACACTGCAATAAAATGGAAGGTTTTACAAGGTGCTGTTTTACACAAGTCATAATCCTCAAGCCACTCCTAAAGCTTAATTTCATTTGAAGTTAACTCTTTATAGGAATATGTGGTTTGTTTTTTGTTTTTTTTTTTTTTGGATAATGGCATCCTAAGAATGCACAGTGAGATATTGTGTAGTTACAAAAACGTCTTGTCAGTAGATCAATAAGTCAAAACTACTAGTGCTTCAGAATTTTAGACTGGTAAATTTTGGGCATTGATGTTCAAGTTTAATACATCTTACTTGAAGTGCATAAATAGTTCATTTGATTATAAAGCAAAATTAGAATTAAATTATTTACAATATGAAGACTTAAGAATACCCTAAGAGCAGTAACACTGATTCATTGTTACATTGTATTCATTGTTTCAGTGTATTCAAAACAGAAATAAATTATTACAATTTGTACATACATAGAGAGTAGTTTCCCTAAAATAATTTTAAAACTATATAAATAATATATGATAGGAAATCATATAAAAATTACCTTATATGACCATTATTTGAAATAGTAAGGAGGACTTTTAGGTAAAGTAATTATATTCATAATAGCTTTAGAAGTTTTTATTAACTATATTTGAAAATGAAAATTTATAACCAAGTCACAGAAAAGAACTACAAATTTATTCAGTTTGTAATGGATTGAATATTATTCAATATATCAGATGAGTTAAAATTTATCATTCAATTTATTCCTTAATGAAAGTGTCTATCAATCAATGGGACAGATCTGAAATTATACAATTAGATATTACTTGTTATGTATATAAAACTACTTGAATTATTTAATTATGTTTAATCAATTTGAGTGGTCTAGGAAAGATATTCAATTTCATCTGTCACTTAATCTTAATGAATTAATATTTTCCTCAGAAATTGGGTAATTAAAGCATGATATTAATAATTCATGTTCAATTAAAGCCAAAAAGTCATAGAGTGAAACTGAGTTATCTAATTTCAAAGAAAAGGTATCTGGGAATAAAGCAAAACCAAGAAACAAATATATCATATAAGTAATTTGTAGATGAAATTATTGTGGGTTCAGTGAGAACAAAAATAATATGGAACAAATGATACTATATAGTTAACTTATTGTGAAACTAATTGGGAGACCTCAAATGCTTCTTGCTATTTTACTTAATAGAAGATGCAACCATCTAAAAGCACAAATTTTACCAAAGAATGAAAAGTATTTGAGAAAGGCCAAGGACATAATTCAGTTGAGAATGCAATCTAGCCACATCTATAACTTCAGCACTCAGGTGGTGATGGTTGGAGGACCAAGAGTTCAGGGTCAACCAGGATTACCTAGTGTCTCAAAATCAAAACAAAATACAAAAGTCAAGAACAAAGAAGAGGCTAGCAACTTGGCTAAACAGCTGAAGAAAACTACTGTAAACCTGAAGACATGGGTTCAATTTTGAACCCCACTGGGTAAAGGAAAGAATCAATAACTCTGATGCGTCTCCCCGATGTGTGTAGTAGCATGCATACCAGCACACACACAGAGACGCACACACCACACACACACACACACGCACACGCACGCACCATTCCTAACAAAAAAAAAATGGAAAATGTGCTTTTGTGATTTTTCCAATGATCACATGTCTAATCATAGATAGAGGGGCGATTCTCTTTCAAGTTTCCAAATTCAAATGTTTGCTCCTGAGCAGTATTTTATATATAAATCACCTCCTAAGAACTGGAATTTATTTAAAATCTATATGGCCATGAAGAAATTTTCTCAAAAATGCAACTATATTAAAGTAACATAGAAAGCTTAAGTGAATTTAAATAATTAATTCAGTAAAGTGAAGCATTTTTCTCATTTAAAAACTTGAACACCTAAATCTGCTATTTCCATAATTTATTTTACTCAACTCCACATTATTTTCTGTTTTTCAACTATTCAAGAAATAAAAGTAAAACAAATCATGGATATGTGTACTCTTAAAAAAGGTTGCAAATAGTAATTAATAGTCATTAAGGTCACCAGTTCCAAATCTGCTATATATTTTGGAAATATATAGAAGTTTTTGATTCACTAATAAATATTTTAATTTGAGCTGCTAATTTGGAGATTAGGAAAACATCAGTGGACTCTAAAGTGGAATTTATCAGCTAAGTTTACATTAATGAGTCCTTAATACATACTTGATATTCTTCCAATGTGTTACTTTAATTTTTAACTCTATAACGTTTTCAACTATTTGACCATTAGAATAATGCTTATTGAAACTCATTTTGCAAAAAGAAACAGTGTGTGATCAATTACTAATGAAACTGCATATCAACATACTGGAAAGAGATAAAATGTACAAATTGCATGTAAAATTTATTGAAAATGCTTATTATAGACTACAAATTTTTCCTGTAGAACTGGGTCTAAGTCATGACATTTTCATTTATTTTAGTATATTCAGTATAGTTGATATATTTTAATGCTGTCCAGAGTCCTTTCAGGACGGTTGTACAAAACCTTTACAACATCCCTTAGAGGAAGAATGCCTGAAATCACAGATAATGGATTAGGAATGTCAGGACTACAATTAAAATATCGCCCAGGAGGGATGAATCCAAACCTAGTTCTGATAATGAAATCCTAAGCCTGGTTGTTGTGAAGTTTACCTTCTCTGACCCCTTTCCAGTCTACTAGTGCTTTAGTGGGCATGGTCAATGGAAGCATTGAAACCATGTCTGAGCCCCATATTTGGGGACTTTATCATAATAAAACTGACGTTTCCATATTTAATCGTATCACAAAGAGATGATGTTCACACAGAATTAGCTGTCAAAGTGTTCTTCAGAAAGATCATGTCAAGGTAAAATTTTGTTGTTTTTCTTCTATCCAAGTTGAAAATCTATGGGTTAACAGTATACAACCCTTTCAGATATACCAATACACTTAGTGATGCCATTATCTTTTAAAATTAATGCATATATGTGTATATATGAATATATGGATATACATGTTTAATATATTTTATATATATATATATATATATAAAATTTGCAACACTTTAACCCTTTTTTCCTCCCTCCAGCACTCATGTCCCTTCTCCATGACTTCTTCCACATTATCTTTACATGCATGAGTCTTCGTTGATTTTTAAAACTTTTAAAATTGATGTACTTTAATTACTTAGAAAAGTGGTTTTCATTGTGACACTTTCATGCATGTATATGAGTTTTACATACATAATTTATTATTTAAACTGTACATTTATATTTTATCAGATTGGATCTAAGATTGCAGCATTTGGAGTTGCAAATGTTAGTTAAAAATACAAGAATATAAATAGCTATGTATTCATTCAGCACAGTATTTTTTAAACTGCCTACTCACTTTCACTATAAAGTGAGGTGCACTCATTAAGAAAGGAGAAAAACAACCACTTTTCCAGGAGGGATTATTATTATTTTGGTTGTTGTTATTTTTGAGACAGGGTTTTTCTGTGTAGTTCCGGCTGTCTTGGGCCTCATTTGGTAGAGCAGGCTGGCCTTGAACTCACAAAGATTCCTCCTCTCTGCCTCTCTGAGTACTGGGATTAAAGGCGTGTGCCACCATTATCTGGCTAGATGGGATTACTTTGTGTATAAAACACAAAACACTGCAGAAAACGTCAAGATATATGTTTCCATTCATCATGGGCAATGCCCTCCAATATCCTAACTTGCTCGTATTTATTTTTGTCCAGGAAATGCAACCTTTACACTGGTTTTATCAAGGTTTCACATTTCAGATTCTTGACACAGAGAACACTCAGGTGTGTTCTGGTTGTGTAGAGAGTTTGATGTTACTTGATATATACTCTCAGAAATAAAATAATCATTTACTTGTAAAAACCTATAAAATGCCAGAAGTCATAGACAAGACTACTTCAATAAAAAGTAAGAGTAAAGAGAAGTGAAAGTAAGTAATTTTCTCTTTTTTCTGGCCATTTCATCTTTTTATTTTTTTATTTCTTTATAAATAATACCATTCAAAATTTCCACTTCCTCCTCTCCTCCCATTTCCCTCCCGCTCCTCCACTCACTCTTCCCCCTGCTCCCCAGTCTTAAAAGAGGGCAGGGTACCCTGCCCTGTGGGAAGTCCAAGGCCTTCCTTGCCTCCATCCAGGCTTAGGAAGGTGTGCATCCAAATAGACTAAGATCCCAAAAAGCCAGTACATGCAGTAGAGACAAATCCCAGTGCCGTTATCATTGACTTCTCAGTCAGCCCCCATTGTCAGCCACATTCAGAGGGTCCAGTTTGATCATATGCTCATTCAGTCCCAGTCCAGCTGGCTTTGGTGAGCTCCCATTAAACCAGGCACACTGTCTCAGTGGGTGGACAAACCCCTCTGGGTCCTGACTTCCTTGCTCATATTCTCCCTCCTTCTACTCTTCAACTGGACTTTGGAAGCTCATCCAATGCTCCAATGTGGGTCTCTGTCTCCATCTCCATCTGTCGCCAGACACGGGTTCTATGGTGATATTCAAAATAGTCATCAGTCTGACTATGGGACAAGGTAAGTTCAGGAACCTTCTCATCAACTGCCCAAAGACGTAGCTGGGAACATCCCCCTGGGCTCCTGGGAACCCCTCTAGAGCCAGGCCTCTTGCCGACCCTAAAATGGCTCCCTTGATTTAGAAATCTTTCTTCTACAGGTTGACATCCAGTTATGCCAGCACCATTTGTTAAAGATGCTTTCTTTCTTCCATTTTATAATTTTAGGTCCTTTGTCAAAAATCAGGTGTTCATAGGTTTGTGGATTAATATCCGGGTCTTCAATTCAAATCCATTGGTCAACATTTCTATTTTTATGCCAATACCAAGCTGTTTTCATTATTCTAGCTCTGGAATAGAGATAGAAGTCAGGGATGGTAATGCAAACGGAAGTTCCTTTATTGAATAGGATTGTTTTGGCTATA
Source organism: Dicrostonyx torquatus (assembly GCA_028555095.1). NCBI lineage: Eukaryota > Metazoa > Chordata > Mammalia > Rodentia > Cricetidae > Dicrostonyx > Dicrostonyx torquatus. The sequence continues at coordinate 11,441,841 of JAQHUG010000011.1, forward strand.
CTTGGATTTTTGCTTTCTATATAAAGCTGATTATTGTTCTTTCAAGGTCTGTGAAGAATTTTCTTGGGATTTTGATGGGGATTGCATTGAATCTATACATTGCCTTTGGTAAAATTTCCACTTTTACTCTGTTGATCCTACCAATCCAGGAGCATGGGAGATCCTTCCATTTTCTGGTATCCTCTTCATTTTTTTTCTTCAGAGCCTTAAAGTTCTTGTCAAATAGATGTTTCACTTCCTTGGTTAGTGTTACCCCAAGATACTTTATGCTATTTATGGCTATCATGCAAGGTAATGTTTCTCTGATTTTCTTCTCTGCTTCTTTATCCTTTGTGTATAGGAGGGCTACTGTTTTTTTTTTGTTGTTGTTGTTGTTTTTTGAGTTGTATCCTGCCACATCACTGAAGGTATTTATCAGCTGTAGGAGTTCTTTGGTAGAGTTTTTGAGAACACTTATGTACACTATCATATCATCTGCAAATAATGAAAGTTTGACTTCTTCCTTTCCAATTCGCATCCCCTTGATCTCCTTATGTTGCCATATTGTTATTGCTAGAATTTCAAGCACTATGTTGAAGAGATATGGAGAGAGTGGACAGATTGTCTCGTTCCTGATTTTAGTGGAATCGCTTTGAGTTTCTCTCCATTTAATTTGATGTTAACTGTCGCTTACTGTATATTGCTTTTATTATATTTATATATGATCCTTGTATCCCTAATCTCTCCAAGACCTTTATCATAAAGGGATGTTGAATTTTGTCAAATGCTTTTTCAGCATTTAATGAAATGATCATATGTTTTTTTTTTCTTTCAGTTTATTTATATGATGGATTACATTGATAGATTTTCATATATTGAGCCAGCCCTGCATCTCTGGGATGAAGCCTACTTGATCAAAATGGATGATTTTTTATATGTTCTTGGATTTGGTTTGCCAATATTTTATTGAGAATTTTTACATCAATGTTCATGAGTGAGATTGGTCTGTAATTCTTTTTCATGGTTGAGTGTGGTTTTGGAACCAGGGTAACTATAGCTTCATAAAAAGTTTTGCAATGATTCTTCTGTTTCTATTATGTGAAACCCATTAAGGATTATAGGTATTAGCTCTTCTTGGAAGTTCTGGTAGAATTCTGCATTAAAATAATCTGGTCCTGGGCTTTCTTTTAGTAGGGAGGATTTTGATGACAGCTTGTATTTCCTCGAGAATTGTAGGTCTATTTAAATTGATCACCTGGTCTTGATTTAATTTTGGTATTTGATACTTATCTAAGAAGTGTCTATTTCTTTTACATTTTCCAATTTTGTGCATACAGGCTTTTGTAGTAAGGCCTAATGATTCTCTGAATTTCCTTAGTGTCTGTTGTTATGTCCCCCTTTCCTTTTCCGATCTGGTTAATTTGAGTGTTCTCTCTCTGCCTTTTGATTAGTTTGGGTAGGGGTTTGTCAATCTTGTTGATTTTCTCAAAGAACCAGCTCTTTGTTTCATTGATTCTTTGGATTGTTTTCTGTGTTTCTACTTTGTTGATTTCAGCCCTCATTTTGACTATTTCCAATCTTCTATTCCTCCTGGGTGAGTCAGCTTCTTCTTCTTTTTTCTAGACCTTTCAGGTGTGCTGTTAAGTCTCTAATGTGAGCTTTCTCCATTTTCTTTATGTGGTCTATTAGTGCTTTCCTCTTAGCACTGCTTTCATAGTGACCCAAGGGTTGGATATGTTTTCGTTGAATTCAAGGAAGACTTTAACTTCTTTCTTTATTTCTTCCTTGACACAAAGATGGTACAGTAGTTCACTGTTCTGTTTCCACAAGTTTGTAGGCTTTCTGGGGGTGGAATTGTTGTTAAATTCTAACGTTACTCCATGGTGATCTGATAAGACACAGGTGGTTACTACAATTTTTTTGTATCTTCGGATGCTTGCTTCTTTACCAAGTATGTGATCAATTTTTGAAAAGGTTCCATGAGATGCTGAGAAGAAGGTATATTCTTTCCTGTTTCGTGGAATGTTCTATAGATGTCTGTTAAATCCATTTGATTCATTACATCTTTTAGTTTTCTTATTTCTTTGTTAAGTTTCTGTCTGGTTGACCTGTCCATTGGTGAAAGAGGAGTGTTGAAATCTACTATTAGTGTGTGGGGTTTGATGTGTGATTTGAGTTTCTAGTAATGTTTCTTTTACATATGTGGGTGCTTTTATATTAGAGGCATAGATATTCAGGATTGAGACTTCATCCTGATGAATTGTTCCTCTTATGAGTATAAAGTGTCCTTCTCCATCTCTTCTGATTGATTTTAGTTTGAAATCAATTTTGTTAGATATTAATATAGCCACACCTGCTTCTTTCTTAGTTCCATTTGATTGTAAAACCTTTTACTAACCCTTTACTCTGAGGTAGTGTCCCTCTTTGAGGTTGTGGTGTGTTTCTTGCAAACAGCAGAATGTTGGGTCCTATTTTCATATCCATTTTCTTAACTTGTGCCTTTTTATAGGTGAATTGAATCCATTGATATTAAGTGATATTAATGACCAGTGGTTGTTAACTCTGGTTATTTTTTTTTTTGGTGGTAGTGTGTGTGTGTGTGTGTGTGTTTCCCTTCTTTCTTTATTCTGTATATTTTGTGTATTATATGGTGAGGGGATTTTTTTTTGTTTGTTGATCCAGTTCATTTGGTGTTCTGTAAGCTTCATGTACCTTCATAGGAATATCCTACTTTAGGTTCTTTAGGTTGGGAAAGTTTTTTTTTTCTATAATTTTGTTGAATATATTTTCTGTGCCTTTGAGCTGGAATTCTTCTCCTTATTCTACCCCTATTATTCTTGGTTTGGATTTTCATGGTGTTCCAGATTTCCTGGGTGTTTGTGTTAAGAAATTGTTGAATTTGCTGTTTTCTTTGATCAATGCATCTTTTTCCTCTATAGTATATTCAGCGCCTGAGATTCTTTCTTCTATCCCTTGTATTCTGTTGGTTATACTTGTCACTGTAGTTCCTTTTATTTAACCCAGATTTCCATACCCCTCGGTTTGTGTTTTCTTTATTACCTTCAAGTCTTGACTTGTTTGCGTTACCTGTTTGATTGCTTTTTCTTAGTTTTTATGGGTATCTTTGAGGGATTTATTAATTTTTTCTAACTTTTTCTTTGTCTTCTCTTCCATTTCTTTAAGGGAGTTTTCACTTCCTGTTTAAGAGTCTCCATCCCTTTTCATAAGTTACGTTTAAAGTTGATTTCTTCTACTTTTTCTGGGTTAAGTTGTTCAAGTCCTCCTGTTGCATGTTTGTTGGATTCTGGTGTTATCATGTTGCTTTTCAGGTTGTTGGAGGAATTCTTGCATTGGCACATGTCCATCTCTTTTTTCAAATGAGGCCAGGAGAGTCTTGGCATCTTGGTTCAATCTTTGCTGTTGCTGACTGTGTACTTGGGGGGTTTTTCTTGGTCTGCCCTCTCTTAGGTCACTGGAGCTGGCTCTCAGATCCCCTCTGTCCTGAAGCAAGCTGTGCTGGTGGATCTAAGGACCCAGCAGATAAAAAGGAGTGCTTGGGAGCAAGATTAAATAGGGTAAATAAAGATAGCCAGTAGCCAGGAAGACGCCCTGCTGGATGGTTAGAAATGGTTAGGGAATTAGAGGGGCCTGGACTCCATTCCCAGGGACAGTCTGGTGGGGAGCCACTCACTCACAACTCTGGATGGATCTCCTCAGTACAGGAGCAGGGCCTCTTGCTGGGCTCCAAGGGGAGCAGGGTGGCGTGGAACAAAGACACCCCAGCTGCAGCACCACTCACCACTGTCTCCCCTGACTCTCAGGCTGGAAGCAGGCTATGCTGGTGGATCTAAGGACCCTGTAGATGAAAAGGAGTGCTTGGGGGAAAATCAGATGGGGAAATTAAAGAAAGCCAGTAGCCTGGAAGATGCTCTGCTAGAGGGCCAGAAAAGTTTAGGGAATTGGAGAGGGCCTCGTCTCCATTCCCGGGGACTGGCTGGCCGGGCCACATCAAAGGGATCTCCTCAATACAGGACAAAGTAAGTAATTTTCATATCCATGTAATCTATATGTCCGGATCTAATCCATATGTCCATAGATGATCTATATTCTATACAGCTCCAGTAAGCTGCTTCATTAACTCTACTCATATGTTCTGGTTATAGTATACAATTTTATCCATAATTTTTGAAAATAGGAGAAAATAGTAAAAGTAATCAAATTAGGTGAAAAAAATATGGTCATGTAGTTTCAGACCAGTCTTTTAATTATCAATACAATGACAGACTGCTCTTTTCTAGCTTACATTATTGATGTCTAGACTTTAAGTAATATAAAAGTATATATTTTATTAATTAGACTACAGTCACACATCATAAGAACCATACATACTTCTTTGTAACAGTAAATTGTGCTTTTTTACTTGAAGTTTTTTAAGAGCCAAGTCTAGATTTTGTCAGCACGTTATTTGCCAGCTGGTTAGTGTTTTCCATTTTCTAGGTGCATCTCTTCCTAGCTGTTTCTTTACAAATGAGTGTCTGTTTTTAGGAACAAGATATGTCATGAAAAATTATCTACTTTTTAATTAAGAAATATTATATATAGGTTGAAGAAAAGTTTTCATAATAGTGAGGAAAAATGAAAAACCTTGAAAATAATTATTTCCTAAATAATTCTTAGTATTCTTCACCTCACATTCATTGAAAAGCATAAATATCTGCATTATATTTAAAAATATGTGAAATGCAGGGTTCTTCACCTCCATGTTTGATCAAGAAGAATGCTTTCAAGGTATCATAATAACAAGAGGAAGATCAAGGAAAGTTTATTTACATTTCTTGATAGATTTCTAGACCTTCCAAAAATAGGGAGAATTGATTCTAGCAGCATGTATTGGAGCCATCCAGGTAAAGAATGGAAATATATTTGGGAATACAGAATGTATGTCAAATTGTATTATCCAAATGGGATTGGCATTTCAGTCCACATGAGGAGGCCTGATGGGAAAATGAAATGCCTTTCCTCCTCCATGGAACTGTTCCAAGAAACAAAAAGTAGAAATTCAGCCCACATTGCAATGTTGAGTGAAAAGAGTTGTTTTCACTCAGCAGTATTTGTGTGTGTATGTGTGTGTGTGTGTGCCCATATGTACAATAACATTCACTTAGCTTCATGTGTTGTGTTCTCTTCATCAGCAAACAGGATGTGTTTGATATAAAGTTCCCAGTTCTCTTCAGGTGGATTATATACTGCTTAAAGAGCATTCAAGACAGCTCTCTTAAGGATGATGTTAAAGTTCTGGTTTACTAGTTCATCCGGTTATAAAAATCTCCAACTTACCTTCAAACCTCCACTCTCTGTACTCTCTAGCCAAATGACCATTGTATCATATCAAACCACAAGTAAAATTCATAAGACTATTGGATCATAATAATTATTATGAAGATTTATATCTATAGAAAAAGAGATTAAAGGGACCCTGCAGTCGATAGTTCTTAAGTATATAATTGTAGAATATTGGTGATTATTTTCTTTTATAGCCACAGCAGCAAGTTTTCAGCAGTATATTCACTGTCCCCTACAATCTTGGTTTCTCCACGTCGTATTTGGCTGAAGAATCATCTTAATTTTAATTGTACGACAAGATAATGTCCATGCTTGGATGCATGTTCTTTGCAATGCTTTCTTGGTTTACCTTTGCATACCTTGAAAACAAATTCCTTCTCCATCATTACACATTATATTATGTTGTATAGTCCACTGCTTGCCGTTTATGCTGTATGAATACTTATGTATGGTTTAACATATTTTCTTCCTATCATTCTTCCTTCCTTCCTTCTTTCCTTCCTTCCTTCCTTCCTTCCTTCCTTCCTTATTTTTTGGGGGGAGCGAGGAGTTGAGACAGGGTTTTTCTGTAGCGCCCTCCCCAGCTTTATCAGATGTTGTCAAAGGACACAATTTAATTGATCACAGCATTCTGAGAGTATATCAGGAGTGATAGTAGCTATCTTCTCAGGCAAACACACACACACACACACAAAAATACGGAGAACCAAAGAAAAGTTTTGACTTGGTGTTCATGACTCATGATACACAGAAACACTCTCCAGCAGATCTTTACACCTTCTAAGTTGATGATATATTTCTGTGTCTTGGGATGTAGAATTTCTGGATAACTTACATCTGTTTTCCATCATGCTTTCAAAAAATTTCTGGCTTCTGTACATATATATGCCAGTCATGTTAAAAAATTATATTCTCAAAACTGCATCTATGATACAGGTAAAAGTCATGAGATAATATGACAATCTAACCTTTAAAATAATTGCAAAAAACATAATTTGACTTATAATTTATCAACTTAAAATTTGAAATTTAAGGTCAATATTTGTAACAGCCTCCATTATGATTAGAATTAATAAGGTAAGGATTGCTTAAAGAAGGAAATTATTTTCTCAATAAAAATATAAAATAACCATTAGTCTAACATATAAACATTTGTTTTAAAGAGTATATTAAATCTGTATTAATGAAATTTTATGCCCACTTATATTGCAAAGGATCAATATTTTAATTCTAGTATCTAATGCTCATTGAAATTAAAGAACATAAATTAATTAACAAACACTATAATATTAACATAATTTATTGTTCAGTTAATTGCACAATAATGTGACCACATTTTTTCAGTCTTTTGAGAAAAACAAAGGAATTTATGAGGGATAATGCTTGATATTCTAAATAGTTTCTTGAGATAAATCCAACTATTTTCTCTTACTTTTATTATGAATATAAATATTCCATGACATTTATGCATTAATAGCTGTGTTAGCTATTTAGAATTTATTTACTAGTGAATATATATATATATATATATATATATATATATATATATGTTTGCACACTTTGTCTTCTATTTTCATTCATGCCATAACTTATTTTAGCCATAACTTCCTGACAGGAATCATTTGAAAACTATATAATATGTTCATATTTTTGAAGAACAATCATCAAAATCATTTTGTTCAGTTAGTAATTTGATAAATATATAACTTTCTGGTGAAGTTTTACAACACTGGACGTAATTGGTTTTTATGCTTTAAACCACCATAGTTATCACCAGCTTAGTAATTATATATTTGAGTCAAATGGTTGATAGTGGGCTTTATTCTACAGATCTCATGATTATACTTTGGTGCAATAAAATAGAGAATGTATGGTAATACTACATTTAACAAGGTTTTAGCACTGGTCTTGATTTAATAATTTACAGACTGGAATAACTAAATTGAATGCATTCTCTTCTATATACTGGCCACAGTGTATTAAGTCCATTAATGAGAAAACTTCTTTCATAAGTAACTTTTCATGCTATTATATTAGACGATAGTTATCAATAACAAATTTAAGGTTATGTATGAAGAGTTCAAGTACACATTGTTACTTTATTTGCATATATCATAAAGAGTTTGTCAAACTACTTATCTTGAAATTCCAAAATGATGATGGACAAGATTTTTCAGCAATAAATTGTTCACAATATCAGTTCTGACTTCCTGATCTCTAGACTCTCAATTCTGAGGCTTCAAAAACTCATTAAATCTGTCAAGTTCAATATTTCTGAATGAATTATATTATTACAATAGGATCAATGAAAAGTGTGCATCAATTTACTTAAATGTCCTTGGAAGTAAGATATTTCAAATCAGCCAGGTAAACATAAGATAAAACATTCCAGATAATAAGAGTGTTTTGATATATATTTTTTCTTCAGTTGTTAAAACTTGCTTCTTTTAGACATTCCCTTAAGGTGAGGTTTGTATAATGATAAGTACTCAATATATTATATCTAGAGATAAGATGCATTAGAAAAAAAAAGAAAATGTGAGAACAAATAAGTGGCAGAGAGTGACAAATGCTAAGAATTGCAACTAAACTAAACCTATATATTTAATTCTCAGGATTATAATTGAAATCCTACGTTTCTGTTGTACATTAGTCTCAAAACCAAAACATTCTGTTTTACTTATTAATTCTGCTCCCTTCAAGAAATGAACATAATAGGGAAAGGAGGAAAAGTCTAAATGTCCATGCTAAACATTTGCTTCTGAGTACATAAATTCTTATTTGATCATTTAACTTATTTGTCTCTGTAATCAGAGTATTAAAAATTTGGCAGGTAACTAATGTCCACCCAGTTGACAGTCTCAACAATTATTAAGTAATAGCGTTGGATACTATAGGTCACACAGTAAATCTGCGTAAAGTAGAATTAGAATGTTCATGCAAGTCAACAGCCGTTTCCTTACCTGCTTTCAATTTGCAATCCTGACCCTGAAGACCCATACATTACATCCAGAATATTGTTCATCAGAAAGTCATTGAAGGAACAATGATATTATTCTTTAAATAGATGGTGAATATAATTTTATTCAACAATTCACAATTCCCAGAAAGAATAGGGATGAAATGCTTTCAGTGTAGTTATATAAAATGAAGTAGCACATAACACATAACTAAATATTGAAAAGTTCCAATACAGTGTGAAGGATGCCTTATTGCATTTTATAAGAATACAAAAGAGTTAATAAAGCAAGATGTAGCTAACAATCTTATTTTGATGTTTATTATTATTATTATTATTATTACAAGAAAAATTTACATTTACTCCCGTGTTCCCGGCCCTCCAGCTCCCCCACTACCCCACCGCCCTCCCCCTGCTTCCTTAAGATGGGGCAGGATACCCTGCCCTATGGGAAGCCCAAGGCCCTCCCCACTCCATCTCGGTCTAAGAAGATGTGCATCCATACAGAATAAGTTCCCAAAAAGCCAATACATGCAGAAGAGATAGGTCCCAGTGCCATTATCATTGGCTTCTCAGTCAGTCCCCATTGGCAGTCACATTCAGAGAGTCCGGTTAGGTCATATGCTCATTCAGTCCTGTTCCAGCTGGATTTGATGAGCTCCCAATAGATCAAGCCCACTGTCTCTGTTGGTGGGCCAGTCCCTCACGGTCCTGACATCCTTGCTCATCTTCTCCCTCCTTCTGCCCTTCCACTGGACCTTGGTAGCACAATCCCTTGCTCTGGTGTGAATGTGGGTCTCTGGTTCTATCTCCATCCATCATGCGAAATTTCTATGGTGATGATTGAGATATTTAACAAAGTAACTATGGGACAAGTTCAGTTCAGGCACCCACTCCTCTGCTACCCAAGTACCTAGCTGGTACTTCCCTGTGAATACCTGGGATCCCCTCTAGAGACAAGTCTCTTGCAAATCTTAAAATGACTCCCGTTAATGTAGATATTTTAACAATGATATGGGGATTCCCTCAATGCATTAGTTGCACTTCATGTTATTATAATCTGTTACCTCAAACTTACACTGGTTTATTGTGGGAAATAATTTATTTTTCAAGCCACATGCATATGTGATCTATGTTGTCATCTTTGACTTAACAATAAGAGAAAAGTAGGCAATCCTGGAATAAGATTCCAACTTACCATTCCACTTTTTTGACATATTTCCTACTACAAAATGGCGCATCTTTGGATCATTGTTTTTATTCTGTTGATCAATGAAGAGTTCATTTCTTTTTTCTGGTACTCCGTGCCCTACCCTAGTATGGAAAATGAAGTATGGAAAGATAGGAAAAAGGTATTTTACCAACTTTATTCCAGTAGCAAATTGTTTTTCTCTAATTGGGTGTTCTCTTAAGAGTCAGCAAGTCATTAACTAGTAGCACACTGTGGCCACCAGAATGAGTAAAATACAATAAATGGAAAACACTAACACTCAACACTAAACAGTATAGTCAATGCAATAATTTTCTTTAATATTAATCTTCGAAAACATTTCTGTAAGACAGAAGGCTAGATACCAGTTTTAGAAATGCTGGCACGATCTAAAGGTCCTGTAATGGTAATTTTTGACATTTGGATGCAGTAAATATCTGGTTAAATAAAAGAGGGAAGCAGTATGTTCTTTACAAGTTGTTTATGAAACAACTAAAAACAAATTGAATCATTTAACTTTAAGAAAATTTAACCTAGTATAAAATGAGAAATATTGATCTAAAACTCCCAAGAAGAAAATAGGGGGTAGAAGTGGAAAAACATAAAGAAACTTAAACTCAGTGAGAAAGAGGTACACAGGACTACGATAGGACTCTACAGTGCACAGTATCTAGTCTGTGTACAAGTGTCAATATCTGACTTAGAGCTGTTCTCAATTCTTTTTAAAAATAACTTTCTCCCTTTATCTAAATTAATAAACTATAGAAAAAAGCTGTCTTCCTCAAATCTAATGCAATGTCAACTCTTGAAATTTCAGTAGCTCTTTAAAAATTGTGAAAACTAATTGGAAGAAAAGAAGAAGAAAATGAAATGAAAAGAGAATTATTTGAAGCTAATAAATAAATAAAATAAAGTACAAGGTTTCTCCAAACTTTAAATTTTATACTCTCCATTTTAGAGCAACCAGTATATTAAAGTTATTTGTTAACATGGAGATCAGTTCTCAGAAGATGTTTCAGATTTTCTCTCTTTTACTTTGAAATTTCTACTTACTTACAGTGTCTCATTGCTTGGGTTTGAAGCCCATAATTAGAACTAAGCAAAGATATAGAAAAACTCCTCCTTGATCAATCATGCACTTAGACGGAATTTGGAGGATAGGAAGATGATTTCGATTGTGTTGTGTTGTACTGCAATGTGGTTGGTAGAGACGGTGACTGATAAAAGTTACATCTATTCTACCTCAATTTCTCTCTCTGTGTGTGTGTGTGTGTGTGTGTGTGTGTATAAAACAAAACACAGATTTTATACAATCTAATAATTAAATCAATTCATTAATGGAGCTTATCTGACTTTAAAATCATTTCATTATATATAACCTTTAGTTATATATTTAGTTACATATATTAATTGAATATTATAATCAGCAATTTTTCAAGGCTCAGTTAAATTTTGTGAATCTTCAAAATTTCTGGCTATTAATGAATTTTCCCAAGAATCTATTTTTGCTTTCCAACAATAGTGTGGTTAAAATAAAGGATTACCCTCTTTTATTTTAATGGAAATTTTCAATGAAATTTTTAATAGCACTTTCCTTTCATATGTTTATGTTCTCCATGATACATGATCAATTGCAAAATTAAATAATAAGTATTATTATAATTTCTATATCTGAGGAGATAAGATTTTATCCTAGGATATTAAAAGTATTTTCAGGCATGAATACATGTGAATTTGAGTCATGACTGTAAAAATTCACATTGTATTTTAAAAAATTGGAAAGTAAACAATTCATCATTGTTTTAGAAGAATAGTAATTACAGATTTTGTCATAGATTAATGGAAATCTCTTCTTTTAGAATCATATAAACCAGAAGAAACTTCTGAGTCAAATAAAGATGTTTCCCTATAGAGGGTGAAAAAAATAGAAGTCCCAATCATTGTTGGCCCCTACCATACTTTTGATTCCTTAGACACTTAACATTCTCATCAGAGTCTTGTTTGACGCCAATGAGTAAACCCACAAACCCTGAACGTTTTCACTTGGTATTTATGCCATGCTCTTTGTTTGGATTCATTCATTTTGCTTTCTTGTTTCAATCCACAATAAAAGAAATATCCATGGTGTCCTCGTTAAAATAGAACTATTTTTAGTTATGTTTGGAATTACTATACTAGGATTGGGGCCTGTTTTTCAATCACTTCAAAGCCAACTGATATCTAGTTGACACTGTAAAACATCTTCTAAATTTGCTATACAAAGCCCCAAACATGACTTTCCATCTATATGTTAAGAAAGATTATGGAAATTTTGAGATGAAGACTAGAAGGTATGTTGGTGCACATGTCTCATTCCTAAGCCCTCAAACAGATCTAAATAAAACTCTATGAAGATCCTTGCAATGTTTAAAGTGGCGTGGTCTCCTATACAAGAAGGCATCTTTGATCTTTACCTACTTGAACACTGTTTTTCTTCCAAGATACAGATTTTTCTTCTCACACATCCTATCGCCCTTTCACTTATTTTATTAACAAGATGCCTTTATTTAAAGAGAAAAACTAAAAGTTAACAGGAATATAATTTAGCTACTAACCCTCAATCAGGTACATTACTCCAATAGGCAACAATTTTCTGGGGAAACTGAATTCTGAGGAGCTGCCAAGCATATTAGTGAATGACTAAATGTATGGGATTGAGGCAGGAGAATCACAGTTAGTTTGAAGTCAGCTGGGGCTACAGTGTGAAATCCTGTCTCAGCCAAAAACAGGAATTGTAACATATTAAGCTAGGACCCTGCAAACTCTTTCATGTATTTCTTGTATTCATTGTGCCAGACTCACAAATAATTATGCTTGCATGCTCAGTGTACAACTGTGAAAATAGTTTTCATAATGGAAAAATAATCTCTGAGCAGTTTGGGAACTTCAGCTTAATTTAACTTATTCCCATACTTCTATGGGGTTTTTGACAACTGACTGTGTCTTCACTAACAAGATTGTTCTAAACATAATTTGGACAATGAAGTAAAACCGGACACTGGAGATGGGAAGAATCTCTGACTCATTTCATAAATTATTTGGTCTTTGCTATCTCTTTATGTGCCTGGTTGGCAGTGTCTGCAGATAGTTATCAATCCATTGTATAGCTTCATGCCTGTGGTTTGGGTTAATATTGCACAAAATTTAGAAACTGAAGATCATCAAAAGAAGTTTAGATTATCTGCAGCACGGTAACCATGACTTTTGCTGAATCCATTAATTTCCTATGAGAACTCCAAGTATGTTCTATGAATCTTCACAAACCTTGAAATGAGTGTGGTCATGTTAGTGGGTTTATCAAGTGGCTTCAACAGTATATAATTTACTGCCTTGAAGTAGTTAAAATGAGAACATATATATGTGATCTGTATTATTTAAAAAAAAAAACATCAAAGTGGCTGAGAAAATATCCTGTTAGGATAAATGGCTCATCTGTTTTATTTTTCTGCAAATACACGTTCTTCCAATGTAGGAACTGTACAGACAATTGAATTGCTATAAAATTTGTTGCTTACACATACATATAGAAAATAATAGCCCAGTATTTTTTCTGGGAAAATACTATAATTCTTACCATTTCCCCACAGAACAGAAGCTTCTATTCAAATTTAGGGATGAAAAAACAAGAACCAATTAATAACCACTACTTCCCATTTATATCCACTTTTTGTCATTTAGACGAGTGATTTGAATGGGTTTTTAAATTATTCTTTACTTTAATTAAGTTTTGTAAATAGATGACTTCTGATAAGCTAGTTGAAAAGTAGAGGCTTTTGTATCTGCTTGTAGATGTGATTTCATGACAGACAGAAATATTTACTATACACTAAGGGTGTAACCAGTCTGATCACGTGACTGACATTGGCTTATTATTAGATGTCTATATGTAAAACATGTAAGAATATCTTATTCTTTGTGTGCTTTTAAGTGTGCAACATTGTATAAGTCAAAGCATTCCTGTATTAGAGTTAAAGAAATGGAAGTGTGTAACAAGAAATGGTTATCTTGCTAAAATAAATGTTGTAATAAATTAAAAGTTGGCTCAAATCAGTAAGACTCAACTTATAATAATCTGATGCCCTCTTAAGGATTTATTGTGTTTCAGATTCCTAATATTGGGGTACCATCTAGTGTCCAAACTCCACACTCACAAGCATAAGCATTCCATACCTTTCTTTTCCTTATTTCAAACTGAAAGTTTAATTTCAGCTTATCACTTTGATGTTTTGTTATTTTACTTGAACAACATTCTATATTTGGGAAAATATTCGTATACAAAGAATAAGCAAAAATATGTAAGTCAATAATTACATGATATGTAACCTTGCATAATTTTTTTATTTCCATTTTTATCATTTTGCTGGACAAGAGCATTAGCAGAAACTACAACTCAGAAGTACAAATAAATGTGACTGAACAAATATACACTAAATTGTAAGTGAAATGCAATGCATATGCCCATGCTATTCCCAGTATTGAAGATTCATTTGGTGATGAGAGATATCCAGGTGATGCTGTCTTATATGTTAGTATTTCTAATAAAAAGAAAAATATTAATTATTGTTCACAGCTGCTGTGGAGATACACAAGATTCTTAGTGGTGATAATCTACAAAATAGAAATAAAAGCAACTACTATCATTTTAAGAATTATTAATTATATCAACTACTCTGATTGAAGAATTCACTTGGACACATGTAAACTAATATTAAACAACCCAATAGACATGCCAAGTAGATGTGAGACAATGGAGGCAAGATAATTCACATACCTAAGTTATCTGAGCCAGTTCTGGCTGAGTTCCATTCACACCGAAGTTTAAAAAGATCCAAAACTTCCTCCTGGTGTAAATGTAGAAGAATTTCGGTAGAGATTAAGATCTAAAGGAGAATGTGTTATCATGTCACATCAAGAAGGAAAAGAACTGTAAAAAGAAGTCAATAATAAATACAAATAAAATGTTTTTATTTAATGATATCAATTTCTGCAAGTGATTAGAGAAAAATTATCATCAAATAGTTCATAACTCTACACAGCATCAAAACTATTTTGTTTCATTATATGTTTCAGTAGAAAGAATAAAACTTATACTAGAACTATAATTAAATAATTAGTTAACCTCAAAGAACTAAAAGGACACAAATATTTACTGGTAGAAATGTTAATGAAACTTATTACCATTATAAATATTAGTAACAAAAATGGTTTTTGGAAAATACATTTCTAAAAAGTAGAAAGCATTTAAGTACGTAATAAAACTATTAGACAATATAAATGGATATTCTTTTTTATTTAATATTCTTGAATAAAATGTCTAAAAAGTAAGTGTAAAATGGACAGCTCCTTCATATATATATATAT
>JAQHUG010000011.1:11471657-11528020 GCA_028555095.1 Dicrostonyx torquatus
CTGGAATTCTAATCTCAACTCTGACCTGAAATGGTGGCTAGAAAGTCTTGGGTAAATGTTTTTTTTTTCATAAATTTGTGTCCCACATTGGGCACCAAATGAAGCACAATTACTAAAAGCTCAGGGCAAAAAGTAAAACAGCCAGCCACTGACTCTTACGCTGACCTCAGTCTGAAAATGGCAATCCTACATCCAGGAATCTTAGAATGAGAC
Organism: Dicrostonyx torquatus; assembly: GCA_028555095.1. Taxonomy (NCBI): domain Eukaryota; kingdom Metazoa; phylum Chordata; class Mammalia; order Rodentia; family Cricetidae; genus Dicrostonyx; species Dicrostonyx torquatus. Next base: position 11,471,871 of record JAQHUG010000011.1, read on the forward strand.
TATGTGTTTGAGAGCTGTCTCTCTCCCCCCTCCACCCCATCTTTTATTCCTCTCCAGGGCTGTGATTAAGGGTGTACACCACTGGAATTAAAGATGCATGTCATTGAGGCTACTAGGATTAAAGCTGTGCTACCAAAATCTGCTCTATAAGCCTGACAAGTAGGACTATTTTACTCAGACCTCGAGGCAGTCTTTTCTTTATTAAACTTCAATTGAAATGCCACTACCCAACAGAGAAGCTTCCCGGTCAGTACCAACTAATCTCTATATATATATTCACCAAAGATGTGGTGTCTTCAGGAATGAGGGCTTATTTTCAAGTTATGGTTGTCAGCCAAAAACAACGGAAATAGCTTGAATTGTATTGTTTGGGCTACTGGGTAGGATATCCTTAACTAATGACTCAAGAAATATCAACTATTTGATACATATTTTTTGATTCTTTGTTTGTTTTTGTGTAACTCAAAGCTTCTGGAAATAACATATCCTGCTGAGGGCAACTCCAATTAAATTATTAAATGATTCACACCAACACACATGTGCATACACAAACATGCAAATATACACAAATGCACATGTACACACATATCACACATGCATAAACACACAATTCATACACAAATGTACAAATACACACAGATGCATACATACACACTTACAAAGCTTAAAAATGGGTCTTTTTGTTTAATTCTCTGTGTTCTTCGCTTTTAGACCTACCCATGACTATATTTTGTTTCTTTTGCTTTTTTCCTAAAATTATTTCTGGTGGACAGTGGTGGTGCACGCCTTTATTCTCAGCATTTGGGAGGCAGAGGCAGGAGGTTCTCTGTGACTTTGAGGCCAGCTAGTTCCAGGACAGGTTCCAAAGCTACAGAGTAATCTTTTCTTTGAAAAACAAAAACATAAAGAAATAAAAAAAATATTCCTTAAGGCCTGGAGATATGGCTCAGTAGTTAAGAGCACTGCCTGATCTTCCAAAGGTTCTCAGTTCAATTCCCAGTAACCACATAGTGGCTCACAATCATATGTAATGAGGTCTGGTGCCCTCTCCTGGCCAGAAGGTATACATGGAAACAGAACACTGTATCCTTAACAAATAAATACATCTTTTAAAAAAACTTTCTTTAAAGTATATTAATAGATTTTTAAAATTCTCTCCCCTCTGCCAACTCCTCACATCTTATCCTCTCCATTTCCCTCCCTTCCTAACTTCTCTGATTTCTCTCTTCCATCATCTCCCTCTTTTCTCTCTCTCTCCTCTTTCATAAGAGGAAAATTTAAGATATTACCTGTATTTTTGGCTTGTTCTAATTGGTTATTACACATGCCAGGACCCAATATAGAAATCAACCCAAAACAAGCAGTAGGCAACTCTGCTGCTCCACCAGGTTTGTCCGAAGGGGCTAAACCCTGGTTGTGGAGCTTCACTGCCCGTGACTATCATTTGAGCCATTTCACCAGCGTTTTCCTTTGTTCTTTTCATAATTCCCACTTTTCATAATTGACCATAACTTCCACTTGACTATCTTTCTAACCCCATCAAACTGTAATAATATTGCCTAAAATTCTTTCTAGCCTACGTTTATCTTCTTTAAAAACAATCTTCTCAAAAAAAAAATCTTCTCTCATTTTATCCCAATTCCAGTTCTCTCTCCTCCCAGCCCTCCCGCTGCCCCCATCTTTCCCCCACCCCGGACCCCCATGTACTCCTCCAAGAGGTTAATCTTCTCATGGGGAGCCAAAAAAGTCTCTGGCACATCACTTTGAGGCAGGACCAAACCTCCTCCCCCCACCCTTCCCTTAGCTAGGCTGAGCAAGGTGTTCCTACAAAGAGAATGAGCTCTAAAAAACAATTCAAACACTAGGGATAAATTGAGGTCCCACTGTCAGTGGCTCTACAGACTGTCCCAGCCACACAACTGTCACCCACATTCAGAGGGCCTAGTTTGGGCCTATGCAGGTCCCCTGCTGTCAGTCCGGAGTCACTGAGCTCCCATACAGTCAGCTGTTTCTGTAGATCTTNGCAGACAGAAGTTGGCACCAGATCTTATTACAGGTGGTTGACAGTCACCATATGGTTGCTGGAATTGAACTCAGGACTTCTGGAAGAGCAGTCAATACTCTTAACCACTGAGCCATCTCCCCAGCCCTCGCTTTATTTTTAAATGAATGCATATTTTATTTATAAAAAGACCATTAAATAGTTATCGGATGTTATGAAATATGGTTCGGACAGCACAAACCAAGGAGGCCAATTGCCACTGACCTCTTGCTCTCCACACCAGCAGTTCCTTCAGTTACCAGTTCCTCAAACATGCTCCACAGCAAATTCTCTCAGCAGGGCACTTTTGTGTTTCTTACCAGTTGTGACCACTAGGTGGCAACATAATACAAAAAATAAAACTTAAAAAAAGCCTCACCATATTGGTAAAAAGAGTTTCAGGAATTCTCCTTTGCTTCCCTTAGATTTATCCTTTAATTCAAGAATGGAATACTGCCCAGGTGCCAAGTCTCTAATCCTCGCATTCTGGAAGATGGAAGAACGTTCAGGTTCAAGGCATGGCAGTGCTACAATTTTAGGTCCTGGCCAGCATTGGATATAGAGGTCTTAATAAAACAGAACAGAACAAAACAAAACCTCCAGAAAACAAAATAACAACAACCAAAAATAAATAGGTGCTGTATGTAATGTTTCTCCCTTACTTTATGTCCTTTGTCTTCAGTTATATCCTCAAGCTTATAAAACAAAAAAGAAAATCCACGTGTATTATACAGATGAATAACGAGCTTTATTCATGGTGTACAGCTTACAGCCAAAAGTCATACTAATGTTAATTTCAAATGAAATATAAGGTGACATAAGATACAGTACTAAAAGGACGGAAAGGATTTTTGTTTTTGTTTTTGTTTTTCTGTGAAGCGTCTGACATGCCAGTGCGAATATGCATTTTTTAGAAGATATAGAAAAAGCAGGAAGGATGGGTGCTTGCTTGTTCCTGTAACTTCAGCCTTGGCAAGAGGAAACACAGGCCGACCTATGGATGACGTTCACTTACAGTCAACCTAGCCACACCCACTAGCTGCAGATTTGCTGAGAGACCCTTCCTCAACATATAAAGGTGGAGCGGAATGGAGACAACCAGCCTGAGGCACACGATGAGAAACATCCACAGCACAGACCATCCACAGGCCCACATGAAAGGGAGTGGGGGTGGGGCGGAAAAAAACGCCAAAGTGTAAAAGTAGGGGCTGGAGAGATGGCTCAGAGATTGCGAGCATTGACTGCTCTTCCAGAGATCCGGAGTTCAATTCCACAAGGTGGCTCACAACCATCAGTATGGAGTCTAGTGCCCTCTTTCAGCATGCAGACATACATGCAGGCAGAACACTACGTACAAAATAAATACATCTTTAAAAAAAAATAACGTATAAAAGTAGCATGGTTTTCTTTTCTGTTGGATCAAAATTTGGATTTGTGATTTTTAGGGAGCCTTATTTATTTTATTTTATTTTATTTTATATGGTTTTCACTTTCTTTTTCAATTTTATTTACTCTTTTAGTTTGTCCCTGACAATTTCGTACCTGTGTATGATGGATTCTGATCATTTTCTGCCGTCATCCTTTTAAATAAGTCTCCCTCCCATACCTAAATACCCCTGAACTCCCCCAGTCTTTTCACGGCTTAATAATTTTTGGTTTTGTTTTGTGAAATGATTCGTTTACCCAAGGCTATTTGTACGGCCACTGGATTGTTACTATCCGCTGGAACTCGGTGGGGTCACCGGGGGTTAAACAACTGAAGGCAATGACCCATCACCCTCAACCATAACCTATTAGAAACAAATCGTGAAGCAGTGAGGAGCAGGATTCTGAGCCCCTCTTCCCTTGATGTTTGAACGTGTTAGGTCACCTCAGAAGAGACTTCTGCCACCACTCTGAGGTCATGGATGCAATATCTATTCTTCCCAGCAGATGGCGCATCACAGCCCTGCATGCTCATCTGACTTGCCTTCTTGTGGTCACTCCTTCTCCAATATCCCCCAGTCTTAAGAGGGGTGGTATAATATTTTATTTATAGTGAAGTATTTATTACTTATTTTAAGTTATTCTCAGATCACTGTGCACTTGTTAGCTTAATAGATTAATCATATAACACTATTTTTTAAGATAATTTAAAAACTGTAATATTTCTCCTGTAACCCTGTCCTTTGAGATTTTCTGTAATAGACATGAACAAGGTCCTAAGTAAGAGTGCCTCAACAACACCCAACTGAGAACGAAAACCGGAGGAGTTCGTTACAGTGTTACAGGAAAAGTTTCTGCAGCTTCAGGAGATCCCGCCACAGACGTTTCCTATCCTCTACTATTCCTGAGTCCAAAAGCACAAAGATCCTCCCTTGGCCCCGCCTTACCACTTCCTGTCTCCTCTGTCTACAGTCCTCCAAATCCCTGTGGTCAGTTAGTGGCCAGCTCTGACTTCTGACTCTCAGCATGCGTTATGATTTATTTGTCAGAAGACAATCATAATATATCACACAGCATTTAGGGAGGCTTGGAGATGTAAAATGGACTGGCCTGAACCCTTAACATAACGTAGATTTTGAACCTGTCATACTCAGTCAATACCCATCACTCTGACTCTACGGATGATTATTCCTTTAATATTTTTTATAGCTATTCATTTTAATCAAGTGTCTCTCCTACAAAAGCATTGAAGGTAACAGAGACATTCTTATATAAATTGTTGCTATTCTACATGCTATGGCAGATGACGTGACTACATGAACAATAACACACACACACACACAAGCACATGCAACAAATGTAAACAAATGCTTACTACTTAAAAATTTCAAAACGGAAATGATAAAAATAATATTCAAAATAAATTTGCAGTTCTGTACATTAACAATTAGTGATATATCATAAAAATTAAGTAAATATTTCTATTGATAGTTACAACATAAAATATCTACAAATTAGTAAAGGTGGGAGGTTTTTACAATATGAAGCTTTTCTAATAAAAATTTGAACAGAGAGACCTAAGTCAGTGAAAACATAGCCAATATTCATGAGTTAGAAGACAAATATTATTAAGAAGTCAGTATTTCCCAAAGTGACCTAGGAAGATGTGCAATAGCCATCAATATCTCAATGTTTACAACAAAACTGGAAACTTTGCACCTCAAAGTTCAACATATGTGATTTCAAGGGACATAAAATAGCCAGATTAATATTGGCAAATGCAAACTAGAGAGGACTTACATTTTCTCTATTCAAAATTTACCAAAAAGTCTTGAAAGTCTAGCAGTTCGGTATGGAATAATATGTTCCAGTAATAAGCCTGCATGCATATCGTCAAATGATTTACATAGGGATGCAGGATCATTTAGTGGATAAAAAATAAAAATTAAAAAGTTTCCTCAAATGGTGCTCGATAAATTCAGAAGAATGAGTTTGGGCGCCCATCTAACTTTCCATTATCCGTCTAATGTAGAAAATAGAATGAAACTGAAGACATAAAATAAGGACTAATCCTTAACAAATCTCAAAAGAAAACATAGAAGAAAGCTTCAGGATAATAGAAGTGACAATATTTGGTATACCACAGTCACAAGCCTAGGAAATAACTACTGTAGAAAGATATGTTCCCTTTCAAGTAAAAGGCCCAGTCAAGGAGTTCTGTGAATCAAAGTTTTTAAGAAATTTTCATCTATGTTTTACTTTGGATGGTTGATGTTCTATTTTTAATAGCAGAAGTAGGAGTTCATATGGCTCTAAAATGAAGTGAATTCTTTTACTTTGCCACGATTACACCATTACAAACTTTAAGTCAGATCTCCCTTCACAGCAGTGGGCCAGAGGCTACAAGAGATCAGCAGACTGATTAACCCCTCAAAAGATACCAGGAATTCAGTAAAGCATGAGGGAATCACAGCCTTGGGTTTCACAAGCCCATACTATCCCTCATCCAAGACATGATGGTGTAGCTGGTCACAAGCTCTGTCTTGGTTTGAAGAGGTCTTCAGGTCTTTGGAACCTCAGAGATGGGCAGGTTTAGCCTTCATTTATTTTTAAACAGATCAGCATGAAACATAATCATTTCTTAGGGTTAAAACAGTCTACTTTTTCAGAGAGTTTCTCCAGGGTCTTCCATATGGTTTGATGAGCAATAGATTTTGTTCTCCAACCAGAAACTACTACTTGGAGATATATTTGTGAATCTAAGATGTACAGCTATAGTAACCTACAATGTGATGAGCTGTTCCCAGACATGGCCCGTTGCTTATGCACAGTACCTTGAAGAGTTGTGGCTAAAGCAGACTTGGTAACTCTATCATTTTACTGCCAACCAAGCAAAATCTGCTAATATCCCCAAACACAGCATTGCGCAAATACTTGTAAATACTAGCCCAGAAGACATAATAAACATTAACAATATTTTACCAAACTTTCTCTATTTCAACCTTAGGTGATGCGGTAGTTTGAAACAAAATAGTCCCCAAAGGAAATGACATGAGCTTGTGGTAGTTATGCTGGCTTTTGAGATCTCATATATACCTTGGCCATTCTCTGTGAGACAGTTCACTCCCGTTTGACTTTGGATCAAGAGGTAGAAACTCCAGCACTATGTCTGCCTGCCGGCTGCCACATTCTCAAAGGCCATGTTCCCCTCTGTAATGATAATGGACTGAACCTCTGAAACTGTAAGACCCCACTTCAAATTAAATGGTTTCCTAAATGAGAGTAGCTATGGTCATGGTGACTCTTCACAGTTACAGAAACCCTAAATAAGACAGTGACAATGCTTTGACAATATTTCAGTTTTTACCATGTATCACCATTTATTATATAAATGTAAACAGAGACTGGGCCTTCATTTCCTGACCACTCAGACACAAATAATCACACAGATANATCTTCTCATGGGGAGCCAAAAAAGTCTCTGGCACATCACTTTGAGGCAGGACCAAACCTCCTCCCCCCACCCTTCCCTTAGCTAGGCTGAGCAAAGTGTTCTACAAAGAGAATGAGCTCTAAAAAACAATTCAAACACTAGGGATAAATTGAGGTCCCATTGTCAGTGGCTCTACAGACTGTCCCAGCCACACAACTGTCACCCACATTCAGAGGGCCTAGTTTGGGCCTATGCAGGTCCCCTGCTGTCAGTCCAGAGTCACTGAGCTCCCATACAGTCAGCTGTTTCTGTAGATCTTTTCACCACGGTCTTGATCCCTTTGTTGATATTATCACTCTAGCCTGCTTTGAAAATGACCATTACACAATTTTATTTACTTCTATTCTCGGTTTTATTAAGTGCAAACCTTTTCAATTTTCATTTTAATTTTACTGACATGAGCTGAAATTCTCAGGCTATTATTTTCTCCAATGTATACAGCACATTTATTTTAAAGTTGCTCTAACAGTTGCATTATCAGAGTCTGCTGAGGCCTGCTTTTTGTCCTCTTTGCTTCTCATATCAATCCTTGTTATATTTCCCTAGTTGATTTATGGTAGTCATTGCATTTTAAAAACTTCAGAGGACTGGACACATTTGTTTAGCAGGCATAAAGTTCTGAATTTCTTTCTTAGCAGTGTATAAAACTTTGGGATGGTGCAGCTGTAAATCCAACACTCAACAAATGGAGGCAATATGGCCAGAGGTACAAGATCATACTCTTCTTTCCTCAACAATGAGTTTGGTGGACTGAGATAAATGAGACCTTGTCTCTATATCTCAAAATGAATTTCAAAGATACCATGTTCCCTGGAGTGATGTTGTCTTCCTAACTACAGTGCATATTTTCGTTTAGTCTGAAAGTGCAAATACTGTATCCAAGTCTTTATTTGCTTAGATGTATGAAGAATTAAGATATTTCAATGTTGAAGAATCTAGTTATTCTCATTTCTTTTTATCTTTCAATATGTACACTTGAAGGGCAAGTAGCAGATACTTGGAACATTGCATGGGCATATTAATCAGTTACTGGAACAAATATCAAGAAAACCAACTTTAAAATATAAGATCGGGTGATAGTGGTATGCACCTCTATTTGTGAATCAGAGGGAGTCAGATCTCTGAGGACTCAAGACCACTCTGGTCTACAGAACTAGTTACAGAGCAGTCAAGGAAACACAGAGAAAACTGTCTCAAAACAAACACACAATAGATAAGAGATAAACATTGTCTCATGGTGGAGACTTTGTTCCATGACTTATTGTCCTCTTACTTTTGGTCTAACGATAGTTGGAACTATGCTGCAGAGGAGACCATTCATCCCAAGTCCAAGTGTAAAAGAGAAGACACCAAAATTCCATACTTTTTCCACAGACAATACCAACAATGACCTAGCTTTTCCTGGTATTCCCTATCTCTAATACCTATTACTACCTCCCAATAACACCATTCTAAGGACAAATGTTTAATACATGAACTTATGGGGGATGTTTTGGATTCAAATAACACTGAATATTTAGTAAAATACAAGAGAACAATTCTCCTAATATATTAAGCCTAAAACCAAGACCCTACTTTTAACATTCTCCCTGTAAATCTTAGTCCCATGTTCTCAAATATTAGCTCATCTGTAAATTTTGTTATTGCTTGAGTGAATTTCTAGTCATAGTCATCTAGTTTGCCTCTTAGGTTGATTACAAACATCTTAATATCATTGGATGATTAAAAGGAACCAGAAATCATGGTGGATGGACTTTCAAAAGTCTTTGTGTCCTCTGCTCTAACATGATGTCATTACTGACATCAAGAACTTCCTGTTCTAATTTTTCTCTTCTATTTTGACAAAACATTGACAAAAACCAGCTTGCAGAGAAATGGGGTTGTTTCAGTTCATAAGTTACAGTCCGCTCTCATCAAGAAATGGTATGACAGGAGCTCAAGTCAGAAACATGAAAACAGGAACCGCAGAAGGGATCATGGGGAATGCTGATGGCCGCCTTGCTCTCCAGCTCCGGCCCAGCAACCTTCCTAAACAGGCCAGGCAAAGCAGCCTGGTAATGACACCAACCACCCACAGTGACCTGGACACCCCTTCATCAATTGCCGATTAAGAAAATGCCTCAAGCAGGGCCACAGGCCAATCTAATCAAGACAATCCTTCAGCCAAGGTGAGCTCCTCCAACGTACCAAGGTGACACTTTGTGTCAAGATTTTTTGTTCTTGCATTCAACCACTAAAGAACTAGATTTTCAATAAAAAATGATCACAATTCTTATTACGCTTTCTCTCAAAAATTAAAATATTTATCCAGATTTGTAAAGAATAATACTCTCCTTCAGAGTTGCCATTGAGTTTTATTGATGTCTTTTTCATTGGGGGTGAAGTGGGGAGTTTGATTCTCTTTACCATGATTCAATTTGGTCTTATAAGTCTATGTAAGTTTTAATTAAGCAAGGATGGAGAAAAAAGCGTATAACTGTGTCTACTTAAATGATCATTTCTAACCATGAAAGACATTGTCACTATGACCTAATGAAATCTATTTACTGACGTTACTAATGAATTTCTGCTTTACAGACATATATGCACACTTTTGAAAGTTAATGTCCTCTCTTTCACACAGACCTTGGATAAGTGGTGCATGTATACACTGTACTACTTGTGTATCGACTTGATGCTTCTGTATTATCATAGATATGTGTTTTGTGCTTTACAATTTGACTTAAAACTGATATGACAGACAACAAAACAGATATTGTACAAAGTTATATAGATCCAATTGTGTTAACAGCTAAACATATAAGAATTATTTTCTAAAATTAATAGTTTCTGTAGTGCTAATTTTAATATTTAGAGGAATAGCAAGCATAGATAGTTTAGTTTGCACTAACTTTATGGTTCTTTTAAAGAGAAATTTATTTTTTAAAAAAACCCAGAAAGAATTATATGACGTAATCACATATTACTGTATTTTAAAATGTGAATAAAATATATTATATCATGGAGAAGTTAAATAGCAATATTTTAAGTCAGAAACTCATCAGTTTAAATTTTACATTTAAAACAAATGAAGCCAGAAATAAATGGTTTTATTTGGAAAATAGAAGGTTCTCATTGCACATCTATGTATTAGGACTACCACCTAGTGGCCCAAAACATTTCTGCAGCCTTTCATTTTCTTCTTATATCTGCCTGCTCATAGCTAATTTTGTTCCCCATGAACATACTCTGACTTTCCTTATTGTTCTACAGTTTCAAATTTCTAAAGTAAAATAAAATATCCTAAACACATACAAGCAAATTAAGTGGAATATTCAGAATATTCAGAACTGTAGAAAACTATGTATGAAATGGTTTATGTCTGCTGTCAATTTCATAAAATCTAGAATCACCTTACAGGAACATCTCTNACCTAGTGAACCAATGGTGATAAAACCTATTCAAGCATACAGAGGGAAACACTACATCATATAAATATCATAGATTTCAGTGAACTTGATAGTTTTCAGGTCATCACTTCAGAGGACTAAAAAAAAATGGCCACTTTTCATCATTTTAGAAAACTATCTTCAAAAATTAGAAATGTTTGTATTTTACCAATTTTTTTCCTTTCGACAGTAGAAAATTGAAATTCCATTAAGTTCAGTAACTGAGCTAAATGCAAAGAGAGAGAGAGAGAGAGAGAGAGAGAGAGAAACTGGTATGCATTTATAAACCTATAAAATTACCAAGGGTTCACTTCTTGACCTTTTGGCTAAGATCAAGTAAAAAAAAAAACACAAAGGCTTTCTTCCTCCTGTGCACATTTATGGCAGTATTTCTGACCCATGCGAGACGACCCAGTTAAAGGTGTGACGATTCTTTCTTTCTCTTGGTTAATGAATATGACCTTGTGGGGACAGATTGTTTCCAGGAGTTGATTTTTTTCCTGGGTGTTAGTCATGAATGATAGAGGTAATAATTTTTGCGTCAGTTCTGGTTATTCCCCTGGGTGGATGCTTCATGCCTATTGTTTCCATAAAAGCTTCGTCTAGAATAATTCTAAGAAATCACCTAGTGCTGAAAAGAGACCAGGGATAGAGTGACCTAGATCGTAGTTTAGTGCGTCTCAAATAGATGAAGTGATTCTTTCAAAAAGCTACGTAATACAGTTCTGAGCATGTTGTCATTCTGTGTCTTGCTGAAGGGTACACGTACAGTTCTCATTATTTCAAAGACATTTTGCGTTCCCTGGAAAGGGACCAAAATAAACTTCAAATGGGTTCCTTCTGTCAAATTGTATAATTTGTTTGTAGAAGTTTTTGTATGCCTTTGTAGTACACATAAAGATTAAAAAAAATGTTCCATAGAGATTCTAACTCTGATATCATGATTACATTATTTTCTAAACCAGATTGAGAAAGGAACTGAAAATGAAAATGAGGAAAAAAGGAGTTACTGATGAGTGGGAAAAAATAATTTGTCATAGTTTTGTTTATTTTTTTTTGTTTTACATACCAACCCCAATTTCCCTCTCTGCTTTTCTCCCATCCACTCACCTTCCCACCATCTCACTCCCATCCACTCCTTAGATGGGGTGAGGCCTCCCTTGTGGAGCCAACAAAGTTTGGCATATCAAATTGAGGCAGGACCAGGCCTCTCGTTCTGCATCAAGGCTGAGCAAGATGTCCCACCACAGGGAATGGGCTTCAAAAATCCAGTATATGCATTCAGAATAAGATCTGATCCCTGGCCAGGTGGTGGTGGTGCAAGCCTTTAATGCCAGCACTCATGAGGCAGAGGCGGGCGGATCTCTGTGAGTTTGAAGAGTCCGTGAGCTTCCACTAGCGTGGGTTGCTGTCTCTGTGGTTTTCACCATCATGACCTTGACCCCTCATGCTCATATGATTCCTCTTGCCTCTCTTCAGTTGAACCCGAGGAGCTCAGCCCAGTGCTTGCTGTAGATTTCTGAATATGATTCCATCAGTTACTGGTTGTAGATTCTCTGATAAAAGTTAGGGTAGTCACTAATCTGATTATAAGCCAGGCCAGTTCAGGCTCCCTCTCCACTAATGCTAGGAGTCTTAGCTGGTGTCATCCTTGTGGATTCCCAGGAAATTTCCCTAGCAAAAGGTTTCTCCCTAACCCCATAAGGACTCCTTCTATCATACCAAAATGATTCGGCCTAATTTTTTTTAAGTTTCTATTTAAAAATTGTATTAATTTAAAGTTTAATCTTTGTAACCATATACATCTGATAAGAATATGTACAAGCAACATATTGTAGGAGATTGATTGATGTATATTTATTATAGTGAAATGAGAGAGAATGCTGAGACTATAACCTCTTCCCTGCTTTGTAACCAGAGTTGTCATTAGTTGCCTGTAACTCTACAACAAGGAGTGGGTGCTGTGAGTATTCTCGCATCCACATTGACTTGCCATGTGTTGTCATCATATACATAGGTCTTGGATGTATATCTCATATGTATTTTAACAATGATACCGCTAAAATTTCATAGCTGCAGCTTCCACTCATATTCAGAGAAAATACTCTCAGAACAGATGGTCTGGTCCTCTGGCTGATACATTCTTTCCTTTCTGACCTCCACATTGTGCCCTGAGCCTTAGATGTTGGGGCTGTACCGTAAATGAATCAACTGGGCCTGTGTATCCCACACTCATTTCTTCTCAGTATTTATTTATCATGCATTATAATATACATTTATTTTTTGTGCAAATTCTACAAATGGAGTACTGTGGGTGGAATATGAAGCAGAGATCAGTGTTCTATTCAGCTGTCATCATCCCCAAAATTTGTGCTGTCATTTATTCAGCACTTCTACTTGCCTATTCATGTACCAAGTTAAGCACTTGAATAAAGATTATTACTTTATTTATAACAAACTAGAAAATACATTATATGTCATAAACAAGGAATCCTGCCAAACTTTATAACATAATAAAGAAATTTTCCTGAAAATTATTATTTGTATACATACATGATGAAGAAATCTGTGTCACAGGGGTTAACAGTGACATTTAAGTGAGGAAAGGAAGGGTTTGTATGAATAGGGGAGCATTCTGGTCAGAAGAATGGCCATCTAAGCATTCCAGGACAGGAGAGATGATTGGTGTTCAAAGTGTAGAACTCAGAGAGAGGCATAGATGTGTTTGTGGAGTTAGACCCAAAATTGCTTTGGGGGGCAAGTTTCTTTTTTCTTTTTTCATTTTTCTTTTTGTCCTCTCCGAAGATGACTCCCTTGATTGGTCATCTAATATCAGGTGGCTAACCCTGAAGTCATGTACATACAAACGACATTAAATGCATTTAGCAGGCTGTATTCATTGATCTGTATATGCTTATATAAAATAATTAAGGAAAAAGAAGCCATGTATTCAAGAGGGAGTAGATTGGGGAATACATGGTAGATGTTGGAGGGAGGAAAGAGGGAAAACAAATGTTGAAAATACAGTAAATATATAGGAAGATTTTAAAAATATATCATGAAAATGGTGCATTCTCATAAATACCTTGAGTCATCTTGCATCAAGCTACAAATAAATAGGAAACACCGGGCCTCTGCTAAAGCCTGCTAGTTCGGCTACCCCCACTCAACCAAGAATTATAAAATAGAAAATTATTAACAGCCAACGGTGCCTAAAGAACAAGATCATGGGTCCAGAAAGGTTTAAAATAAACTGGATACTAAATGTACAGATAACATCATGTTGTTCTTGAGAAATAGACAAAAATAGGTGCCAGATGAAATATAAGATTATACTGTCCAGATTACATAGCTAAAGGAAGAAGGAGAGAAGGGATCTACACTCAAGGATCTAAAAACTGCTGCTTGTATTACTGTGTCACACTCTGCCATTTTCATCTCTCTGTCAGTAGTGCCCAACTTGACACATAAAACAAACAGCCTTCCTTTGGCCACTCATATTCCCTATTGCTTGCCATTATAAATGCCATCTTTATTTCCTCCGTATTAGACAGGAGTCCCACTTTTGTGACCTCATTAAACATTAGTCTCTTCTTTAAAGACCTTAAATCCAAACAGAGTCACACTCTAAGGTACTGTGGACTAGAACACAGGGGAAATCAAAAAGTGTTGTCTGCCTCCAAGGTGATTTTGTGCCCACAGCTCAAACAGTGACTCATATCAGTCCACCTGGACAAATAAATCTGTGCAACAGAGATTGTTTACATAGTAGTGAAAACTACAGGGGAATGCAGCCCGCCAAAGTCATTAAATCATCCTTTCTGTATCTATCAAGTCCCTAATTTATATGGTTCAAATTCTAGAAAAGAATGTCTGCAAACTTGGATTCATAGTATCATGCAAATTGACAGAGACTTTTCCTCCTGTGGTACTGTGGCAATTTCAGCTTCATGTGTTGCTTCCCACCTCCATAAAAAGTACCTAATAATTATAGTGCAAGGAATGATGAAATCTCTCTTATCCCAACGCCCTGCTGAAAACACCTGAGATTCTTTTTTGAACTCACTCGTCCATGTTTCCAGCTGTTAGTATCTCGGTACTCCTGTGGATAGCTCTCCTCATGTAAGAGTGCATATATGGAATGTCTTACAAAAGACTAAAGCAATTTAAATCAGAACGAGATTTTTTTTAAAAAGCACCTAGTCATTTACGAAAACTTTGGAAGCATTCAAAGATTTGCTATCACAGAATACTTATAAATCACTTACAGTCTTCCTTTAATACGAAAAAGAATCTAGTTTAGATTGTTTCTGGGCATAATAGCAATGCCTGGTGAAGGAACTCAGTTCACAAAAGTATCTGGGGCTTATAGCAGAGTTTAAAAGTGTCTACCAAACAGTGAGGGCTGTTCTTTGTCTAGAATTTTATTACTTATACAGCTAAGCATAAGCTAAGCTGAAATAGTGAGCTTTTGAAGTCTGTAGCTTCATAAGACATTAATGGCTCTCCAGATTATGGGAGAGCCTTACCACTGCTTAGAAAGAACAGCATTAGGAATGGTATATATATATATAAACAAATTTAAAAGGGAGCAAATAGGCATATCTGGGTCTTCCTATAGAACAGTGGTTCTCAGTCCTTGGGTCGCAACCCCTTTGTGTGGTCTCAAGACCTTTCACAGGGGTCAATTTAGACACAGATATTTACATTATGTTTTATAACAGTAGCAAGATTACAGGTATGAAGTAGTCACAAAAATAATTTTATGGTTGGAGGTCACCACAGCATGATAACTGTGTTAAAGGGTCACAGCATTAGGAAGGTGGAGCCACTGCTATAGAACATCACTCTACACAAGAGCACAGTAAGAACACAAGGGAAACTGTCTGGTTTTGATAAGCAGTACTTCATCTATCCAGAAAACAGAGTCCACTGGACATAATATAATTATACAACTATTGCATGCATCAAATCACAGTAGGTATTGCTGCCTGAACAAGAGATATCTTATGAGATAAGGCCAGTCAAAATTCTTGTATGGGTGAGTTAGGAGGCCCAATGTTGCACCCTCTGGCAGATGGTTGCTGCTGGAGGAGGTGCTCTCATTTAGGGATGTGGTTGCTGGCAGGTTGCTTTATACCACACTGAATGGCCACAGTCCCATATACTTAAGGGCTGCAACAATTCAACTAAGGCAGATATTAACAGCAAATAAACAAATAAAAAGTAAAAGAAGACATGAAGCTGGGCAGGAGATGGAATGGGTGCACCAGGGAGAGTCTGAGAGAGCTATTAGTGGGTAGTTGCAAAATGCACATTGTAAAATGGTATAGAACTTCCAAACAATAAAAATATGTATAATAGAGAGTCCAGGCTACATGCAAGAGATAATTACAAAAAATACAGCCACGAACAAGGTGTGATACTACATTTGAAGATTCTTAGAAAAGAATGTGGGCTATTATTGTATTATGTGCACACAAAG
The DNA here is from genome assembly GCA_028555095.1 of Dicrostonyx torquatus. Taxonomy (NCBI): domain Eukaryota; kingdom Metazoa; phylum Chordata; class Mammalia; order Rodentia; family Cricetidae; genus Dicrostonyx; species Dicrostonyx torquatus. The sequence continues at coordinate 11,487,743 of JAQHUG010000011.1, forward strand.
GGCTACCTACTAGAAACACAATTTGTTGTACCAGTTCAGTAAAACCAGCCTAAGAGAACTTTATGTTATAATTTACACTGAGAAAATATTATATAAAATCTTTTAATATATCTTATCTTATATATTATACTTTTCTCAGACGAGTGGAAAATAATAAGTTAGGGATATTAATAATATCTACAGGAAAATAAATAATTCTAAATAGAAGAAAATCCAAATCACTGTAAGAATGGGATAAGCAGGAAGCAATTAGTTGGAGAGATGAATATAGAATGAATGCCTGTATATGTTATTTTTCAAAGTTAGCTAACTCATTGAAGAGGCAATTTTAACAGAAAATGAGGCAAGTCCAGGCTCATTTTTCTTATAATTTTGAGTTTCACGTCCAAACACACCTTGAAAAGTAGAACTTGTACAGTTCTACTTCTAGGAAAGGAAATGCACCACTGTTCAATATATCAGCTCCCAGTAATTACAGTGCACTTGTGTAAAGAAGCCATTGGATGGAACCTGAAAATTCAGTTCCAGACAGAAATTAAGCTTCTGTCTGAATGGATTTATAGTTCCTAGGACAAAAAAAATAGAGGAGCTGAATTAAAATGCAATGCTATAAAACACATTGCTACCGTAACATGAAATAGTAGGAATTTTCACTTATTATAGGTGACAATGTAAACTGACAGCAACTTGCAGAGATAGATTGGAAGTTTCTTCAATAGACTCTTAGAGACTGGAGAGATATGTCTCAAATAAGAGCACTGACTGCAGAGGATCCCGAATCTCTGATTTTTCTGATTCATAGCATCCTCACAACCATATGTAACTCCAGTCCTAGGAGAACCAATGTCATTTTACGGCCCCCATGAGCACCATAAAAACACATGGTGGCTTGAAATACAGGCAGACGAGACACACGTAAAGATAAAACAGATAAAATAAAGGGAAAAATTAACCTTATTCTTAAGCTTCATGTCTTAACAATCACACTCATTATTGACTCAAAGTAAGCAAAGGCTTGTGGCAATACTGAAACTTTCAGACAAGCTTTTATTATAGCTCTCTTCACAATTATCACAGCTTGGAAAAAGCTGAGGTGTTTTTTTCAGCAGGCGATGGGATGAATACACCTCAGTGTGTTTAGATAATTTCTTAATAAAACATCAAATTATCAAAAAAATGACATTAGGTTAGAGAAAGAATGTAATCTGGAAAGGGTGTATGTGTTCTAATTCATAGACACCCTAAGGAAAAAAAATATCTATGGACACAATAAAAAGATCAGTAACTGACAGAGTTTGCTGAGAGAGGGGTGTGAAATGAGCAGAGGATAGTTTAGTGTCATTGAAAAGACAATGTTATTTTTATAATGGATATTTCTCACTTATTTATATAGTAATGTATATTGTTATACACACACACACAATTGCCAAAGCACATAGAATGTAAAAATGGAGCAAATCTTGAAATTTGAAGATGTGTTAATGCAGGGTCAAGAGTTGGAAATATGTAAGTCTTCTGTAAGGAATGATGAAGAGTGATGGAAGCTATAATTCAGGGAGAGGAGACTGTGAGGACATGTGAGACCTCTGCACCTTTTTCTTAATTTTGCTGTGAATCTAAAAATTTCCCCAAAATTGGGCCAAAAATGGTCTCCATTATGTTATCCACATACTTGCCATATTTAGAAGGAATACGGATAATACAACAAAATTTTGGGGGGTATAATCTTAGAATATCTAAACTTATGTGCATATGTTTTCATAAAGGGGTAAGAAGAACTAGGAATGGTTACTTACTATTATTTCAGCTCTTCGTATGTGTAACTACATATCTGAGTCATAGTGACCTTTGTTTCCAGTTGACTTTGTTTTTTGTTTTTTATTGTTATTATTTTATTTTATTACTTAAAAAATACCAATCTAAATTCCCACTCCAACTCCCACTCTCCTCCTGCTCCCCCACACACCCTCCCTCCCACACCCTCCAGTCCTAAGAGAGGGCAAGGCACCCTGCCCTGTGGGAAGTCCAAGGCCCTCTTCCACTACATCCAGGTTGAGTAAGGTATATGTCAAAAGAGAAAATGATCCCAAAAAGCCAGTACATGCAGTAGAGACAAATCCCAGTGCTATTGTCATTGGCCCCTCAGTCTGTCCCAACTGTCAGCCATATTCAGAGGGACCTTTTTTGATCCCACGCTCATTCATTCCCAGTCCAGTTGGAGTTGGTGAGTTCCCATTAGCTCAGTGGGTGAACCCCTCATGGTCTTGACTTCCTTGCTCATACTCAACCTTCTCCTGCTTTTCAACTGGACCTTGGGAGCTCAGTCCAGTGCTCTGATGTAGGTTTCTGTTTCCCTCTGTTGTTAAACAAAGTTCTATGATGATATTTAAGTTAATCATCAGTCTGACTACTAGGCAACACCAGTTCAGATACCCTCTCTATTGCTTAGGGTCTTAGCTGGGGTCATCCTTGTGGATTCCTATACTGTTTTCTAGAGCCAAGTTTCTTGCTAACCCCCAAAAGGCTCCCTCAATCAAGATATCTCTTTCCGTGCTCTCATATCTGTCCTTCCTCCATCTCGACTATCTCATTCCCTCGTTTTCCTCATCCCTCCCCTTCTCCCCTTCCTTCTAGTCCCCACCCCCATGTTCCCAATTTTGTCAGGCGATCTTGTCTGTTTCAAATTCCAATATTGTAAGCAAGCATGATTCATTTTAGTTTTGCAGCCATGAATAATGCTCATTTTTATACAACTCTAGTCTGACTAGGGTTCTCTTTTTCTAAGATGCATTATTCTCCTTATTGTAGTAAATTTCATGTACCAATTGCCGAGTTGTTAATGAACCATGTTTCCATAAAACTGTACATTTAGTAAGGAGAAGGAGGGGAAGGTGATGATTGGCAAGTTTACACTGAGCCTTTTGCAAGGTTGGTTAAATGATTAGAACCTATATACTTGTAGAGAGGTTGGAATGCTGCAGGTCCTGAGCTAATTATGATTTATCTTTGGCTGTCTTTAACCTCATTAAAGTCTCTTCCCTATATATTTTTACATCCTATCTAAGAGCCTTGTGATTGACAGGTGAAAATATTCCAAATGCATTGACCTGACAAAACAGTTCTCAACCTGTGTGTTGTAACCATTTTTGTAGTCTGTTATCAGAATATATTGCATGCCAGATACTTACGTTACTAATCATTACAGTAACAAGGTTATAGTTATAAAATCACAATGAAATAATTTCATGGTTATGGGTCACCACATGAGGAACCTTATTGAAAAATGGCAGCACTCCAAAGGTTGAGAGCCTCTACTGATTTAACCAATGACTATCTTCCATCAGCCAAATGGCTAGGCCTGTCATTCCTATCATTGGAGAGCAACAGAGGCATTTACAAAAATTTGTTCCCCTTCCTGTAACCTGCCTACCCATAGCCTCGAACAATATGTTCCGAATGGGTTTTCGTTTATCACTTTCTTCATCCTATTACTTCAAACGTTTCTTGCAATTGTTACCATGTTGAAACATGGAATCTGGAGCAACCTGACTCTTTTTCCAGGCCAAGGGCCATCAACCAAAATATGCTTCCTCTCTTCCTGCTGGAGGTGGGAATTCTCTTTTATGTCAACACCAGTGAAGTTCTGGTCTCCAACTTGGGTCTTCTATTCTGCTCTTCTAAGTGGGTTTTACTTGGCAGAGTAAAACTTCACAGTGTGAAATATACAAGGTTTATTTGCCTGGGGAGCATTCTATCAGAGAGATAACTACAAGAAAGTGGCAAAGGTTTCATTCTAAACCTAGCTCTGTATTCAGTTATCTAGTGCCCTAAATGTACCTCTTTACTATTCTATAGCTCCATATTCCCAACACAATGCATGAGTGCATAGACCTCTCTCCTCTCCAGCCAACCACTGCAAGCTTGAAAACTAAAGAGATGCTTCTTTGAGTTAAATTGTTAATTTGGAGCTCAATGAATCAGGATCAGCAAAGATCAACAGAAGCAGAATCTGAAAGGTAGTGAGGAAAAGACATTGCATGTACATTCCATTCCCATTCATAGCTGCACCTCAATCCTGGCTGATCTCTGGGGTCCAGAGCTGTGTGCCCCACCCCTCGGTGGGGAGGAGTAACACGCCTGTTGGATTTGGAGTTAGTGAAAACTCTAGGCTTTATAAATGCTTTGAATTGTTCTAAGATCTAGTTACTGGGTAGAATCAAGTTTGTTTACCTTCAAGGCATATCTCAGCAGGAAAGCAAAAGCAAATAAGCATATCACATTTAAGAAAATTATCTTAACACATTTTTAAAATCCAAGATTTTGAAAGAAATGTTTGCAATCCTAATTGCTGTATTTCACAAATAGCAAAAAAAAAAAAAAAGAAAGAAAAAGAAAAGATGGTTAAAGCACCAGACTGTATAATTTTATGTTACTTTTGATAATACAAATGTGAAGTGCTGTGGAGGAGAAAATGGTTTTTCTTTAAAAGATCCTTGTTTTTTTTTTTTTTTTTTTACATGAGCTAGAAAGCCGTTTGTTTTCATATGCAAATCAAGAGAAATGAGTGGTTACTAACCTTTTCAGTTTTAAAAAAAGTGAAATGATTTCCATGCCAGTTATTTCATAAGAATAAAAATATGAAAGAGAATTAGAATTTTAGTGATATTTCAGTGTGGGAGCCTTGCAGATGCAAAGATACATTGCATGCACAGGGACTACACTGTGTTCTGAAATCTGGGCAATGTTCAGGAAGGAGTGGCTGTCCTTTGGCTTACATATTTAAGGAAGTGAAGGCAGCGGCATGAGTGGTGTGTCAGTGGCTTTTCATCACTATAGAAAATACCTGAACAAATAATTTATTGAAGGGGTTTGTTTTGGATCATACTTCTGGATATTCCAACCCAAAATTCAAGGGACTCCTTCCTTTGGGTTTCTGCCAGATGCCCATTGTAGGAAGCATGGGCTACAGCAAACTGCTTGTGTACTCCAGGAAGCAAAGAGAATGAATGCAATTTTGTGTCCCAAGTCACAAAACACGTTTATATCCCCAGTAACCTAAGGACTTACATACCACAGTGTCACACGTTCTCAATGTTGCAATCAAGTCATGGTGGTGAAACCCCAAAATCAAGTCTTTAACACAAGGACAATGGGGTATTTTGTATCCAATCCTATGTGATGGGAAGTCAAGTTCATTCACGAAGTAAAAAAGATGAAATGGAATTAGAAGAAACTGGTCCTTATAGGTAAGCTAAGAGACTAGGTACTGCTTTAGTGTGTGAACAGTCTGGGACCTAGACCTGGCACTAGATCCAACGAGGTAAGGACTGAAGGCCTATAGCATGCCAGCCAGTGCAGTGCTAGATACCAAATTAGACCCCAGGCTCTTCTGGATGAGCAATATGGAAATCTGATATTGAAAAATTCCCACAATTCCTGTTCCACATTGAAGGCAGAGGGGAAAGTGATCAGATGGACTACTGTGAGGAATGCACACACACACACACACACACACACACACACACACACACAGAGGAAGCAGTAAACAGTAAGCCATAGTTGATATCAACACACCATACTATAATTGGAGGATTCTCTCCTGCCAGCCAGTTCCCAAATAACTACTCTGTGGTATAATATTAATTACAAACTGCTTGACCTATTAGCTAAGGCTTATTGTTACTTATGTCTAACAACTTAAATTAACCCATTTCCATTATTCTGTATTTTACTATGAGGCTTGCTACCTCTCACATTGCCTCCCTGGTGGCTGTTTCTGTCTCTCTGACCCTGTTTCCCCCCCACCCCCACACTACCACCCATCACCTTCCACCCTCATCTCTCTGTTTGGATTTCCTGCCTAGCTATATTCTGCCTGGCTACTGGCCAAAGTAGCTTCTTTATTATCTAGTGGTAATAAGACATATTTGCAGCATGCATAAGGGCATCCCACATCATCATACTTCTCTAACAAAGAAAAATAGCTCTACAACCCATGGTGATAGCTCTATGACCCAGAGATAGAATGATTCAGAGATAGAATGAGGAAATTCATGATACCAAAAAGTCACGTGTTTGATGGGCAATTTCCCTTTTATTGTCAGAGAGAGAAAGAGAGAGAGAGAGAGAATTCCGTTATAGTAGGAGCAACATGTCCTAGGAAGTGAGGTACTATCAAGCTTCTAGCCTGACAACTTTTTCCAGGATTGATGACAAAGGCATAGGTGAGTAATGAGGGAACAGTCAACTGCTCTGTAGCTGTACAGATATTAGCAGGGTTGCAGAACATTGAGCAAAGGTCCCTGACTCATGTGCTTTACGCCCATCTCTTCCATTTCATTAGTAATGTTTGCTATAAAAGTATCATAACCCTCCTTAATATTTAAATCACCATATAAAAGGTGGAGGTACTGGGGCTTTGTTGAAGTCCACTAAGGAAAATCTACTTCCTTCAGGTCAAAAGGTACAATCTGAGTTTTAATGTGAACCCAGGTAAAGACCTGGCATTCTGTGCTACCCAACGTATTCATATTATTATCTCCTTCTTTTAAGAATTACAAACCTTCATCAGGTAACTGATGGAAGAAGATGCAGAAATCCACATCTTAGCACTGGACTGACCTCACAGAGTTCAGTTGAGGAGAGGGAGGAGCCATAATATGAGCAAAGAGGTCAAGACCATGTTGGGGATACCCACAGAAACAGCTGACCTACCTGAGCTAGTAGGAGCTCACTGAATCTGGATTGACAGCTGGGGAACCTGAATAAGACTGAACTAGGCCCTCTGAATGTGAGTGACAGTTGTGTGGCTTGGGCAGTTTGTGGGGCCATGGGCAGTAGGGTGAAGATTTATCCCTAGTGAGTGAATTGACTTTCTGGAGCCCACTCTATGGAGGGATACCATGCTCAGCCTAGATACAAGGGGGAGGGACTTGGTCCTGCCTGAACTTGATGTGCCAGACTTTGTTGACCCCCATAGGAAGCCTTACTCTCTCTGAAGAGTAGATGGCTGGCGAGTAGGGTGGGGTGAATGTGGGAGAAGTGGGGTGGAGGGGAGAGAGGGGGAACTGTGATTAGTATGTAAAATAAAAATGTTTGTTTTAAATAAAAAAATCTAAAAGAAGAGTTCATTTGATTAGCCTATTAATCCTCTTGCCAGAAACCTATCCACTTCCCACCTAGGAACTCTGACACAACTGAAGACATGCTGAAGTGGAAAAAGGACTAATTTTTCCCTTAAAGAGATACCGTGTTTCCCCATGTCAATTGCTTGCAGCGCTCTTGTCCTGTAGCATGCTGGTGGCTCTGTAGCAATGTAATGGACAATCTTTTGCTTTTCCATTTTCTCTCTTTCTTTTGAATCTTGGCCAAAGTCTGAACATGTTTTCTTTGATGCCCTGGGATTTTTCACTAATTCCTTAATTTTTCACTGCATCCTATTTGCCATATAGAACCATTGCTAAACTCCATTGCAAAAGCATGGCTTTCTTTCCCATTGGGTTTTTCAGCTCCCTCCACCAGGCATCTGCCAGGATTTACAGCTTGCTGTTGTTATTTTTCCTCTCTCTTAGACTCTAATAAAACTGCCCTCAAGCTTCTTTTCAAGTCTATTCTTAAATTCTTTTATTATGGCAACTGAAAATGGACCCTGACTTCCTTGAAAACATGAGGTGACCTCGAAGCCTATCCCACCCTAAAGTCTCCTGGTGACAAATCCACCTGACACATCCAGAGGGAATCTGAACGCTTTCTCTCAGTCTGACAGTGCTTATGTACAGATTCTAGGCAGGTGCTCATTTAAGAGAAGATGTAATTAGGAATGGGGAAGCAGAATTATTTTCTGGCAGTTCACACCTCCAGCTAGGACATTCCTTAACTGCTGCTTTGGGGTCCTTGTCTTACCCAAGCAATTTCTATCTTCTGTTCTTATCATTAAAGTTGGGAAGATGAAACTATGTGCCTCCCCCTACCTACCCTGTGGGGTTATCTTTTCCTGTCAGTCTGTTGGCCACCATATCAAGAGGGGAAAGAGGCATATGGGGTTACAGGCACCATTGGTGGCTCAGGAGCCTAAATGGAGACAGCTCTCCTAGACACAGATTTCAGTGAATTGGATAGATTTTATTCCAGGGTAAAAGGAATATATAGGATTGGGGATCCTGGGGACAAACCCTAATCTGCATTAAGTAACATGTTCCAATCACAAGGCTTAGTATGTGGCAGTAGAGTCCTATAGCAGATCCCCAACACAAGTCTTCTCATTAGGGATTTGTGCCAATGTTCAAGCTAAAGATGAATCAGGCATCTTATTTAGAGACAGCCTTTAGATAAGGTCAGTCCTCCAGGTCCAGGGACCCTCCAGATAAGGGCAGGTAGAGAGCAGGAAGCTTTGCTGGGGGGAGGATCGAGCTCCATGTTGCAGAGTTTATTGAGATAAGCTGCTATGCCAAGGGAAGGCAGCTACCTCTGGCCAACCAGCAATATCTTCTAACACTCCCCTACAAGCCAATCATGGACCAGCAGACACTGTGGAGCCATAAGAGGTACATAGGAAGAACATTAAATATTACCGCTTCTAGATCAGAAGAACAGTTCCAAGGTATACAAGCCCCGAAGCCACTCTTCTAGTTAAAAAAAGTTGATTCTTTTTTGCATGAATTGGTCATTTGTTCTTATTTTTTTCAAAGCTGCTAGTTCTATTTACTTACTTTCCCATTTGCATGTGGTTTTTAAGATTTCTTAAAATTCTATTTACGAATGCCACTGGAATTTTCATTCCTTTGATAAAGTAGCTAAGTAGCTAAACATTTATTGCCAAACTAAAGAAGTTTACATTTTTCCAGTGCTATAAACGTTAGAGTTTTGTGATTTATATTTTGGTCTGTGGTTCATCTTAAAGTAGTCTTTAAGCATATAGGGTTTCTGTTTAGATGTAAAGAGATTGCATATGCCTGTTTAGTTATTGTGGTCATATTTGTTGGAAAGACTTTTTTCCACTGACTTACCTTTGTTCTTTTCTTTAAGATTTCATGTTTATATGGAACCAAGTTTATATGGATCTACTTCAGCATTCTAAAGTGTTTAACTCTACTCATTTTTTCAAAACCACATTTCTGTAAATCATAGTTCTAAGGTAAGCCTTGAAGTAGGATGGTGTAAGAACTCTAGGTTAAGTGGTTTGGTATTATTTTATTAGTCTGAATATTCTGTCTTTATAAAGTTTCTAATCATTTGTTTATGACCACTAAATAGCTCAGTGGGAGGTTTTAGAGATTGCACTGAGTTGATAAATCAGGTTTGGAAAGACTGACATCTTGGTAATGAATCTTCAATTCCTTAAATATACTATACTTCACTTACTTACTTTTCAGCAATTATTCATCACAGTTTTGTACTCTTATGATCCTATATAACTTATATTTGGAGCAACCTGTAAGTTTTAAATGGAGAGAAAATTGTAAGGAAGTGATTGGAATATGTATCTTTTGTCTTCACTGTATGCTATTGAGTATAAACAAAATATTAGTTAATAGTTGAAAATAATGACCTTGATTTTTAGAGAAAATCAGTAAAAAATGAACTAGATAACTCAAAAGGAGATGATATTGGTTTTAAAGAGAAAGTTGCAGATGAAATATGACTTTCGTGGCTAATAAAATAAGTGAGAAGATTTGCTAGGAAGAAAAGGGGATGTCTACTAATGATAGTATAATAATGTATCAAGAAGATACATCGTGAGAAAATTAGTACCACGGCAAGTATTAACTGTTGGATATAGTATATTCTTAACGTGTTTCAGCACAATCCTATGTGTTATGTAATATATGTTATACCATATATGTAATCAGGCCATTTCACCTTTCCTCTACCCATTCTATGAGCCTTTTTTTAAATGGTTAATGAATCAAAAGATCCACAATTGCCCACCTTTGCTAGTAAACAAATTAAGCATAATCTTGATGTTCTGAGTTTGAGAGCACCCTCTTAACTTCCATGACCATGTTTGCTCTCTTGGTTGGTTCTGTGAACATTTTAAATGCTATGATTTACTGACTCCCCAAGGAATGTGAAGAAGTAGTAACAAACGTCAGACTTCAGCAAAGAAAGCTCCTCCATCTGTAAAGTTGTCACCAATCCTGCTCTGAATAGTATTGAGTTTGGGGAAAGATAATCTCATTAAAAAAGACTCAATCTTTTTGAAGATGACTTAGCTACATGGGCTCTGAACACATCTTTCATGTGTAACAATGGATAGACCGCAATCCTTTAAGAGCATGACTTCCTGGACCCTGTAAGGGAAATAATTTAGAAAGTCCCAGATGGCAGTCCCAAAGGCTCATCAGGTCATAACCCTGACTTTAAAGGAAAGTCAAGAAGAATTATTAGATGCACAGCATTTAACTTAAATATACCTTCCCAATGAGAGAACAATATTAATTACATTATCCCCTAAGTGACATTTAAAAATACATGCATGATATTCTAGCTTAAAAATGTAAAAGAGAGGAGGGAAATTTAAAAAATTATCATAAAATCAGTGAATCTGAAATAAAGCATTAGATTTTGATGGCTTGTTGAATTTTATTAGCTATCACATTCATTTGATAGGCAAAATATTTACTTAAAGATACACTCACCAAGATAAGCATAAATAACAATGTTTCATTAACAATTCTTTCAGATGGGCCTTTATATGACAATAACTTTGTTTTTTTTTACTGAGGAATGAACCAGTGGTTTTTGAAAAGCATTGTATATTTCTTTCAATCAAAAATTAAAGCAATCAAATGATCCAAATGGTGCCCTTGTTCTGCTTTGGATTAATGATATGTGCTCAGCTGTGTTATAATCTCTTATGTTTTCACATAAAATGCCAAATGTGATGACTGTTCGGATATCTTGTAATATATTTTGCAAAATTGCAAAACGTTCTGTATGTGACATGATTATTACCTACATATATATTATACAGAACACACCATGAAGCTCTACATTGATTTGAAATCATTCAGTTTAATTGACAGGAATGCAGAAATACAACATCCAAGAGACCACAATGGTGGCAGAGATGAAATAATCAAGTTCTGTCACATTTACACACACATGTAACTATGTATCTAGGTGACCACATGATTATATATCTAGGTAAGGGGGTTGTCAATCACAATCATGTGTCAAGAGTCAGCTTCTTAGTAGTAGTAGGTGCCCCTCTTGAGTATGTAGGGCCTTCTAGGTTTATTCTCATACAGCTGCCTTTTCAGAATGTAAGGGATTTTTCTCTTTATCACTTCTTCCTTCTCTGTTTTGTCATTGCCATTGTCAAGAATATCTTCCTGAATCATCTTAAATAGAGAAAAGACAAAGGGAAGTTACATGCATGAAACATATTTCAGATAATTTCTCTACACTTTCCTCTATTGGTTTTAAGCAAAATGCACCTGTAGGATCTGAGAAACTACTTTGTCAGAGGACAGGTGGATATCATGACTGAGATGGAATCAGATCATCTTATCATTTATGACCTTTCAAGCTCACCAGCCTACCTTTCTTCAAAAATAAAAAAAGTATTTACATTTTCTACCTGAAGAAACACCAGAGACACCTTCCAATTAGTTCTGAGACTTTGAATATCCTGGCAGTCCAAAATGATGTGAAATATATCACAATACATATAGTATTGAATCTCACATGCTATTTGAAATAAAAGGTAACAGGATCTTCTGTTGACTTAAGTCAGTTGAAAGTCATTCTAATGACCAGTTTCCTAAATAAAGAAAGGATTGCCCGTTCCAAGTATCTTAGATGTCATAGAAATCAACAACTGCAGAAACTGTTTAAACAACTACGATCTCTTCAGATTACAGCTGTCTCCTAAACTTTAGGGTGACAATAACAAATACCGATATTCTAATTGTACTCCATCCTATTCAATTGTAATGCCATCCTATCACCAAGTGTTTTACCACAAGCCGCTGTTATTGAGTTTCAGAGAAGGTAAAGCAGCTACTGTCAGGCAATCGAGGTTTTTAATCTTTACTTTTTGAAAGTGCATAGTCTGTAATTACTTGTACTAAGCTCCGTCTGATAAAATCATTTTATTTTTAAATGACTCAACAGTTAAAATAACAAGAGTTCCAGTCTTATGTTCAGTTGACTTATCTGCTAATTAGTTTATTGAGGGTCTTTCTTCTCTGGATAAAAACAGCATAATTGGTATTTCCCTCTGCTAAGATCTGAATGTTCAAGTCTTATTGAGCTAAATAGTGTTTAAAGACTGTATCGTTTAGCTGGAATTAAAATTAAAGGATGAATAGTACAACAAGATAATTTGAACTAGCCTTTTCGGTTTTTCATCTGGAAAGCATAGCAGTTAGGATAAACACGAGCAGTTCTGCAGGCATTCCCTTCTTCCACAGGGCATCTCTGTGGCAGCCACGCACAGGCTTGTTATATTATCAGAGAGGGTACCCAGATCTGCAGTAAACCCACAATCTAAAACATGAAGCAAACCTCTCAGGGCTTGATCTGAAAAATATTTCTCCAGTTGGAAAAGTGTAATAGAATCCTTTTCCGCCTTTCTTTCAATCTCTAATTTAGTTTTTAGTGACATATATGTCAAGGCAATAAAAAAAATAAAGGGTTTTCAGGGCAGGCCATTTTAGCAATTGGTAGATTACCAAAATTTTCAGTCTTCCCCCTTTTTAAAGATAGGCCAACCAGAATAATAGTGCATGCAAGTGATACTAGCACTTTGGAGTCAGCGGCAGGAGGACTGCTACAGGTTTGAGACCACTCTGGACTACAGACTATTTCTCAGGACAGTCAGGGTTACATAGCTATGAGACCTTGTCTCAAAATATGCATAAATAATCCTAAGTACAGCATCCTTAATACCACTCCCTTAATGATGTCTTCCTTGCTTATATTATCAGTAGGAAAGCAGGCTTTGGAGTTAAAGTTAATGTTTGGGGAACTGACTCCAATTTTGGATATACTTCAAAGATGGTACTTCATCTTTCTGAATTTAAGTTTCGAGTTCTAAGAGGACCATGGATAATTCAACAATGTCTGTTTCAGAACATTGAATTAACAGAACAACTGGAATGTGGAATATAATGTTGATAATAAAAGTTATATATACTTACCTACTAATTTAGAATGTAAAGGATTTTCTATATGTGGATGTGTGTGTAAATCTCATATATACATACATATATATACATACACATATGTATGTATATATATATATATATATATAGAGAGAGAGAGAGAGAGAGATAATCCTTTGATTTTTTTCTATATCCTTTGAAACTTTTGTATTTTGTTTGGTTTTATATATAATTAAATGCGATTTTTGATTTTGGTAAATCAGGTGAATTTACTTAAATTTCTTGACGTGTGTCCCTACTGTCAATTTAATGAAAAACTGCCTCCGTGTTTCAGCAATTTATGCTCATGGTTCTAATGGTTGTTAAGACTTATCATAACCCTTTTAAGATTAAAGCAAGAAGAGTTTGTTACTCCCCAAATATTTGAAGGACACTTTGAAGTTAAGAAGGGCGTTGTCTTCAAAACATGGTTTAACTCATTACTTTCTAGGATTTGTAAGTCTCCCGTACTGCGATTTTATCAGGGTATAAGAATGAATGCAAACGAGAGCCCACTAATGCAGTGCCCCTCATGCCCATCTTGGGGTTCTCTTTTACCTCCCAGTGTTGGAAGGCCCTGCTGTGGCAGATTTTTTGCAGCTGGAATATGGTCAGCATTGCTTCCAAGCTAAAGCCATCCAGAACAATGGGAAGCTTCCTTTTTCCAACAAGATCATCTTCATGCATTTCTCCTGCTGCTTCTTCAGCTGGGCTCTTCATGTTATTGATAAGGCTGCAAACATTTAGTAAGGTCATTTTCCAAGAGGGAGGACTTGATTTACTGATCTGAAATAGTGAAAAAAGATATCACAATTAAAGTCTGTCTGAAGTGTATGGAATATGCATAGATTTGGTTAAACCATTCTATTTTAAGTTCTACTTGCAGTAAGACTGTGAATGTGTGAACCCTGCTTTTTAATTATACTCTTAATTCACAGGCATTAAAATTTATGAGTATCAGGCTGCTCACTCAATTTTCAAAAAACTTGTAATTCCTTCTACCACCTGCCTAGAACAAGGCTCTCCAGCCGTTGTAAGTGATGTTCTGAGTTAGTATGGTATTCTAGAAGAAACATTCTCCTTTTAATTACAGCAATATCTTGTGTCTTACAAGTTAATATGTTATTTCAGTTTTACACTTAGAAAGTTCTTTAGAGATTTTCTATTTCAGTGTTCCCTGAGATTAGCCCATTAGAATCCTGTTTTTGCGCTCAACTCTTTTAAAAATATACTTTAAATTGAAATAATATTACCTTACTTCTCTCCTCTTTCCCCCCTTCATCCTCTCCCTCAAACCCTTCCCATGTCTCACCTTACACTTAAGTTATAACCTATTTGCTTTTTGGTTATTATTGTTGTAAACATACTCATATACTTATGTAGTGTATGTACAAATTTCTGTAAATGCAACCTGCTTAAACTGGTTTCTTTGTTGGTGGTGTTTTAGTGAAAAGTATGTATAGACCTTCAGTATTTTAAAAGGATATTAGCATTAAAGGAAATGGAAAGGGTTTTAAATTAAATACCCTGAGATCATACATGAGAATATATAAGTGAGTTAGTAGAGGTTTGGATAGGAGAGAATAGAATAAATAGAATATTCTCCCTATACACATTTGAACACAGAATGTAGAGGGAGGACAAAATATTGCACTAACTGATTGCATCACCTCTAACAGTAAAAAAATATCACTGTGACCCCTCTCCTACCAGGAAATAGAACTGGAGAAAATGATAACCCAGTAGACACGTATATATTTGGAGAAAGTTTTATGTCTAAGTAACAAATTCTAATTATAGTCCTTGTACTGTGTATTTCATTATTAAATGTGTTCTAGGAGATATGGTTAACCCTCTATACCCATGATAAACAGAGCAGAGATAAATTGAGCAGGTGGCAAATATGAGGATGTCAACAAAATGCAAGTGAAGTCATCAGGTATCATTTAGCTCTAAAATTTATGTCTAAATAAAAGAATTCAAGAGTTTGTAACAGATCCTGGATGCCAGTTGCTTATTGATAAACATGCATTCAACTCCTACTGTATGTAAGGATTTGAGTTTGGTTACAAGTATCTAGTTTGCTTCCAATGCCAGTGATGATAAAAGATATTATATTTTCTTTGAGAGAGAGAGGAGAAGGGAGGGAAGAAGAGAGACTGGCAATGGAATATATATATATATATATTCATTATATATATAATGAATGGAATATATATATATATAAAACAACAAATAAATACTTCTGGATCTGCTATTTCTTGTGGCTGCCATTTTTGAATTCCTAGATAATTTTAATAAATAGCTTTTCAGTGTCTAAACAACTTTGTCCTAAAATAGAAAGCGTTCACATACTTGATTTAAAAAGTGAAAAGAGGAAAACTCATGATCTCTGAAGCCTTTAATAATGTCATTGCAATAACAGAATCAAATAATCTCCTTAAAATTCTGAATGCACTCATTTACTTAAGGTCATATATCTAGACTTCTCATTTACATACTTCTGTAAACAAACAAAAATGGTTGAGTGACAGAAATGAATTATAATGCGATGCCATAGCAAACATAAGCTGTGCTTTTTATTTTTATCCTAACAGCCAAATTGGAGTGATTTTATGTCTCGATACCTTCTTATCAAAGATTGTACTTTACTTATCTCAGTTGAAATGAAGCAATGAAATATAAATACTTCACCCTGAATGATTTTAAACTGATTAAATCTACACCATTGCACCATATTTTCTTTAGCAGAAAAGATGTCACTATTCCAGATATTGAATTTTTTTTCTTGCATTTGATTGGTCAGAGAGAGTAACCCAAACTCTCACAGGGTCTCAGAATGGTAGCACTTTGTCAAAACTCTGTCAAATTTGGGGGATTATTTAGGACATGTATGTGTAAATAATGTATATTTAGAATTTCAAAAATAAAATCTATTCTAAACCACTAAGGACTTTGAGTCTAACCTGAGAGAATGTTGATTGACTCCACATAACTTCCTACCTTGGAGATGAAAAGCTGTAGTCATTGATATCCAGACTGAGTACTAATCAAAGGATCTGTTATAGTTGGATGAATAAATTTCTCTTTAATACTGACTAAATTTATAAAGAAAGTGTATAAAGAGGATATTTCTTGTGTTCCATTTACAAAATAATAATTGGTTTGTATTCTATCAGTTTTAGTAAATATTGATCATTATTGAACTCTATGATATCTTAGATTTTATCAGGCTGTCTCTTAAGGACCATATTAAAACACACATCTTCATTACTTGTAATATTATCATGTGCTGTCAATCACATACTTGCAAAATGAATACCTTTCTTTTCTGCTCAGTGTCAAAGGCAATAAAATTGCCTTTGCATACTGGAGACTTGTGTACCTAGGATAAGTGCCTTCAATTAAGGACGACTTCTGCATGGAAGAATTAATTAAAAATATTATTTCAGAACTTCGGTTAGTGTCTGGATCATTTTACATCACAAGTGTTAAATCCCAACCTTGCTACTACAGTTTTTCATTCTCGAGGTATTATAAGATGAATTGAACTACAAATATTCCCCATCTTTTCATTGGAAACCTGTATTCTAACCACCAATTTTGATACACAATGATTTCCTGACTCTATATCAGTTTCATAGGGTAACATGGTAATGTGATACATTGTAACAGTTTTGTTCCTAGGCAAATGTTGGCAACTAGAAAAGGTGTTCTCAAGCTTGCAAAATTTTGCTCAGAATAGAGAGCTTCACTAAACTGATTCAATAGAAAATTAAATATTTATAGCTAACACTTTTGAAAGAGTGAGGATTTAGGTAGTAAATCTGTCATAGGTAGTAGAGTTTATAACAACCTATAAGAAAACCATAATTTTCTAGGCTCTACACTTTTAATCCTTGTATATACAAAGATAAGGAAAGTCAATATCAATCTTGTTGACTAACTCAGTTACCTAAGATTAAATAGACCACAAGTCTTGTTTTCAGGACTATACCTCAAGGTTAATGTTTGCATGTCCGTATATTTCCTCTATGCCATATTTCCTCCCCATGTTGTCTTGATGCCATGTTTTAGGAAATACATTTTTCCACAATAATACAAGCATGGAAAATTTTTAATTAAGCTTCACTTATTTAACTCGAGGACCACCTGCCTTTTACCCTGCCACTCTAATAGTCATGAAAACAGTTTAAGTATGTTTCCCTGTCTCCATGACATTATCTGTGATTGATTAATTAAAATTGAAACATACCAATTGACAGCCCTATAGATATTTCCTTTTCATATCAACACTTTTCTTCCTCAGAATAGTGGTTCTCAATCTGTGGCTCAAAAACCCTTTGGCAAACTTATACCTCCAAAAATATTTACACTAAGATTCCTAGCAAACAAATCTGGAATTATCAAGTACCAATGAAAATAATGTTATGGTTGGCATCACTGAAACAAGAGGAATTTACTAAAGGGTAGCCGCAATAGGAAGGTTGAGAACCCCTGTCTTAGAAGATTAAAAAAAAAATCTCTCAAATAGGAAATGTATCCCAAAGATCTTTACAGTTTTGAGGTAGGTAACTATATCTATGTTGATTAACATGAGAAAATATTATCATGTTTAGAGCGGAAATTCACATATCCTTCAAGCCCGGATGAAAGAAAAGAAAAAAGTTACCTTTGACGCATGCATGTTTGTCAATAAGTCTGCCTCTAAGGCTCTCATGTCCTCTTCGGAGTCTGAAAAAAATCAAAACCACTTGTTTACTATGTAATCGCATAGCATGTCCTTACATTGAAACCAACATGTTTCAAATTAATTTTAAAAATTCATCTTTGAAGCTTATTGTCTTCTACATGTAATTCCTTCAGAGCGGTACTCAGAAAGAAATGGATCACAGCTTAGTTTTCTGCTGACAGCCACAGTAGCAGAATCACTTCTAAGAAAACGAGCACAAGGTAATTTGCTAAGCAAAGTATTCATGCTTTGGAATGTTTCATCTCTGAATTGCAGTAAACCACTTAATTATATTGTGTAATATAGACCTCAGTGAATATGCTGCACCCAGTCTCATTCTTAACAGAAGCAGTTCACACAAAATAAAATATGAATACAAGTGTTGTTTTTTTTTTATTTCCTGGTAATTACTCCCTGGTAATTTTGGAATAAAAATGATACTGACATTCACTTTACTGAACATGTCATTTTATAAAATAGTCTTTGAAGGAATCAGTTCCTGTCTTAAATAAGAGCTTTGAATTGTGTGCTTCCAAGTTTTATCATATGCAGGTGAGGAATGGCTTAGGCAAAGACAGAGCTCTCTGTCAACACAGGGTAAGCACTATGGGCAACAGATCACTGATTCATTTCAGAACACACTTTCCACGATTCCATTTATGAGCGTAGTATAGAAAAGCAAAATTTAGAAATGCTACACAGTTGTAGAGCATTTTCATATCCACGAGTTTCATACTAAAACAAAGCAGAGCTTAAAACTGCCCCATATGCCACTCGGCAGTCATTAAAACACAGAATCCAAGCTCAGGCAACCAACTCATAAAGTACATGCAAGAATTGAGTTATCAGATAGACGCTTCTGCTTGGCTCATTACAAATGCATGCTTGTTTGTTTGTTTTTCAAAATGAATAATAAAATCAGTTGTATTAATCGCCGATGAAAATGTGCACTTGTCACAGAAAATGACTTCAGTTAATGCAGACTTTTTAATCACTAGCCTATTTTAATCTCTAATTATAACTAATTTCAGGAACCATTTGATAAAATCATATTTACAGAAAACGATTGTTCTCATAAAATATTTACAGTGTCTTATACTAATAAAATAATTAAATCATTCTAACCAAACCAAATTCCACGCTGATAGAGTTATCTTTGTACTTGTAAACCTTAGCAGGAGTTTGATCTAACCCTTCACTGCCCTAGTTGTTAATTACAATATCTACAAGTCTAACTTAAGTGGTTTTATTTCATTATCCCATAAGATTTTCCACTATGATGTGTCTGTTCAATTACTTTCAATCATTAATTAAAATGCAGCACAGTCATAAAAATATTTCACATTGCTCTTTTAAATGTATCTTATTTCTAAGGGAGTTGCTACATATCTGACAATAATACATCATTTCTCCTTTACTGTTATATACAAAACACTCTAAAGCTAAATTGTATCATAAACATAAGCATACCGCTTTTATGGCTACAGTTTATGCCTGCCTAAATTACCTTAGGAAAGCAACAGCTATATTAATATCACAACTCTGTAACAATGAAAGACTATAAAATGTACTTTCAGAAAAGACTTGGGACATTCTGTGTTGTACTAGAAATAATATTCCGTAAATGTTGCTCACCCATTTATTTACTGACATTTATTTCCCATCTCCTAACACAGATATAATGTTACAAATAATTTTAAGAAAATCACAAAGGGAAGTGAATGAGAGAAATCACCACCTAAGAGAATGAGAAAGATAAGAATAGAGATTGTAAATAGGGTGTTTTAATGCCTGCATGCTGACAAACACAACTTCCATTCTCCTCAATAAAGACCAGCCCAGTGCAAATTTTCAGCTTTGTTTTATTACTCTGATCTATTTTCTCTCTGGTGGTTATATTCCAAAGCAGAACGAATATGCTGCATTTCCTTGATACCACATTAACTGCTTTACAGACTCTTAGAAGGGAAATAAGCATTTCAGTTCTTACAGTCAGAACAGGAGAGAAATATAACAGTCACAGTTTCTGTCACCGAAAGGCAGTTAAAGAGGGGAGAGAGGAACTCCTGGATTCATTAACCTGAGCAGCAGCAGACTGCGAGAGAAATCACTTCAGGGAGTTTTGAGATGTAGTTGGGCTTACCTGAGCACAGACTCCAGGAGCTGAAAGCCAGAAGCAGCAGGCACACCAGCTGGATGTTCAGTCCTGCCATCATCTTTCAGCCTTCTGACAAGCAGGTCCAGACAGAGAGACACTGAAGGAGCTCTCTCTTTCTCTCTCTCTCTTCGTGCTTTCTCTTGCCTTCAGCTGGCTTTGAAAGTGAGTGAACTATGAAAGATGCTCTGGCCATTCCCTATATATATACA
The DNA here is from genome assembly GCA_028555095.1 of Dicrostonyx torquatus. Lineage (NCBI taxonomy): Eukaryota > Metazoa > Chordata > Mammalia > Rodentia > Cricetidae > Dicrostonyx > Dicrostonyx torquatus. The sequence goes on from JAQHUG010000011.1 coordinate 11,507,990, forward strand.
CGAGAGCAGGAGAATGATGTCATGGCTGTACAGGATGTGCCCTGCCTTCATCTCCATCCTCCCCCCTTCTCTCCCCACTCCCTCCTCCCTTCCCTTTGTCCCTCATCTCAACCCCCCCACCCAGGAACCTTGATTGAAAGTGACGATCTTCTCTAATTGCAGCTGTTGCTCAGGATTTCTGACTCACGGAAAGAGTTGCTCAAAGGCACTGCCATATACAGCAGAGTAAGCTCCTCTGGTGGCATTTTTTTTCTCGTTTTCTCTCATGCCCCCGCTCCAGAAATTTGTCATTTTGGTATCTGGAAAGATGTTTTATTAATGAAAAAAACTCGTAATATTTAAGCAAAAGCTCTTGGGCAAAATCACTGATTCCTTATGCATGGGAGACTTAAAGACTTGGATATATTTTCTGGTATCACAAACTTCAGAGAAAACATTTTGTTGTTTCAAAACTTGCAGAGAATTTGCATAGCATATGCTAAAACAGGGACTGAAAAAGATTGGATATAGTAATGAGATTAAAAAAAATACAACTCAAAAAAGAGGAAATCAGTTCAAAAAAGGAAGAATATTAAATCCAATGAATAGTATTATTCCCCACTAAGTTGAATGTTGAGGAAAGACTAAATTCCATGTGTTTGCCTTTAATTGAGTGTATTAAAACATTTTTAGAAAGTAAAGACATAAATTGGAGGCGTTGCTGTATTAACGCCTCCCAATTGATTATTTTTCTTACTCCACATTTAGCTCTTTCTTGCTATTAATGCTGTGTCTCCATCTTTCCTTCATTTCCTAACCCCTCCTCACTGTTTTTCTGCATTCTGTCAACTGCCCTCTCTCAATTTAATGCTCTTTTATTGTAAAAATGAGATTTTTCTTTCAGAAAAAAAAATTCTATATAGTCATTATACACCTGAGTCTCATTTCTAAGAATCCTCGGGCAATTTGCGGGTTACAGTGCTATTCTTTCCTTCCCTTGGCTCCTGGAAGGAAATGGCTCAAATGCCTTGTGTGTGGGGGGTCGCTTTGCTCCTGCGTTCAATACTCGGTAAGACAAGAACTGGTGTTAGGGATATGACTATTTGAAAGCAAAGATTTCTGAAATTTGTTTAATTTTTTTTTAAAAAAGCACTAAACATGTGATAACATCTAAGGAATGAAATCCAGACTGGTAACAGACAATTGATATTATATTATTCGATATTTTGTATAGAATTACCTTCTCAGTCTTTGCACCAAACCTAAAGGAAGTTATTAATTATAGATATTTAATAATTACTTAAACAATAACGATATATTCAGATAACTCAAGGTTCAAAAGCTAAACGGAAGCTGTCTTTTTTATTACTCTTGTAGTTTCTGTGAAAACAAATATACCAAATTCACCTCTCCTTGAAAGTTTTCTCTCAAGGATGACTGACTAGCAAGCCTGAAGCATGCATAGATACTTCCTACCGCTAGGGGGTGCAGTGGCAGTTTAGAACGCTTTTCCCTTTCTCTGTGAGAAGGCTTGCTCAGTGTTCTCAATAGCCCAGCTTCTGTGCAACAGATTCTTTTCAGACTTAACGAAGAAGTCAATAAATTATGCATTCTTTGCATCATATTTAAATTAATTACTTTCTTTGCTTTTAAATTGTAAAACACAAAGAATAATCTTTGAAAAGGTGTTAAAATGTGTGCTAGCAGTCTCATAGGAAAAGGAAAATTTGATGCTTATTCCCCCAAGTGGTTTCCTAACAAGTGGAACTTAGCGAAGTGTTTATAAACATATTCCTGATTAATTAAGGAAAAAATAACACTTTAACTCATTTTAAGCATATCACATGAATATCATTAATAAACTGAGAATTATTTTAGGTATATGATAATCCCAGAGAAAGAACACAAGAGCACATATCAACCAATGTCAAATGATTCAAAAGTCAATTATATTATTTTAGGTAATTCTCCTTATTATTAAAAATACATATATGCCTTTTTCTGTCAGGATTAAAATGTTTTAATTGCTTTGATAAAATACTCTTCCCTTTCCCTTTTAGCATAGATTATTGAAACTTTAGAAAAATTGTTAAAGAGTGTTAAAGAGGAAGGTATGGTTGCCCAGTGGTCTAGACTCGGTGCCTGGGAACCATGCAAATAGAAAGGCCAAGACAGGGCTTTAAGGAGATTCAGGTACTCTCAAACAAAATAACTGAGACCTGACAGAGAAAAAAAAATACCTCACAAAGTGTTTTTAGACATACTGTGAGTCAAAATACTGATAAACTGCAAATATAGCAGAAGAATTCTCAGAATAGGGGGTTTGAAAATATTAACATATATATAAAAAGAACAAAAAATCCACAATGCCTTCTTCTAAAGCTCAAGGATCATTGCAGAAGACAGGGCAGAAAGATCTGGGAATTTGCTGTGAGAGGTTTGTCTCCTAGAAATGTCAGAAGCTGCATTCTAATATCTCACCAACATGACTTCCTAAACACAACCAGTAAGAGCAAGCATCAATAGACATGCTAACATGAACAGGGGAGAGGGCAGAGAAAAGCTTAATCGACACAAAACTATTGGCAGCTAAGAAATGCTGAGAGTGGACTTTGAAATGGTCTCCTCCAGGGAAATGATGCCAAATGGTCTGTTTTGAAAACATGCATACAAATAGCATTATACAAACCAATAATGCAAGCATGTTACATTTTGGAACACACACACACATACACACACACACACACACACACAAATTAAAGAAAGGACAGCCCACATATTTGAAAGGCAGAAATGGGAAGCAGATACATGGTAGCGTTTGGATGGAGTAAATGGAAGGGGAAGATTATATAACTATAACCTCAAAATGATTTTAAAACATAAAGATTCATAGTTAAATTAAATACATCATCAGGAGAGATGCCTTATGTGAGAAAAGGCTTGTACTTGAGGCATGAACACCTGAATTTGGAGATCTAGAACCCATGTAAACTGTTGAGAGTGGCAATGTGTTTTTATTAGTCCCAAACTTGCAGGGAGGGAAGAAAGGGAGCAGGGGATATCCTGAAGGACTTTGACCAGCTAGCTTATGCAAATTCAGGAGCAAATTCAGGTTCACTGGTAAAGTCTTCTTCAAAAGAATTGAAGAAAGATACTCACTGTCAATCTCTGGCTTCCAAACATGTGTATAGGTACATGTATGTGCAGTTTCGTGATTATGTGTGCATACAGTGCCATACATACATACATACATATACACATACATACACCACACATGTATACATACATATGCATACACACATACTCATATACACACACTCATGTACATTCACGTGCATACATATACTCATTCATCACATATACACATAAACACTTAAGCATGCACTCACACACGTACACACATACATATATGCATACACACATACCAAAACTGACACAAATGATACCTTTCACACAGAGTTTAGGTGTCTTTCTATGGTTATAGGTGAGCAATTTTTACTGTAAAACAGTTTTACCTGGAATGCTGCGTCATGGAATAACCAGCAGCTTGTGCTCCTGTATGACAGTCTTTGTAACACTCTTCCCTGTGTTGACTTTCCAGTTTGAGGTCACCATGTCAACAGGGCCCCCAGTGAAGGTTTCTACAGGAGATAACTTCTACTTTTGGACAGCCATTTGCTGCACATTCATTCGCCAGTTTCTCAAAATAATCAACAAAGACAGATTAGTAATTAATAATTATAAAGCATTGATTTGTTCTCCTGTCTGATTTGGAAACTAGAGAGCCTGAAACCAGTTGATGGACAGTTGCTCTGCAGGCTCACCCCAGCTCATTCTCCACCTCAGGGGACTACGTCACCTCACAGAACCCACCCTAGACTTTACTAATGCTTTGGTACTGACATGCATACCTGAATCTGATAGTCTTTTTCTACAAGCTGCATAATGCTTCAGTTGATCAGTGCTCCCCTTGTGATATTAACTCATTTTACAAAGGCTTTCTTTTGAAATCTGACGTCATCAAACCTTTCCAAGTTAGAAATCTGTGGTACTCTCATTGCCTTTTGCTTTCCCTAGGTTCTCCTGAAACTTCTGCTATGTATGAAAAGTTTACTTTAAATGGAAATGGTCATAATTCTTTTGTATTTCTTCAGAGGGTTTACACACCCAAGAGTGGCTAAAATACTAATGTATAGATACTTCTCCTAATTTCTCAAGGTCAAGTTTGTCATTTTTTGAGCCATAATCTCCCAAATCTCCACAATTCTTTTTCATCTTTCTTTCTTATATGCGTCTTTAGAGTTACTTTGCTTTCTCAGCCTTGCCCAGATATCCTTTTCCTCCATTACTAGGGATATAAGCTCTGTAAAAAGTCACTGAGGGAGCTCTTCCTGGAGCCATGTGTCTTTATCAGCCAAATGTTCAGATAAATGGTGGCTTTAGTTTTATTTCTCTAAATGCATCTCAGGTCTGGAGCTGCGGCTGTGATTCATCTGAGCAAACAGTATGTCAGATTCCTGTAAGCCCAATTGATCTTTTTCTGTACAATTAAAGACCATTTTCACGACATAGATAGATATGTGTGTGCACACACCCACACTTATATACACTATCTTATACACTCAATGTGTATTACACAGACTTTAGAGGTGCAGGTAAATGGAAGCCAAATGGTCAATTTCCCCCTGTAAGCATAACATTGCTTTGCCCATAATCTCTACAAATTTTCAGTTCATTTTTTGAAGGTGCTTCCATTTTCTGTTGCTTTACCTTTAGAGATCAAAACCTGGGAATAGTTGCTAATGGATTTCTATAGTCAAAGCAAATTTTACAACTGAAACTGTAATTATTATTTCTGGTTTGCTTGTGATTTGCATGTCATAAGTTAACATATTTAATAAAGGCTTTTACACATTGGGATAACATCGGTTTCATTTACTATCTTCTTTCTCATATTTAAGACCTCTGCAGTGTCATTATTCCTGATATGTAATGCTTAGGTTAAGGATCCTTACATGGCTTCTTTCTGGAAAACCCCTTTTTAACCAAGAAGTTTTTTTTAAAAAATCCACCAGAAAACATTGTATGCTATTTTTCTTACTTTAATAATTTAGTGCTGTTATCTAGAATAACAAATAAGTTTTACCTGGAATAAAATCTTCTCCCTTTTTATGTTTTGCAGTTTTTGGATATTTCCACAGCATCTGTAATAGGCCACACTGAGACTCACTTTAGTTACTGTTTATGAATAGTTTTTTATTTAATTTTATTCAGTTTTTTAAAGTGTAACTCTCCCAACTTTTCGTTCATTTTTATGTTCGTGGGACCCATGCATGTATGTCAGAGAAGCAATTCAATAATGAACTACAACTCCAGGGCTCAATAAAACACCTGTTTATCCTTCTTTATCTTCAAGACACTGCTAGTGTATTTGATACATGATAGTTTATACTAACTTAATTCTTCTTGTCATTTGTTTATTACTTTCCCATGAGATCCTGATATGAGCCCTGGATTTAAAGACTCTCTTGCTCCTTGTGGCCTTAAAATTTGCTTCTCTGATGTAACCAAATATACATCTGTATGTGCAGTCATATCCACAGTGTCTCTGTCAGCATCTTGTCCACAGTAAACCTTTAGACCCCAAAGTCCACTAACCATGGCCCCTCCCCTTTCTTTTTATTAGAAATTATGATTTCATATAAGTCATTGTTCTCCTTAGAATTATGATTTGTTGAAGGGCATACAATTAAAATGTACAGATGTTATCATCTGATTATTTTGTTTTCTTTTGTCTTTCATCTGCTAATACTTCACAGCTAGCAAAAGCCCATGGGAGCCCAGCTCTGCCATTAAATTATGTTCCATAGCCAGATGCTTTATTTTCTTTTATTATCGCCACCCAGTTTCAGGTCAAACCTGACTCCTGATTTACTACCATCACCTCTGAGCATTCATCTCTGACTCATCCATGATCTCTTCAAATGCAGATATCGCACAGGCTGTAAAGTTGGTTTGTAAAATGTAACCCTATTCTTGTCATTCTCTGAAAGCTATACTACTCTGATAATAGGTTTCTCAGCTGATGCAGAAAGCCAGATCAAGTTGAGTTAAAAATGAGAAGACCAGCTTTATTGGCAAAACACTCTCAGGTGACTTTTCCGGCCCCCAAGAGATGAGGCAGGGGAAGGGAGGAGGAGAGAAATTGCGTGACCAGTCTAGAGTCAGGGAGGCCTAAAATCCCTAGGTAGGGTCTGAGCATCTGGCAGCTTTGGAAAAGGAACTGCCACCACTGCTGTATAACCTGGCATTTTGGAGGTTTTTCTGAGAGGGTAGGGTTTGGAATGGGACAGAACTGGAGGAGATTCCAGCAGAATATTCTCTACTTAAAAGAATGCAACGTTTTTTTGTTTGTACTTAGAGCAAAGTCGTGACTTCAGTCTGTAGTGTAAGAGTGGTCCTTTATTTCTTTTCTGTCACCGTATCATACCCTTCTTCTCTTCGGTGTCTAAACTTCAAACCTATTCGTCTTCTTGCTCTTTTGCACAGATGCCTAACTGTTTTCATAAAAACTGAATTGAATGTTATAAAATTAGAACAGTATTTAACAAATTCTCCCTCATGACTCCTAGAGTAGAGCAAGTATATCAGTCACTGCTTCATATTGGCTTCAGTAATGGGACTTACTTGGAACAACAGGATGTTAGCAAACAGAAAGTAAACTGACTTGAAATGTCTTGGAAGCATCAGGCTTGATTTCTTATTTTCCTGCCATTGCCTAAAGAATAACTTTGAGTCAATAAACTCAACACCTAAAGAAACAGATGACTAAAGTCATCCCACCTGACATAGACATTGTGATATAAATCCGAGGCTTCTATGCTCAAGTTAGATTTACCTGGATTATTGTATGGTGGCAGGAAGTGGTTTCATTATTAGTTTTAAATAATTAGGTTTTGGAGTCATTTGTTACACAGCATTTTTGTAGCAATAGCTGACTAATAAGGTATCTATATTTAATCTATATGTAATCCCTCTACATTGGTAAATATTGATAATAAAATGAATTAATGACATTCCAAGTGGGTCTACCAATTACATAACTTCCATCTTCCCCTTACTTCTCAAAAAGGACATTTTATTCTCTAATCTATAACAGGTGACTCTCACAAAAGAAATCATTTGAGAAGATTCTTAGCTACAGGAAAAAGCACAAAAGAACTTCCTTTCAATGAGTCTTGAGTATTTTTTTTAAGTGTCTGGGGACATTTTGTAACCTGCCATTGAGAACTGAGTGGGAAGAAGTTATCTTAACAGCACCTAAAATCCCCCCAATTTGATGAGTCATTTTGTGCAGAGCAACCACGCAGCATCGAGTCGTCAGAGGCAAAGAGAAGAGTGAACAGTCTAGCCTAGAATCAGCCATTACAAGCAACCTCAGAGGACTAAGAAGAACCTAAATCTGAATCTAAAATGCATTCATTAAAAATGTCTATGAGAGACATGCCTCCAGGTTAATTTGATTTCACATAACCTAGCAAAGTTTTAAATAAAAATCATAGGATGACACTGTCCACAACATAAAGATTTAAAAAAAAATAATACATGGCTTAAGTATAGCTAAGTATTTTGGTTAGAGTGCTGATAACAGTGAACATTATTTCATTGCCAAAACCAGTTCATCTTTGTTGCATGAATAATACAATCTTCAAGCCATAAATTCTTATATGAATATATTACAGAATATATTGCTCCGATAAAGGATAAGCTAATATTTTTAACTTACAAATACATTCAATAAAACAATAAGATGTTTAGGTTTTAGTTCCCTTGCCATTATATTAACCATGCTCTTCTCCCTTTGTACATGTTACAGATTTGAAATGCATAGAGCCTTTACGTCAGAATTCTTCCTGTGCAAACTTAAATGGACTCTCAAGGGTATGCCTCACTTTAACTGGGTGTAAAGCTAGCAAGTACAAATGGAGGAGAAGGAGAGAGTGGACTCAGAGTCTTAACCTGAGGGCTCAAGAAAGAGAAAGATTCCCACTCTGTACTCTAGGTGGAGACACCCGTTTATGAGTGGCAGTAACCACTGGGAATTCTTGCTAATAGCAGACAACATTTAAATGTCGTCATGGGTCATTGGTTCAGTGAATCCTAGATCTGGAAAATGTTAGGTGGACCTGGTCTTGAATTTCTATTTTTTCACAGAGAGAAGTGCAGGCTAGATATTGTTCAATATCTTTCGACACTTTAACTATGTTTTTCTCATGGTCCTTATCTAATCTCACACCATACCCTAAGAGGAGGTTATCATGGAACATCAGTCTATTTTGAGAAAACTGACTTACTCTGATGGTTTCTCTCTTATTAGTTCTCATCCTCACAAGTTGGAGCTCAGGCAGAAGATATTGGTCCTGCATTTTGTAAAAGATTTTTCTTTTGGACAACTGTGTTTTATACCCTTTTTGTAATTAGACTCTTGTTTTTGATGTATTTAATTCTGTTGCTATATTTCTGTATACCCAGATCTGTTAGTTTCTATAGCACAGGCTCTATACTCAGTTTATCTTTTCTTACAATATCTATTCCTCTTTTTATTCTTTGTCTTGTCTGGATCTGATGTCAAGTGAAAATGGACGTAAGTGATACATACTGAAGTGCTTAAGAGATTCAGCTAAGTAAGATGTCTCTTTTAAGACTTAAGAGAAGTATTTGCATTTGTTTAGATTTTTTTCTCCCCAATAGGAAAACATGCGTGAGTGAATATTAACGTTAACCCTCATTAAGAGGACCTTAATGATCATCTTTCAGTGTTGTTATCATGCGAGAAAGCTTCCTAATAGTCTGGCAATAGCAGTTGAGATACTTTTTCAATAAAGATTTCCTTAGTTTTAGATGCATTACCGCGTGATGGCTGCATACCCATCTGTGATTTGAGTTTTTCAATAATGATTTCTTATAATACAGATTATTAAACTTAATTGATTATAATTCTTTTCAATAATTGAGGGCTATAGTACTTCATAAGTTATTTTTCTGTGGGATCTATATCAATGATCTTTTCAATGGTGATTACAGCATTTACCTTTTTATTCTCACTTAATTTTTGCTAATATTTATTAATCTTATTTATCCATTTACAAAATAACTTTCAGCATTTATATTTCCCACTACTTACTTTCTATTGCATTGACTGCAGTTCTTAACACTGTCCTTGCCTCATTTTTTGTTATTTTACTTCAAACTGCTGTTTCCTCTCTATTTTCTGGAAGTAAGCCTTAAAACTTTAATTCTGACAGTTTCTTTTTTTTCTAAAATAAGCATTATATCTATGGTTATCTAAAAACATGATTATGACAGTTATTAACCATTTTATTCATTGTCTTAATCACTCATTTATACTTGATTTATATTTGATATTTTTCATCAAATATATTTTTCAATTACTAAAAATATGAAAATAGAAATCTTTTCTAGAAAGGATTCTATAAAATTCACAAATATGGGCAAAGTAAGCAATATGCCATTGACATCAATGGATGAAAGAACAAAAGAAAAACTAGAGACACAGAGTTTAAACATTTTTAATTAACACATAGAAACTTAGGCATAGATAAAAAGCGGGCCTAAAAACAAAGAATGCACACTGTCTCAAAGAATATAAAAATCTCAACCCAAGCCATACACCATAAAAAGTTATAAAATAAAATAAAACAAAGTAACATAATACTAACACAGTGAAGATGAACAGAACAGAGGTGATGAGAGATTATAAAAAGAACTAGGGTAAAAGAAAACAATTCCAACAATAATAAGGAAATAGTTTGTAGGATTATCTATCAACAAATTGGATAACCTAGAAGATAAGCAATTCACTACATATATACTATTTTAACAAATAGATCATGAAATGTAGAACAGGTACTTAGACCAATAATAAGTAGGAAGAATGAATCAACAATAATAATCATAAAAGGTTCCCATTAAAAAAAAATCTCAGAGGTTGGTGGCTCCATTGAAGAATTCTAAAAATATTTCAAAATATTTCTTTTGTCCTAATCTCTTCCTTAAACTCAGTTTATGAGACAATCATTACTCCATAAGGACACTTTCAGATACAAAGAATATTAAAGGTCAGTATTCCTGTAGGTATAGGTCAAACCAAACAAAACTTTCAATCAAACAAAACAAACCAATCCATTATAAAATAGATTTATTACTGGAATGCCTACATGTTATAGCAATTTCAGCTAGGGTTACTTACCCACCCATAGCAGCCAAACTACTATCACACCAAAGAAAAAAAATTGTCTTGCCTGGTAGGCTCATACTACAGTTGACAGATTTCACAGCTGTGGTGGACCTCATATGTCTTTACTCAACCAATTTGAATAGTAATGTTGAGCACCATGATACTCACCAGCATGGAAAGATACTTTACTCCATTTTCACCTTAATTTCATTACTTCTTGAATTCAAGATATGTGAAGTCTACAAGATAATGGGGTTATTAACTAATCTTGATAATAACTAAGGGGAATGGTAAGAGCCTGTGGCTCAGTGAGGGGGGGTTGAGACTTCTACCGAGATGCCTTATATTTAGCACTAGAGTTTTTGATTTATGATTTCATTTTGAAACTATATTTAGACCCAGAAATGGATCATTCTGGCAGCAGAGTTTGACACTGAACACATGACAAATGACAGTATTGTAGGCATGAAAAATTCCAAAGTTGATTTTTCTTTGACATTTTGTTGTTCTTTGGAGGAGAGGCTTCAAGGACAGTGAACAGAAGTGAGAGGATGTGGAGATAAGTGGGATTGGGATGCCTGATGTGAAACGCACAGAGAATCAAAAAAATAAAAACTGAAAATGAAAGAAAAGAAAAATTCAAGATACTGATTTTTGAAAGCATACACCAATTTTTCAAAGGAAAGACTGGGAGACCAGGCAGTATCTAACAGGATTGTATTTCTTATAAAGAGCCACTCCAAGACCACTAGAGAAGCTGGAGGAATAAACCCTCACTGCAGTAGAAATTCCAGTATGTTATGAGTTTGAAAAAAAATGATATCTTTGGAAAGAAAGCTGGAAGGTTAGCTGACCAATGAGGATGGTCACATAGGCTATGGCTAATAAGTAATTCTGTCGAGCGATATTGTTCAAACCCTTTCCAGCTCACTTCATACTACCCTGTGTCCTAGAAATAGGATGTGAGAATAGAAAACTTAATGTTTGCCCTGTGGCATTTTCATCTTCTACTAACATAATCCTCTGGTACCTTGAGCAACCTCATACTCAAATTATGTAACCCATTTTCTTCTACCATTTACAGACAAGCTTATATTAAGAGTTTGTTCTTTCTAGAACAATGCTCCAAGCCTAACTTTGATCCATTACAGGGAAATACACTCTGCTCAAAAACAGGGCAATCAGCTTAACCTATTGTATGTATCAACATGAAGAATCAGTGTTTTCTATTAATGACAAAATATTAAGTATCTTTATATCTTATAGTGACCTTGCTTTTACATTTGCAACCATTCTTTTTTATTCTAATTTTTGCAACTCTTCTATGTAATGAAACTTTGTTTTTTTTTCATTGAAACTTAACCCACTGGGTCCTTTGTGAAATATAGTCCTATTGTTTAAATAGAAGTCTATCAATTACATTATTAAATATTTCTATTATCAGGAGATCTAGTATGTCTTTACTCTCGTCATTACCTACACTCTATGTCACCATACCAGGTTACAGATTTTTTAACCTGTCTTAGTTTCATTGCTTTATAGGTATAGTCTCAAAAAAATAAAATTAAAATTTCCATTTGTGATCACGGCTCTCCCAATCTCTGACCCCTACAACTATACAAAATTTAACACTCATGTAGTATGATCACACATTATATCATTAATCTACACTCACAAAGGCAAATTTTCTATAAATCATGGTTTCTAGATTGTATCCGCTGTATCCTTCTTTACAGGCTTGTAGGGTCTTTTTTTTTTTTTTTTCTGTTGAGCCATAGTAATAACAGTGCAAAGTTTGGTTTGACTTATCATTTGGTTTAAATATCATTAAAAACTCTGGTATCATATTGATCTGGTAGGGTGGTTTTAATTATTGAAAAATTGATGTAATTGAGGCTCAAAGGGAAGGTAAGGACACAGGATCCTCACTCTTAGGATTCTAGGTTTATATGTCAACTCACCTGTTTTTAATTTCAGAACACAAAGTAATAGAATATAACACACCATTTTTTTTTCTTAGTGAATACAGTAACTTAGTGCTTTACTAGAGAATGTAGTTGGTGTTTGATGGGCATTTACTCTGGTTCATCATAAGACACACACAGGGTGGCTAAACAACCTAAAATTTACATTCATACCATTTTGAAAGCTACTAATTCATAATCACAGTAAAATTTCAGTTTCTTATTACAACACTCTTTCTAGATTATAGGCATATTACTGTTTTGTACTCATATCACACAAACTTCCATCTGAGTCTTATGTAGTGAGAAAAATTGGGTATCCTTTCTTCTTTTTTTCTTATCTGTTTGGAGGCCCATTCTTGTGTTTCCTTTAACCTTAACTATTTCATTCATGACCCTGTCTCCATAAACAACATTGGTAGTTAAATTTTATCTATATGATTTCAGACTGAGGCACAATCCAACCCATAATAACTATTTTTAGAGCTTCGATATACAAAAGACTAGTATGTTTCCAGAGCAAAAGGAATAAAATTTTGCACAGTATTGAATTCAGACCACGTTCACAAAACATAGCATGCATTTTATAGAACTGTTCCCAACCTACTCTACAGAATGAAGTGTCAACTAATGAAAAAAAAATCAACTGTGGTATAGGTGATTTATTGTAAAGTTGATAGCATGTATATAATAGCACTCCTCAGTTACATGACTTCCCTCCATCTTGAAAAGGTTTGATTCTTTCCCTTCTCCCTACCACAAATCCACTTTACCGAGAGAGCTCAACTCAAGAAATGATCTTTTATATGACGCCCCCATTTGACACACAACTTTGTAAGTGGCATTATGCTTCTTCTTCATTGTAGGAGACTTTAACATAGTGTTTTTGTACTGCACATATATAATAAACATCTGTTTTGTCAGAGAACAAATCAGTTTCAAGGCTGCTATCTGCTAAACATGAGGCAAGCATCAATGGGGAGGAATGATCATCGTCAACCAAGTTATGATACTGTTTGTATAGTTTTTGTACGAACATGTTAACCCCTCTTACCATTTGCTACAATCATCATTATTAAAACCATTAGCATTTCCCTTTGTATAATTCCTTCTAATTCAATCATATCCTACTTTATATTCCAACTAAAATAATACTTTTTAACAGGAAGAAAATGAGGTTTAAGTCTTTAATTTTTAGTTAATCTTTGAAGCAAGCCCAGGGTTTAAAAATCAACAGATGGTGATCCCCTGTAAAACTTTCAAATGCTATGAATTGAATACATACTTGAATCCTTTCTCTAATCTACAGACAGCAGTGACTGGCATTCTGATTTTCTTCCTGAATCTGATGCAATACCCTGATACTGAGTCTCTGCAACAAATATCAGCCATTATGTTCTAGATAGAGAAGCATTTTGCCAGGTGTGACAGGCATATATTAATCCCAGAGCTCATAGGCTAAGGCAGGAAGATTGTGAATTCTAGGCCAGCAAGTTTGAGGACATCCTGGATTATTATATTGAATGTCTGGGTAACGAATATTGAGCTTGCATTTAACCAACAGAACACAGGGTTCAGGCTTTAACTTAGTGGTATAGCGCTTACCTAACATGCATAAGACCCTAAATTTGATCTCTAGAATATAAACAAAAAGGTCCTACCAAAATAATATCAGGAAACATATAAATCTTATTTATTTGAATATTCATCCCTTATTCACAAAAGAATTGTGTATCTTAAAATTAGTCTAACACATTAGAATTTGAATACTTTTCTATTATTAAGTATGCCACATCTCTCTATAAAACATCTATTTTGCAAAAATAGTTCTAGTGCCTCATAATTTCCTGATGTTTTGCTTTGAAATAAATATACCAAGAGAGTAGTATTCCATCTCTAATTTATGTAAAATTTATCAATTAATTTGTTCCTTTGTAGATTCAGTACCCATAGAAGAAACATGAATCCTTACATGGATAAATTCTATCTCTTTCAGTCTGCAGACTTTAGTTTTGTCTATTTATTTATTTTCGCATGACAGATAACTTCAAAATAGAAGTGGAATTCTAGTGTAGCATATATAGTCTGTTTTAGCTCTGTTTTGTGCACATCAAACTGTTGAACAAGTGCTCTCATTGCTGGATCCCATAGCCTTTATTTGTACAGTAAAAAACTGCACATAGACAATCTATGTTTCTTAGAAGAATTCTAAATTCCCCTTGAACTTTATCATGGTTTCAGGTCATTATCCAGTTAACCAATGGTTTGCTTTTAATTGAAATTTTATGATAATATATGATAAGATTGTCCTTCTTGATGACCAACCTTGTCCAAAATAAGATGTCAGATACATTGATCCCTGTACTACACAGAATATTACAGCATTACTTACTGTGGATAAATACATTTTGGGGACATTTACATATACATATGCCTTTGAAAGCTTTTGTTAAAGTACCAGTTTTCCTAACTTTCAAAACTTTCCCTGCGGTTGAGCAATGTCTACTAGTAGCCAATCTTATATAGACTTGTCACTTTATCGCATTAAAGTTAATAACACCTGTGACTACTTAGTGAAAACATTTGGCCTTTTATTTAGGTCACAAGTATCTGGCCAACACCCAGCCAGTCAGCTATTCAAGCACCGAGTTTAATTAATTAAAAGCTATTTTTAATGGAAACACCCATTGAAGCAGGATGACTAATTATATACCCTGACTATATAAGCCCTACAAAGCTTAGGAGTGTCTTCATAGGCTTTTATGGGGAATCAGAAGAGAGTGGCCACCATAAGGTCTTTTAGCTGAAATAAACTCTCAGCTTCTGCTCTTGGACCACAGCATTCCAGATCGTTATGCCTTCCTGGTGCAAACCTCTCAAGGCGTTTCACAAGCCTTGACACTTGCATAGGATTTAAACTGTTTTGTGGGCAAAGCCACATCCATTTCGGGTTTTAGATACACTTTCTGTAACTATGGTCAGCCAGGTCACAGGCAGGAAAGAACTACAGATGACAGATATTCACTGGGAAACAGCCCCAGCACTCGTGTATGGACTCTAGAATTCAGCTGTGCTCTTTATCAGTCACAAATCTGGGTGGATTTTTGTCCATTCTCCTGGAGGCAGTGCTGTTTTGTCCCATGTCACTTTATCTGCCATGTCCGGACTGTTTAAAGACCCGCACACTGGTTTTCATGCCATCCATCTGACAGGCTCTAATTATTTCTGCTCTTTTCTCTCTTGTCCAAGCAAGAGGTTACATGTTTTATTATTTCCCTCTTAGTTTGAGAATACTGTTTTCAGAAAGCCAGATGGACTGATTGATTTTCACAAGTTATCTACTGTGCTATTCTTCATTGATTACCATGTAAGCAGTGTCAAATTGGCTCACAGTCACTTGTGTGTCATCCCCAGACTTCAGCTCTGCTCTTCTTTTTAACACAGGCCCCAGGGAAAACTGGCTCATACCAACACAGATGCTTCTGATAAAAAAAAATACCAGTACACCAATGTAATTGTTAAAATGTGAAGAGGAAATGACTAGTACAAAAATTCTAAAACATCTGCATAAACTATTTTTTAAAGAAAAACTTCCCCTTGAATTAGCATGTCATAAGGGAATTGGAATACTATTATTCTATTATTCCTTTTTATTTTTCATTTTCCAGAGAAGAAAACCGAGGCTCCGACTAGTTAACAATTACCTACAGTCTCTTAAAGGAAACGTCAGACTTGTGACACAGAGTTCAGTGTAGTTAGAACACAGAACACGGAAACTTTAACATCTATGTGGCTCAGTGAAGTCATGCACGCTACGGTTAAGAAAACTCAGTAATAACAACCCACAATGCCAGACTAGACAGCTGATTCTATGAGTTTGGAACAATTTAAGTTGATACTGATCGTGGTATTTACTCTTTTTTTATTTTAATTGCTGTTTATATTTAAGATATATAACAGATGAGCCACATATACTTGAGTATTTGCAATAATGAAATGAAGTAATAAACAGCATTTTTGAGTAATAAGAAAATTATGACATCATTTGTATTAATGGGAGATTTTTGGAAACAAATGTATTATCTTATGGAAAGAGCAATTATTAAGCAAAAGCCTAGGATTCAGTGTTCTTTGTTTGCATGGCATCCATGTTGTACATTAGCTCTTTGGACTTGCTCACCTTAAATATTTGCTGCTTTGGATTCTTAGTCTTGCATCTCCCGATCCCTCTCTGTCTCCTGACACTGGTGCAGAGAATAGTATTTTTAAAAGATCAGCTTTCTAATGTACTGGAGGAGGAAGGTAACTGAGGTGTTGATATAAATGGCTCAGAGTATATGCCAAGGGTCAACACCACGTTGTCTGCATACAAAGAGCAGTTCTAACTGTCTTAGAATTTACTCATCAGCCAGGGAACGAGACTTCATAATATCAATTGAACTTAGTTCTAAAATTTAAAAATGAACTGTACCAACAATTGTTCATGTATTTCTTGTTTGTAGCCAAAACTAGTTTTTTGTTTTTTGTTTTGTTTTGTTTTGTTTTTTTGGTTTTACTTTTCGGTACCAACTGAAACACAGATAAAATTATATTCATCTACTAGGGCAAATATTTATTTTGTCATTATTAAGTTCAATGTCTTCTATGTTGACTTTCAAAGTACAATCTAAACATGAAAGTTAAGGCATTAGTTATATTAGTTACTTCCATATGACTGTCAAGAAGTACCTGACACTGCAGCTTCCTAGGGTGAAGACTGATTTGGGCTCACACTTCAGAGAATGTTCAGTTCCTCATCACGGAGTAGAAGGCAAAGCATCTAGAACACAGGTGGTGCTGGTCATACCATATCCAGAACACAGATGGAAACTAGGGGTGGATATAACCTTTAAATGCTACCTCTAGTGACTTTTTTTTACCAGGAAAACCCACCTAAAAATTATAGAGCCAGTTCCAATCATAACACAGGAAGCATGTACTTTCTATTTTGGTCAATTTTGTACTCATAGAAAGAAAGAACACACTAGCTACCATCTACCATCAAAATCATTTGGATTGCTCCTGAGCAAAAATCATTTACAGCTTAGCTATTCTGTCTTATAATTTAGCATCAGTTTCATTCTACTCAATAAATAGTATAAGAATGCATTGTTCAGACACTCAGACAATCTGTATATAAACTCAATAGCAATAAGAATAATTACTGATAGACAAGCATTCTATTATATCATTGGAAGGACAAGGAGTTTGCCTTATTTTCAATTCTGGGATAATTCTGGGGGAAATTACTTATACTAATACTAGCTGTCAAAGTTTTGTGTACATTATTTCACGTACTTAGCAAAATAAATGTCCCCGAGCATTAGCTCTTTTCAGAAACATTTTTCTTGGGAAAACTTTTGATAATAAATTGGCTTCAATCTTCAATGTTCATTCATAAAATTACACATCCATTTATACTACCCATATAGATTATGATTGGAATTTTAAATATCAAGCAAGTTTATAAAAATCAAAGTAAAAGTCACCTTTACTACTACCTACAGAATATCTTATCCATGAATCAGATATTATAAACCATAGTTTGTTACTGTCTTTTAACATTAGGGTTAGATTTGTTGCTTCCTAATATTTTTACTTAAGTTCTAGGGCCCATATTTTATATTTCTTTTAGCTTTTAATAACTAAGGGATGGTACCATTTTGTCCTTTCCCCCAGCTTTATTAACATATAATTGACAAATAAAAACTCATTTGTTTAATGTATGTAAACCTCTCTGTGTTTAACTCTTACACATGAAAGAGCTTGTCATGAAGAGTATTCATAGACTATTTTATGTGATAAATAATAACATGTTAAAGGCAACTCATTTGTGATTACTTGAAAGTAGCACAAAGGTTATGCTAATAAAGGCGTAATGCTGTTTCCTCTTCCACTGTGAAAAGTTGTTATTAAAGCTATAGTGTGCATATGTAAGTCTACAAATGTTGTTAGCACAAGTAGGGGACCACAATAAGAATCTACAGAGACAATAGAAAATGCAAAATTCACTACAAATCGACAAAATTATACTGAAAAGTTTCTGCACCCCAATAAGCCTCTCCTTTGAGGCAATAGTACAAATCAGACCAAATCAGTCCGAATTAGACAAAGCCCAGGTTTAAGGGATACAAAGGCTCCAAGATGACTTTTCAGCCCCCCCCCCCCGAGGAGACAGGAAAGGAAGAGCAGAAAACCACGTGTTTGTGTTTGTTCTCTGTGCAGTTTAAATGCCCTGTAGTGTGGTTTTGAGCATCTCTGGGAAGAGGTCATCATTTGATGGGCTTTCTTCATGGCTGAGTCTGAACTGAGGCAACTCCCAGGGGAGAAGGTTTGGGGGGAACTTTAATCCGAACAATTACATTAGTGTATTAACAGCTCAGCTATAGAAACTCATTTTTGAATGACTTAGAAAAACTATATAAACTTTCCTAATGACTTAAATCACTTCATGTGTTAACAAATGAAGGAAACAGAAGTATTCCCCAGATTATGTGGCTTTTATTACATAGAAAGTGCATATGTATACACGGTGAAGAGTGCACATGTATTTGTATGCAGAGAGAAATAAAACATACAATTGGCACCTTTATTATTGTAAAAGTTTTTTTCTAGCCTTTAAAGATTATTATATATTCTAAAACAGTTCTTCTGGGGATGTACAATGTGATTAAATTATAATACTGTTTAGTGTAATTTTTGAATTTATAATGGTTCGGGGGCATATGCATAATTTATATAAGTTTATGAAGAAAAATAGAATTTTAATCAATATAAAACATATACATAGTATATACATGAAGTTATGACTAAGTAATGAAAAATGGTTCTTCTGAGCACTCTGAAATCCAAAACACTGTTTATAAGAAAAAAATGACCCCTTGAAAATCATGTCTCCCCTGCTGTTCCTGGCACCATGGCCAGACTTCAGAGAAACCTGGTCTGTGTGTTTTGCTGGGACTCAAGGCATCCCCAGCCTTAAAAGGAAAGTGGTGAAGTTCCTTGCTTTCTGCTCCCTCCGTCATTATCCCCCTCTCCCCCACCCCTACCCCAACCACCACCCAAACCTGTGATTAGGTGCTTAGTTGTGCTTGGGGGAGTGACTGTTGGTGGGGATTTGAAACTGAATACCCAGAAGGCCTCTGGGTAAATCCTCCAGCACCTCAGTTCCTCCAAACACACACACACACACACACACACACACACACACACACACATACAATTTTCCTCCTGCAGCTCCTGAGCAGCTGCCCACTCCCTCTTAGCCCCCAGGCAGGTCAAGGTTTTGAGTTTTTACACACACACACACACACACACACACACACACACACACATTTTGGTCATAATCTCCCTAATTTCTTTCTAGCTTTTTAGTTCCAGAACCACCCTCAACTGTTAAAGGCGCTGGCAAACAGCTCACTTTTCCTATCACACTCCCAAGGTCCCGCGGGCAGAGTAAGTGATCTCACGTGCTGATGGACGTCAGCATTCCTAGGGTCAGCCAGAGACCCAGGAGGAATCATAGACAAGGCAGGTATTGCTAGTTTTGCAGTCCTTGTAGAAGATTGGTTTGAGAGTGCACAGGGGGAGTCGTGTTGAGAGCCGGTCTTAAAATGGAGAACCAGGGAACTTGATTTCCTGGTAGCTACATTCCTCAACTGGCTTTTAACCGTACTCGCATTCAGAGCAGGGGAGGGTTTTTATTTTGCATGTAGGGAGTCCGTAGAAAAGCATTCTTGGCCCTCATTCCTGTTTGCCAGGATCAGATTACTTTTTACAGACTGGAGCTGG
>JAQHUG010000011.1:11547769-11585117 GCA_028555095.1 Dicrostonyx torquatus
TGTTAAGACAGTGTTAGGATCCAGGGACTAGGGAGATGACTTAAAGGGTAAAGGCATTTGCTCCGTGCTTGATATTTGAGTTTGATTTCTGGGACCTACATGTTGGAAGAGGTGAACTTACTTTGGCACATTGTCCTCTGTCCTACAAATATGTAAGGTGTTGTAAACACACAGACACATAGACACACACAGACCAGACACACACACAGACAGACAGACACACACACACAATTAAATGAATAAATAAGAATACTTTTACTTGTTATCTTTTGATTAACAGAAAGAAAACAATGCTACATTCATTGTAGTTTTATTGCTGAGATGTTCCATGAAGGCGGTGGCTGATTGATTTATCTGGTCCTATTTAACATTGTTACAACTCAAATAGTAATAGGTGAGGAAAAAATTCATCATTTCCTGCAGTTGTAGCTGGATATTCCCATTTCATCATATAAATACCACAGGAATTTTATCTTGTCTTCCTCTTCGCATAAATTTTGCGAGCTTGGAAATTCCCTTAACCGTAATCTTGCTTGTTAACTCTGTCTACGGCAGGCTAGGTTTTGGGAAAAGTGTTAGAGAGCGACACAATGCTATTGCATTCCAACGACTCCTATCACAGACAACCATCACCCAGGTGTCCTTGTTTATTCCCATAACTCTGTACCCACACATCTCCTTTCACCTTACAACCCACGCTCCATATTTACTAGCCTGGTGTTCTTTCCTAATGCAGAATTAAGCTTTGATAAGGTGTAAAACCAGGGTTTTCCATCGACTAGCATAGTTTTATTTTGAGTGTGTTTTGACACCATCAAAATGCAAAAGTCATATTTTCTCCAGTCCGCCAAGGGTTAACAGAACGTCTACTTGGAAAAGGTTGTCTATGGAATGGAAAGGGGGAGAAAGTTACCTTATGTCATATTTAATAAAGAGCTAACAGTCATCAACATTTGCATTTGACTGTGTGAGACTCATAATGTCACCTTTGTTTTTTGCTTTTATGCATTTTTTTTTCTAGGAGATTTCATAGGAGGTGAAGGTGAAGGTGGGCTGAGGTGAAGCTTAGATAAATATTGGAAGCCATGAGCCATTTAAACTGGGGTTTCCTAAACACTTTCCACCCTTAATTACTTTTCCCCCCAAATTTTATATGGCCGAAATCTGTCAGTATTCTGCATATTTGTAAAAGTCAAATGCTTCCTGGTTATAAAGCTTAAAAGACATTTGTCGAAAATATTATTTTCTATTTTGTATACATTGTCTATAACTATTTATTAAAATATATGAAAATTTTCACACTAATAATATACATGGGTTTATTTTACCTTAAAAATTAAAGTTAAGCTAGGCAGGGTTGTCGCATATCTTTAATCCCAGAACTCAGGAGGCAGAAGGAGGCTCTGAGTTTGAGGTCAGTATGGTCTACAATGGGAGTTCCAGGACAGCCAGGGAAGTTACACAGAGAAATCCTATCTTTAAAAGCCAAAAAGAAAAAAAAATAAAATTAAAATTTTTTGAATATTTGCATAGGATGTGAAGTGTACCTTTTAGGTTTGATGGGCCTTTAGTTATAAGCATCAATGCTGACAGTGTAGCTTTTCATAAACACATCGTGTGAACTGCAAGAAGTATGTTTATGAACTATGTCAGAAATTGTTAGAAAGCCCGTCTTCAGCCCAAGTCAAAATTCATGTAACTTTATATGAAATTAAAGTCAGCAACTAGAAGAGGACGATTTGAAACTGAACATTCTAATAAAGTGCACTGCAAAGATATTATTTTTTGATACATGCTCAGGAATTTTGGTAGGAACATATTAAAAAGTATGTTTTCATAATTACATTATTGTATCTCTTTAAAAAAAAAGCAAAATTTATATCTAGCAATTGTTCATGTTGAATATAAGCCATGTGCCTCTCTTAGCAGCAGTTACTCTTGTGTGGAGTGACCCCATGCAGGGTGCCAAGTAAGCTTGCATGTTCAGAACCAAGACTACAGTGAAACGCCTTAGATCCATTGTATGCTTGATTCTAACTAATTTGGGGTGATTGCACATTATAAAAACTCTCATTTCTGCCAATTTTTTTGGACCCTTGCATTCAGTTTCTTCAAGACTATGAGTTTTGATTCACAATTGAAAAGCCTATGTTTAAACAGTGTCATTGGCATTTTAGATGGGACAGTTCTTGCTGCAAGTGACCCTTTCGTGAATTGTAAGATATTGTGTTAATGGCCTTGACGCAGTAGATGTCAATAGTGTGTAGCAACTGATGTGTAAACTAGTAGTATATGTCAACATTGACAGTGTGTTTTGAGATGTAATCTGGTGTAAAAGATCATCCGACATCCAATGAATCTTTAGCTTAAAAATCAGTTACAGTAATAAGAAAGAACTAGAGACTGGCCATTGGGAACCAGTCAGTCTTAATTCACCCCCATTGCTCCTCAGCTCACTATCTTTCAGTAAGATTATCATAATTTCTAACACAAATGTCAATACTATAAAAGACCTCATAAAGTGTCTGAATTTCAAGAGTAAAGACTTCTTCTACAGAGGTTCAAGTGACCAAAAAGTTTCATTTCAAAGCAGTCCTGTGCAAGACAGATACATTGTATCCATATCATAGTTTAAAGGTGAACCTAGGAAATGGAGAATTTTTGTATAGAATCCAAAGAAAAATGTTTCCAGATTTCCAAATGTTGTTATTATGTATGGATTGTATCATAGTGTTTCTATATAATACTTGACTGACAAACATATTGTATAAAGTAATTATTCTTAGTCATTCCTACTGATTCTTATTGCTTTGAAATTTGGTTCTCTGTGAAGTACACAGTTATACTGCTAAGTTTAATATATTCACATTCAACTATATTGTTGTCTGCTATATTCCTTTAAGAAAACCTGTTTTTAAATTCTACACACCAATTTCAATGTCTGGTCCATTTGGATAACTAAAAACTAATGTTAGATTAACCATTCCCCTTCAGTTTCTCCTGATTTACATGTAGCAGCTTATATAAAGAAAAAGTTTAGGACTCTGTATTTGGCATTGTAATGTCATGTATAAGTATATATAAGTATTTCACTTAATTTCAATTTGTGACTTCAAGACATAAGTTTTTAATTTATCTTCTCTTGCTTTATTCACAGGAGTTATTCAGTATAATGTTTGATAGTATGAATTTTGAATTTCTAAGCAAACCCGTCCTAACTGTGTGAAATTTGTGGCTCTAAATTTAATTATTAATGAGTGCATATTTTGTGTTCCTATTTGATGGCAGATATCACGTTAAATACCTAACACTCAATATTGTATGTCAAAGAAAGAGGATCATATAATTATACTGAGAGGGATTCTTTTTACAAATAGTGCTAAGATACGAACACCAACTTGAAGTGATCATTAGACTATGAGGTATTCTAAATTAAAAATGTTAAAATTGGTTGTAATCTCCTTAGAACCTCTAAGTTTGTGTATGATGTGACTTAACACACTTACTTGTGGCTCGAGTCATTAAAATTTTATTGATTTGTGAGGTTTCTAATTCATCTATACATTACACTACTTTGTGAGCTCATAGATATGATGCTAAGGACAGATCGAGGTGATGGAACATTTGGGGTGCACACTTGATGTTTACTCCTGCTACCCAGGTCTTTCCTTTTGCTCTCTACTTCCTGGCTGTGTGAGATGGGCATCTCTGTTCTATTGAGTCCTCTCCACCATGATGATTTACCTTACCAATTCCAAGACATAATGCAGCAACCTGACCATGGTTTGTAATTTCTAAACCATGAGCCAAAATAAAGTTTTCCTTCCTTGGGTTCTTTTCTCAGGCATTCTGTCACAGCAATGGAGTCTGATTAATACTCTCCAAATCAGAAAGCAAAACCAACACAAAGTATATCTCAGAAATGTTATGTATTTACACATTTTTATTTTCATATAGCAACGCTTTGCAAAATCAGTCTTGGATCTCAACAGCTACAACTGCATTCACCAGATAAGCAATATTTATTATGTTGCATCACAAAACAGGTTATCACACTAAGTTTGTATTTTCAATCTTTTGTTGTGTATATATTTGAAGATAACACGGCTTTCTCCAGACAGCACACTTCCAAAAATTGATATGCTAGGGCCTGAACTCCCACAGTTAACTAAATTAAGAAACAAGCCTTCTTTCTAATGTTTCAGAGTTAATTTTTTATCCATATCAGGTGATTAAATTTTGTACTATTCAAAGAACACAATTATTTATTAAGGAAATATTAAGAATTCTAATGTGGTTTAATGTTTGTGGATGTTTATTTTGACTCTGTTTTAATTTTGATGCTTTTTTATTTTTGGGAAACACGAAGGACCATCATTATTCCTCAGCAGTGAAGCATTTGAATGTACTTGCTATATTAAGGAACTTAGTAGTAGATCTGTCACTGAGAATGTGCACATTCCAACCCAACACCTGTTGGCAACATAGTGTGCCAGAGACAGTCTTGTAAGTCATTCCTGTCTTTGTATCTTATAAAGATCCACAGAAAAGGTGATTAGGAAATATTTGTCAAGTACGTGAATCAAAACTCAGTCAGAATAGTATCTGAAAATAACTCATTTTCAAAATCCTAAGCCTACAACAAAATATCCTTTATACATGACAAAATACAGGCAAGTCATGACAGATTTGTTACCTACATTCGGTAGTCCCCATTGGCAGTCACATTCAGTGAGTCCGATTAGGTCATATGCTCATTCAGTCCTGGTCCAGCTTGGATTTGATGAACTCCCAATAGATCAAGCACACTGTCTCTGTTGATAGGCCAGTCCCTCACAGTCTAGACAAACTGAGGGCTTTGCAGTAGACACTGTGAGTTCATTGTTCTCAGAAGATAATCTTGTCATGATAAAGGTCAATAATTTAGCACCTTTTAAAATTTATTTAACCCACATGTCTAAAGTATCCACCTTAAAATCTTGGAATATCCCCATGCTTTTTATTTTTAGTTGTGAATTGAAATTAATATCTGTTGCCCTTATAGAACTGTGACCATTAAATGATTTAACACACTAGCTGATATGAGAAAAAGGCCTGGAATATTGAAGTTCTTTTGATTTCATTGCTACAAATTTTATTGTTGTACTTTTGAAATTTGTTATGTGGTGTGCGTGTCCGGATGTAGGTATGTGTGCGTGTGCCTGCGTGTGTATGTGTGTGGTGTGTCTGTGGGTGTGGTGGGAGTACTTGGCACTGTAGGCATGTGGAGGTGAAAGAACAATTTGTAAGAGTAAGTTCTGCACTTACCTCATGTGCATTCTGAGGATGGATCATTAACCTCCGTCATAAACATTGTACATTTTAAGTGCTGAGTGGAAGGCTGACGATGTCTTTGGTAATTTCTTCACCGAGTACATGATTCAGGATCATTACATAATGTGATGAATAATTTCCCTTAACTCTCACAACAAATCTCTCATGCGTCATAAATCACACTGGAGTATAAATTGTGTCACTGATTTGCTAGCGTTCTTTTGAAAGGAATTGTGAAACACACAGTCCATGTGACTTACACTCACAATGGAAATGTGGTTTCAACAGTTCTCCAAAAAGACTCTTAGCAGTTATACAGTCCCCTTACTTTTTAACTCAAGAAAACTGTTTTTATCTACCTCTTGATAAACACTTCTTTATATTTTAATTTACATTTGAAGTCATGCAATGGTTTATTTGTGCCCTATATTTACAATAACAAGGGAACGGATAATTTATGTAACTATGGTGTTCAGAAATATAATCTTAGGGAAGTGATTAAGGTTTCAAGGATAGGGAGGGGCTGCATATGGCCACGTGATGTCTCCATGTCTTGCCACAGGATGCTCTATGATACTTTGGAATTTTTATCAGCAAGAAGTCCTTATTAGATGAAGTTCCTAGGCTGTGTGCATTTATAACTGTAAGCCACACTATACCTTTATTCCTCTTTAGAAAGTAGTCTGTTTCAAGTATTTTGTTAGATAGTAATCAAAACCAAACTAAAGCATCAGTTCTGTCAATAGCAAAAAGTGGATATGCTACCAAAACTATGAGCATGCATACTCCAGCTTCAATCACTTCCTAATATTTCTACATCAAAAAAATCATTCTTTAAGCCATCATCTTTCCATTCTTCCCCCAACACTCTTGTATAGGCTGGTGGGAGGTGGGCCTGGGTGAAGGACGCTAGTCATTTAGGGCAGGTCTTCATGGCCATGTTTCCTTCCTGTTAGAAATCTGTTTTGTGTATGTACCACATTATAAGCTGTCTTCTATTTCATGTCTACCAGATTCCCTACTTCACATGTGCCATACACTACCATGGTATCCTTCCTAAGTATATGGAACCAAGCATTAGAATGAAGTCTCTGAAACTGAGTGAATCCTTCCTTGAATACTCTATGCCAGATACTTTGATACAGCAATGCAAAAACTGATATATGATACCACTTTTGTAACAGATTCCTGCATAAACATTATCTTTGTTTATCGCTATTAAGGCTATTACCGTTTGTCTACTGATGTCAACCATGCTTGTATGGAGTTGGCATAAGCACTTGCTCAATGAAAGAATGGCTGCATTGAATATAAAATCACAGAACTATTTTTGGCTCCTACTTATATACTCTGACTTTAAGACTCCTATACAAAGGGAAATGCCTCATCCTATATCTTCCTTTGTCATGCTCTCAGCCATTATTATCACTGTATCTGAGAACATGCCAAGACTAATTTTAAAAGATTAAATAAAAAAGAAAACATTCCACTTGTTTTCAGTGACAGTGTACCCTTCCCATAACCAGCTAGAAAGGCAATTGAATAAAAATGCAAAAGCTTCACATTCCTATCTTAGAGTACATCTTCCTATCCTGTAGTCACGATGTCAAATTATGTCCCTCGTTAAAAGTAGAAGCAAGAGAAGGCATTAATGATAAACCATCTTTCTGAGTTTACACAGGTGATGACAGAAATATAATGCTTTTTGTTTTCCTTTCAGATCTCCAACTAAAGACATGGATTCCGAAGAGAAGGAAATTGTGGTTTGGGTTTGCCAGGAGGAAAAGATTGTCTGTGGATTAACTAAACGCACCACCTCCACCGACGTCATCCAGGCTCTGCTGGAGGAGCATGAAGCTACCTTTGGAGAGAAGCGGTTTCTGCTGGGCAAGGCCAGCGACTACTGCATCATAGAGAAGTGGAGGGGCTCAGAGCGGGCCCTTCCTCCCCTGACGAGGATCCTGAAGCTGTGGAAGGCTTGGGGAGATGAACAAGCCAATATGCAGTTTGTTTTGGTTAAAGCAGACGCCTTTCTCCCTGTTCCACTGTGGAGGACAGCTGAAACTAAACTAGTGCAAAACAGTGAAAAGCCATGGGAGCTCAGCCCTGCCAATTACATGAAAACTTTACCACCGGACAAACAAAAACGAATCGTCAGGAAAACCTTTCGGAAACTGGCGAAAATTAAGCAGGACACGGTTTCTCACGATCGAGACAGCATGGAGACTTTAGTTCATCTAATTATTTCTCAGGATCACACCATTCACCAGCAAGTACAAAGAATGAAAGAGTTAGATATGGAAATTGAGAAATGTGAAGCAAAGATCCATCTGGACCGGGTAGGGCACGATGGGGACAATTATGTTCAGGAGGCGTATTTAATGCCCAGGTTTAGTGAAAATGAGCCAAAGCTAGATTTTCCATCTGAAGACAGCCAGGCTCTGATGGACCTGAACGAGGAGGGGATGGCACAGCTGGAAGAACGATTGCAATACTACCGGGTGCTCATCGAAAAGCTATCCGCTGAAATTGAGAGAGAGGTGAAGAGCTCTGGCCTCCACGGGAGTGAAGACACAGAGGGGGCAGCGGCCTGGGAACTCGAAAACTCTGATTTAGAGAACGTGAAGTGTGATTTGGAGAAGAGCATGAAAGCCGGTCTGAAAATCCACTCTCACTTGAGTGGCATCCAGAAAGAGATTAAATACAGTGACTCACTGCTTCAGATGAAAGCAAGGGAATACGAACTCCTAGCCAAGGAGTTCAGTTCACTTCACCTTAGCAGCAAAGATGGATGCCAGCTCAAAGAAAATAGAGGAAAGGAATCCGGCGCTCCCAGCAGCGGGGAGGAGATCCCTCCATTAACTCCAAGGGTGTTGAACACATACACAAACGACACAGATTCGGATACTGGCATCAGCTCCAACCACAGCCAGGACTCTGAAACGACTCTTGGCGATGTACTGCTGTTGTCAACTTAATTCAGATGCCTTCTTTCTGACAATTAATCATGTTTTGTGTGATTGAACTAGAAACTCTGTTCCATATACGACTCTGAAAGTGTAAACCATGCTAAAATATCCAGTAGTTAATAAAAAAAAAGAGTGAATATCATTGTTCGTTTACATATAGTGTTTCCAATTTGAGTTAATTACAGGTTCAAGCAATGAACTGTGTTCTAGTCCATGGTTAAATAACACAGAAACAATGTAATGGGAACTGATTGACAATTCCCCCACATGAGACACAAATGGCATGAACCTGAAAACAGTTCTCAACTTTGTTGATCAAACTATCCGTGCCGCAAGCTGACAACATTGTATCATTAGAGTGTTTAAAAGTCTATAAAGTACAGCTTTGCTCCTATGTTGCATGTGTCATAGATGGATTAATTCAAATTTTGCTTTTTCAGTTCTCAGGTTGTAAAATGTATTCTCTCTGTAAGTGTGTGTGTGTGTGTGTGTGTGTGTGTGTGTGTGTCTTCTTGCCTGCTGTCTGTTTAAGTCTAAGGGACAAGAAGCTGTTGGGACATGCATAATTCCTGACAGTGAATCAGTTTGGGCACAGAAGTGGCAAAGTCAAATGCTATAGAACTCAGCTTTTTCCCCCTAAGCAGGTCTATCATGATCACAAGCTAAACGTAAGTTCTTCCTATCTACCCATTAGATCTTCAATCAAACAATGCTGTAGGTTCATTATTTTGGACGTTAGAGTGTAGGTTCCTGAAAAACTCAGTCATTATTGCATTTATACCCTTCTAACTGCGTACACTGAAGTGGAATTTACTGTCCTTTGTATATATAGCAGTGTTTTGTTCTTTGCCAATAGAGTAGAATTGAATGTTTATTCTAGTATCCCGTAACCCAGCTGTCAGGATTTCCAGGGTGATTAAAGGAGCTCAGTACTTTTAAGCTGTCCTAAGCACACTAAGGGAAATTCAAGAGATTGAATGGATTATCTGGATTCTGTCTTCACTCTCAATTAGAATGTTTTGCTTGATTTTAAAACAGACGTTTCCCCTTTTTCCTACCCTCCTGCTAGCTCACTTTTTCTTCTCATCTCTCTTTTCCTTCTCCCTTCTTTAAAGCTAAGGCAGGCTGCATCAGAGCCAAAATAATTAATTTATTATTTTGGTTGTGAACTGAATACCAGTGTACCTCATTTTCTTTAGTTGGCCAATTTCACACAGGCCGGGCTACATAAAGCAGATCTGTTAGTTGATGTATTTATGGTATGTATGCATTAGGTATTATTCCTAGAACATTTCTCTTTTATGCAAAATGATGCAAGCTTTAACTGTTTTCTCTTCTAAAGTTTGAAAATTTTAAAGTATTTATCAGTTTTATTATGGACTCAAAGTCTTTAATTTGCTCTTTCCAAATGTCATGCCTTCCCCCCAGCCCCACCCCATGCTTTACTTGCTTCCTGTATCTTTGGGAAGATGCTTGAATTTCCATAGAGCTCCATATCTGGGAATCACCTATGCTACCATTTCTTTAAAAATATATAATTTCAGGTCATACAATAAGAATTTCTATTCCATGGAAATAAATAAATAATCACATTCACATAAATTGTAATTTTAAAGGAAGAATGGATCAGCCATTTGTGAAAGGGAAGTTCACCTGGTTAACAGTCCATTAGATCACTAAAGCATACACTAAAGTGTTGAACATATTTATTGTTACCAAGAGAGATCAAATTCAGAAGACTATCATAAATGATAAGCCATTTGGTTTCTTGTTTTCCTGAAATGAAGGCTGTCTCTTTGGAGTTTGTGTTTAGTAACACAATATAAATAACACATATAAATGTTGTGCATCGTATTATGCAAATGGATGACAGTTCCTAAATTCAAAAATGGTCATGCTAAGAATTGTTACAGGATTTTACTGCAGGGGGGGTTTCAAGACAGGTTTTCTCTGTCATTTTGGAGCCTGTCCTGGTACTTGCTTTGTAGATCAGGCTGACCTCAAAGATTCAGAGATCCCACATCTCTCTGTATTTTACTTTTAAGAATGTTTAAAACACCTTGTAAAATGACGAGTCCTTATAGTCCTTGTAGAGTTTACACTTTTCCTTCATCATTAAAATATATTTGTATCCTTGGTTGTTACACTAAGTCACATAGTAATTAGTTTCCACTGTGAAATTCTAATAGAGTTCAATATAACCATATTTATGCAGATAGAAATCATGAATGATCTCGTGGATACTATGCTTTTTATTGTTCAATTGATGGTTAAGCTTATAAATACAGGACTTGAAAGTTTAATGCTTTAATTATCTAGAGAAACTTAGTGAATTACAAACCCTTAAGTAGCCTAGCAGATTAATCACGAATTAGCCATATGCAGCTAGAAGAGGCAAGCCACAGTTAATGATACTTGTTTTTTCCAGGACTGGGTTCTCAGAGCACACCTTCTGCATTCCTTGATCAGATGGCCTCTTTCACTCTACTCTTACTCTATACTGAAATGCTGTTGACTTTCTTTTCTTTCCTTTTTGTCTTTCTTGTTTTTCTTTTTAATTTTTTCTTTTGTTTGTTTGTTTTCTTTTGTTTCTTAAGACAGGGTTTCTCTGTGTAGTCCTGGCTGTTCTGGTACTCCTACTGTAGAACTCAGCCTCCCAAGTGCTGTGTGCCACCACACCCAGCAAATACCTACATTCAATGTACTTTAAGTCTTCTTTTCTTTTGAACAATTGTGTTCCATTTTGGTAGTTCTAATCTATTATGTTAGATGTATTTCTTTTCGGCTTCTCTTATATATTAGGTTGTATATATTTATGTAACCATTTAACTCCACTCACCCAGCAGAGTTTTTATCTTGTTCTTTTATTATCTGCCTTTCTAACTTAATTAGTTATTGTCAACGTCTTAGTTTTTGTTCCCTTAGTGAAGTGAATTGTTACTTGTAAAGGATTTTAACGTTTTATGATTTTTTACATTATATTTACTTGTGCAATTTGTATATAAACATGCATGTAAGCAGGCTTAATAATATTAACTGGCATTCTACCTATAAATTTAGGGAGTAAGTACTAAATATTTACATGGCATCATTTTTGATTATCGTAAAAAGTATACATTATTGGGGAGCACTATATGGTATTTCAGTACATATATGCATTGCATAAAATTTAAGTCAGAAAAAACCAACTATTTTATTAAAAGTTTCTGACTTAAAACAACTTATATGACTTTTAATTTAATGGCAATGTTATGACATCTATGTCGGTGAAAGTTTCTGTCCCACAACCAACTCACAAATTAATACACTGAAGTTTGTAATCCTTACAAATACCTGACAAATAGCTCAGGCTTATTGCTAAGTAGCTCTTACAACTTAAATCAATTCATGCACATCTAAACATTGTGCATATAAAAGAAGAAGATTTCATAGCATTGAGTTTAAAGTGGTATATACTCCAGAACTTTTAAATGACTAAATCTCTATCTTTGCATCATTTTTGTTCTTAATTGCAAATTATGATGCTGTAATATTATATAAAAACTTTCTAACCCATTAAATTTTTATTTTTGTATTAATTTAAACCTCCATTGTATATGACAAAATATATTTCTGTGGCTGCATTTTATAAATTTTTAGAGTTATTGATATATTTAAAACATATTTTTCTAGTGACAAAGGAATACTGTTTAACCCTGATAGCTTTTGAAATAACATTGGACTGCTTCTTTTCATATAGCCTTACTGATTTGATAAACTTCATGTGATAAATACAAAGTTTCATTTCTTCAAGTTATAACTGATCCAGAAAAATAAAAGATTATTGTATCCTGTCTGTAGTATTTTCTTTAGTTAAATAGCTATGTTTCAAACAAATTCCATGCTATTCAGAATTATATAATTGCTAAGATAAATGAGCACATTCATATTTGGGGGGGTTGGTTAGTATTTCTTGGCAAAACACATGTGTAGAATATAATATCAAAGTAATCTTTTTAATAGGTTCATATGTACTTGTTCCAAATTGCTATGGAAATATGCCCCAACTTGTGTGCTGATTTTATGCATGGCTTCTTTCTTTTTAAAGTGGATTTATCTTATGTAAGATTGTTCAAGACCTTGCTGGTTCTTTCTACTAGAATTTATTTTGTCACTGTCCTTCTCAAAATAAGCATTCCAGATGGACTGTTTAAATAACTGATCACTGAAGTCATAAGACCCATTACCTCATTTTATAACCATCATCAAAAGTTTCATTAAAGGATTGCATATAACACCCAGCAAAGCATATAGAAATTAGTTTACACTGCTTTCTTTTTCTATATGTCACAATGGTTAGAGGAGAGGGGAACATTTTCTCAATCAAGCAGAATTTGTGCTTTTAATAACTGTTGAAATGAAAAATTGGAAATTTTAGGGCTATTATCAATATATGTCTGAGAATCCCTGATTATATTTGCATTTCAAATAAACAATTTACATGTTGTTCTTTTTAATCAGTTATAGAAGAAGCTGTTATAAGAGACTAAGTAGATGCTACATTTCATATACTTGTGTAATATAATTGGATATTTACTTTTTGGTATAGTGGATACATTGTATAAAGCTCAATTATTTTGGAAAATGAACACTATGAAATCTTACTTCTATTACTGTGGCCCTGCTACCCACATGAATACATTCTGACATTGAAGATGTAAACTATAATTTATGAATTTCTCTAGAAATAAAATATAAATAAATGTGTATTTAGTTACATATTCTGACATATGTAGCATAACATATCCGGAACAGTTAAATGATCTGTTACTTTGCCTTCATATATACATTCTTCTCACTCAGAGATGTGACAATTCTGGAAAGTGTCCCACATCGTTCATATGGAGATTTTTCCTTCTGTCTCACTTTATTCGAATATTCTGATAGCACATTAATTCTGTGATCAGTCACATGGCTTCCTGATGAGCATTTGGGTGATTTTCAATTATTATGTTTTTATAATATCCTTCCAAAAATTTCTGTGAGGCAAGATGTAGAAATATTGGCTCAAATGGTGGCAAATGTGTTTTTAATTTTGAGAACATCTATAATTCACATATGTGGAAATTAATATGTTATGAACTGAATTGAAATTCTGCTCAGCACATACAATATCATTTTTCTATTTGTACATTTAAAATGCCAAAATGAATAGATTAAACTTATGTAGTTGATTTTATGGGTTAATATTTAATGATGTCCTTTCTAGTCATCCTTTAAATGACTGCGAGTGAGATACTTTTCTAATATTGTGATAAAATTCCTTACAGAAGTAAGAATTTCTTTGAGCATAGAGATTCAGAGGGATACGAGTCAATTATGGCAGGGAATGGTGGCAGCATGAAGGAGACATGGCAACAGAAAGACTTGAGAGCCCCATTTGCATACTACAAACAGGAAGAAGAGATAGCGAACTGGAATTGAAATGGCACTGGGCTTTCTAAAACCCAAAGTCCACCCCCAGTAATGCTCTTCCTACAACCATGCCTCTTAAAACTTTTCATCTGGCACCAACAACATCAGACCCCTTGCGGCACATTCTCAATCAAACCTCTCCAGACTCTCATGTCATATTACATAATAAATAATTTCTATCATTTTTATATACATATTTATGTTTCAGTTTTAAACTTTGGAGCAATCTAGCATTGCAGGATTTTTAGTTCTTGAAAATACCAAGACAACTGATTTTTATTTAGATGATTAAAAATTATTCCATAACATTTGGCACAGAACTTTATCCGACACTTATAGAGTGGCATCTATTTGATTGTGTGTGAACGAAATTATAGTTTATATGTTAGATGTATTGCTGGCTTTTCTATATCATTTTCTTGCTATGACTAAACTATGTGTTTATATCATGGTACTATATTATCTCTTCACACCTTTAGGATGCTTTTATTATTTGGTATATTAAAATGACATATATACCCACTACATTTTACAAGACATTTCTTTGATCTTTTTGTTTTTAATTTTTACAATGTGCTCAACCATGTTTCAATCCACAAGAGTATTGGCATTTTAAATTTACTTATGCAAAATTTCTAAATAAACACAGGGAGTGTTGAATTCTTTGACAATAGAACATTTTATCTGAGACCTCTCTGTGTTCTTTAGTAGCACTGGAAAATTTTATTCAGTTCTATCACATGAGATATTAAATTTTACTGGATTCTTCTCCTCCCTGTTACATATTAGTCTATTCCTACTAGATATTCAACTAGAAGTTCAAACAAACAAACAAAATGAAAAATAAAACAAAGGAATGCAAAGAAATTTGGTATTTTTATTCATCGTGTAGAATAAAGTCCACGAGTATATATATCATATCTTCACATAATAAGTTATATTAAAATGGTTGAAAATTATCATTTCCTAATTGATCAACTTAAAGCATTAATTGTCTTCAATATGAATGCTTGTATAAGAAACCATGATCAATGTTTGGCCTACTCTATTTCTTTGTAATGGTACTATTGTCTCTTTTCTAGAGAAGGTTTTGCTATAACAGTCTTTCATTAGTTATAGAATACCTTAAAACCTCAAGCCACTGATGTTTAATATATAGATAGTGCCCCTGTCCCCATAAATTGGGACAAACAAAAATGTTCCTTCCCAACCCCATATATTTGCTCCTACATTATCATTGATTAGAAGCTTGCATTCCCTTCTTTCAAACAAAGAAGCACTATAAGGTACCTTCAGTAGACTTCAAATAAATTGCAAAACTAAAATAATCCATTCTAAGTATAAAATCTATATGAAAATGGAAATGTATGGATACTGCTGATATATTCATCTTGAGGACTTGAGAATTAATATACTTCTACTTTCTCTATGTATGAATTTCTAAACCAAAATAGTTATAATAAAGATAATTATGATTGTTTACTATGTGAAGCATATTTCTGATCTTTTCCTGAGTTTTTGGAGACTGTCAAAATTAGCAAACAAACAGCTAGAGGTAAATGTTAACTTCTAGGAATTAGAAGTTGAGTACTTTAGAAATATACTTGGCTTCCATAAGCCAAATTCTGATCCAAAAATTAATGTAAAAATAAAAAGAAGATACCAAACTGTTGATTTTGGTTATATATGTTATAGGGTGGCATGGAATGGGTAGAGGTATAAAAATATTAATTACTTTTATATTTTTTGAAATCTCTAGTTCCAATATTTTATTTTTATAGAGATGACAAAATGAATATGAAGTAGACTTCTATCTGACAGACATGGAATTAATACTCAAAAAGTGTGTCTTTCCTAACATTTCCACATCTGTCTCTTATTTATTTCTAGAATAGCTAAGTAAGGCCATTATCATCAACTTTAATTGACCAGAGTTATCACTATGATATAAACAGAGACTGTTTATTCATTTCCCAACCCCCAAGAACTGAATAATCACACAATCTATTTTACAACACTGTTTGACCTATCATCTCAGGCTTCTTATTAACTAACTCTTACATATTAAATTAACCCACTTCTATTAAACTATGTATCAATAATAGGCTGTGGCCTATCAGGAAGGTTCTGGTTGTGTCTTCCTCTTTTGGCAGCTACATATTTCCCTGAGTCTGCCTACTCTCTCTATATCTTTGTTCAGATTTCCCATTTGCCTGTACTCTGCTAAACGATTGCCTGAAAAAGATTTATTCATCAACCAATAAAGTAACACATATACAGCAGAGCATTACACATCATCTCCCCTTTTCTGTCTAACTATAAAGAAGGTTTGAACTTTAACATAGTAAAATACATGTAAGAAAACAGTTATCAAGCAAGAATTATAGTTATAATATTTAGTACATTTATATTTGGCAAATTAAGGATAATGCTTTATCATCTATCCTATCTTTATGAGTCTAAAGTTTCATATCTAATTTATATTTTATCAAAACTAAGGAAAACTATAACTTTAACCATCTTTCTTCAACTCCATTGAAGACTCCAGAAGGATGTAATATTACCTAAGTTAATAGGAAGTACATTGTAAGCAACTTCCAAAACTCTAGAATTGACAGGGACATCTCACTATTTGGACAGTCACCCAAAGCTTTTCTGTAATGTGGAGCAATCAATCTTTAGCCTACAGGCCCATAGTATCTGCAGACTTAGTGGTGAAGCAGGAAATTTAAAGCTCTGTTCTGACTTTTTGCCTTGTTCTAGCAAAGTCCATTATTTGCTTTCTTCTGTGTCCTGCAGAATGTCTCTGACAGTTTCTTCTCTGAAGCAGGAACCCTGAAGAACAATCCTGTCTTTAGGAAAATTCAGCAGGAACTTTTTGGTGGATCCTGCATGTCCATTTTATATAGCATATCATCAAGCAGTCTAGGCAAAAAGAGATTCTTGTCCAAATGTGTAGTCTTGTCAAAGTGAAGGCAAGTTTTATAATGAGTTCTTTCAGTGTCCATCAACCTCTCTGAAGTAATTGGTGCTGGCAGAAACAGACATGCCTCACTTTTGAGAAAAGTGTAAGTTCTAAAAACATTTTAAATGCCATATTCTGTAGGTCTTTAAAAGATTTGAAGAATAATTATCCATCTAAAATATATCTCTGTACATCTAGAAAACCTAACTAATGTGACTACAAGACTGACTATGATAGATGACTCTCCATTAATCATAATTTTAAATTATACATTACATTTTTAAATGATTTACACAAACACAATACCTTAATCAAGAGTAGAAATGTACATATAATAAAATTGAACATAATTTGTATCAATAAACCAAAATCCATACCAATGTAAAGTATTTATTTTTATATCATATCCTCCTTTAAATGAAAACAAACATTTATAAGCAAGCCATTTGATAATTTGGTTATAGTTTTCTCAAAACTGTTTCCTACTGCTTGTTTTGCAAAGTATTTCCAGGGTTCACACAGACCTTTCAGAAGGTCTTTTCCATCAAACCAAATTAACCTGGAAGGATTCCCATGTTCTCATCTTCTGTGGAAATAAAAACAGAATTCTTATTCAGAGTAACATATCCTTAAACTCAAATTTTGAAGTCAAGGTACCTTTAAAGTGTATATATTGGTTTAACTTCACAGCATTCAGATTCAAATGTCTCTCTACATTCAAAAAATTCAAAGAAAATGCAATAATATATATTATCCAGACAGTCTTTTCATTTTTACATGACTTACTTTTTATCTATTACTTTTAATATCTATTTTATCATCTTTACTTTTTAAATTTGTGATTATTTGTACTCTTGTCTATACTCTTTTTCCTCTCCCAAACCTCTGTACATTTTTTAAACATACTGTGGCCATTCATATGATTTTATTTTTGGCTGAATCTGTCTTTATTGTGTATCTGTAAGTATTTTCTGACTCGACGCTCTTTTTTTATTTTCTAAATGTTAAGCAAGTGTAGGTATGAACAATTTTGAGCCCTGCTTGTTGGCTTCACCCCTGTCCAACATGGCAAGGTATGTTCACAACCTCTGCAAGCCATGCTCACTGCCCCAGCTCCAGGGATACAGTGGGTCTACGCCACCATTTAGCAACTAGTAGCTCACTGCTTACAAATCCCATTTAAGTGCAGGACTTCCTATAAGAACGAGAGTTTGTGCTTCCAGCATGAACCAGGAAGCCTTCTCTTAAAGCAGCCATGCAGTTATTGCTGCTAATGCTGAGTCAGGAAGCCATCTCTAAAACGGAGCTGCTACTCTGCTCACCACCGGCAAACAGAGTCTGTCTGAAAATATGTGGCTACCAAGAAACTCCAGTTGACTACTGTTTTTGAGTCTGGAAGCACTTTTTGTTTTTAAGTTCTCTTAGGCTTTATGTGGAAGTATGTTGATGGACACTCGGCATCATTATGTAAATGGAGACTGATTGTTTGTTTCCCAGGTGCCCATAACTAAATAATCATATGGAAAGTATATTAATTATAACACTCTTTGGTCTATTAGCTCAGGCTTCTTATTAACTCGTACATCTTAAATTAATCCATTTCTTTTAATCTATCATCATGAGTCTGTGGCCTACCTGTATGGCTCCGGCAACCTTTCTCCTTCAACAGCTACATGGCATTCCCCTGACTCCATCTACTCTCACTATTCAGTTTTCCTTCTGTTTAGATTTCCCATTTGGCTGTATTTTGCTAATTCATTGGCTGGAACAGCTTTATTCATCAACCTATAAAGCAACACATATACAGAAGGACATCCCACATCACCATGATATCTAAACAAGATATGGCCAAGAAAACGAGTCATAATCTATTTTTCCAGAACATAGAGCAGATCTGAAAATACAACTGGAGGCATAATTCCTGCTTTTTAATATTTTGGATGTCAATAAGTATTAGTAGTTGATATTGGCCAATATGTTATTAAAAGTGACACAAAACTGGAGGTCTAGCAAAGTTTCTATAACATAAGACACCTTCTAAGAACTCTTTTCAGTAAAATAATAGTTATGTTTGATTCTACCCATGGATAAAATATAATTTACCATGATGTACAAAATGATCATCTTTTATTTCTGATTACAGCATTTAGGCAATGATATTTATGCATATATACATTCAAGTGAAAGTTTGTTCAGTGTAAACATAATTGTAAAGTTTATTTTTCATTCTGAATAGCATTTTATTTATTTCATATAAGAAAGTAAAAGGAATTTTACATTTTCAGAACTAAAGGTATTTTGAAACAATTGTTAACATCACCTTTTTCATATGTGAAATTGACATGAGTCATTCTCCATTAGGATGAAGTACATGACTTGCTGATTGCTAATAATTTCTACTGTGATGTGAGTACAGATCTTTGACAAAAAAAATTAAAAATCATTAGTCGAAGGAACCCAAAGTTGACTAGCAACTGTACGAATTCTCTCTAGAATTTGCCTATAATAATTTATGTTTCAAAGGGCTATAAAATGCATAAATACTAAATTTCATGAGGAAATTCAATGTGACTTTGGATGAAGCTATCATTCATTATAACTATAATTTATAACTCAAAAACAGGACAGACTATGGAGGACAGTGCCCTTTGATTAGAATTCTAGGTCACAATGAGTCATGAGTCTTTCTGAGATAATTCCCAAACCTGTTTCCACAACAGATTGACAAAGAGTTCCTGTTAAAAACACAGATTCCTAGATTTCTCCTTGGAGAATTTAAATGGAGGGGTCTGGATCATAGTGTTAACTTCCCAAGGTTGAATTTCTGCCCTAATGATTGCAAAACCAAAGTATTAAAAGTGTGATTTTTAATTTTGGCAGACCTGGTAACTAAACCCTTCACCAAGCAGCAGTGAAAGAATGTGGGAAGCCAAAATTACCAAGGTAACTAAGAACTCATTAAGGAGGAAAAACTCATTAACTAGGAAAAAAGCTTCTAAATTCCTAAGACAAAGGTGAAACGGAAACAGAAACTTGGTAGGTCTCCTTCAGAGACTGCAACTACCCAAGGTCAAATATTTTAATGTCACATTTTAAACGGTTCTTAGCCCAAGGTGGAAACAGAAAATATGAGGACCTTGAAGGAATTCCTGCTGTCATATAAGTGCTGGACATGTTATTTTACATGCTCTACCTTTTCCAGCAAATATGCCTTTGGAGGTTGCATATCAAAAATTTTTAACCTTTCCAAAAGTGATGTTTTTCTTGGATCAAACTAAATGCATTTTAGTTTACCTGATGATTAAAATAGGTCTTGTTCTAGATGGCACACAGAGCCATATCATGTATGTGCTCTAACATTTGTTATTCTGTTAGTCTTAGGAATTTTTACATTTAGACCCCAATTGTTGGCACAGATTGGGTCACTCAATAGGTATGACCTTACTAGAAGAATGTCATTGTGGCCAAGTTTTGAGTTTTAAAATCCCCATTCCATTCTCAGTTCAATCTCTTTCTGCTTCCTATTGGGATTTCAAGATAGGAATTCTTAACTTGCCATATATCCATTTGCTATATATCCAGTTCATCAGTTGCCATATCTCCCTGCTGCCACATTTTGTAATCATGGTGGTCATAGATTCTATTCCCTCTAGAACTATAAGGCCCATATTTCTTCTATAAGTTGTCTCAGTCATGATGTTTTGCCCCAGTAATAGTAACTAACACAGAATTAGTTACCCAAAGTGTTTTATGGCTGTGACATGCCACATCATCCTGGGTCTTGGAAGAAAATGGAAGACTTTGGAATTTAGATAAGAAAAGTGACTGAATGCAGCAAGAACAGCTTAAAGTGCCATCCAGAAGAAGCTTGGAAGAACTATGCAGATTATGGGACCTCAAGAGGGTTCAGAGTGAAACAATGCTAACAAAAGGTTATAGAGACGTTTCTTGTGATAGTTGAGCAAAGAATATGGCTTCTTTCTGACCTTGTCCTAAGAATTTTCCTATAACTAAAT
Source organism: Dicrostonyx torquatus (assembly GCA_028555095.1). Classification (NCBI taxonomy): domain Eukaryota; kingdom Metazoa; phylum Chordata; class Mammalia; order Rodentia; family Cricetidae; genus Dicrostonyx; species Dicrostonyx torquatus. The sequence goes on from JAQHUG010000011.1 coordinate 11,568,487, forward strand.
TTAATAGGAATGGATAAATATTTTGGGCAGGGTAGATTTCAATACAGACCAATATTGAGTCTTCCCCATAGATAACAGTAATGACTTTTATGCAGACCTATAATGGAAAACAACCAGTGAGATAGAAACCTAAAATTCAGAGTTTGAAGAGAAAGAGAACAGATCAAAGAGATTAAGGAGTAGGCTTGTGGGTACTAAAATAAAAGAAAAAGTACCCTCTTGGCAAGTGTTCACCCAGCTAAGTTCTTCTGTTTTTGAAAGTATCCTGGAAAGGAAAAACAAAGAAAATGTGATTCGAGGGAGCCAGAGTACACTTCATGCTAACACCCAAACTTAGGAGTGTTGTTCACATACTGTTTTCCTTGGTTTCATGTAGGATAACTAAGGAACAGAGTTGTGGAATCTGCATTTATGGTTTTAGAGAGCTTTCTGAAGCCAACTATGTGGAAGTAGAGTTCCTGGGGGTGTGGTGTGGTGGGGTTAGAGGATATTTCATGAAGCTTTGAAAGTGAATTTTGACTTACTGTGAGGAGCTGAGATGCTTGATTGGAAAGAACTGTGGGATGCCTGCCAGGGGAGCTGCACATAGGGAGGTGAGCCATTGTGGGTGAGAGACATATGTTGAAGACAGCTAAGTTTGAAGGGTGTAGCCTTCTAACCCTTTTGACACTGGATATAGAGCTACAGGAGTTTATATTTGCCCTGATGAGCTTCAGTCTTTCTTTGGTCTAGTATTTTCTCTCTATGAAACTATTGCTACCTTTTGTAACAGTGATGTGTATTCTGTGCCATTGTATGCTAGAAGTAGGCAGTTCATTTTACCCTTTTAGAGGGGTTAAAGTTAAGATTGCTTTGGGTCTTGGTGGAGACTTTGAACTTACAAATAGTGTTAAGACTGGGAGAGATTTTATAGATTTTTGAAGTTGAACTAAATGCATTTGCATTACGATATAGACACAAAACTAAAGGGGTGGGACACGGTATGGAATGCTGTGGTTTAAATAAGATATTTCTCATAGACAAAGATATATGAAAGCTTGGTCCCCAGTTGGTAGTACTAGTTACGTTATCTAGAGATGTGATGAGATAAACTGTCACTTGACGTGGGCTTTGAGGTTTCAAAAGACTTTCCCAGATTCCTTTTTCTGATTCATGCTTGTGCTCCAAGGCATAAGCTCTCAATTTGTTGCTCTAGCCACTATGCCTTCCTGCTGTCATACTTCCTGGCCATGATGGCAGACTCTTGTTTCTCTGTAACTCAATGAAAAAATAAAAATATTTTTTTCCTCTAAGGTGCCTTTGTCATGGTATTTACTATGGCAATAGGAATAACAAAGGCAGTTATATACATTGCATCATTATAATTATTTATTTATGCCTATTTTTCAATCTAAAAACTAAAATGACTAAAATTATGAAAGTTATTTTAAGATTCTTAAAAGATAAGGTGTGTAGAATTATAATACTCATTTGACATGCAATAGGTAAGCATTAATTTTTGGTAGAGCTTATTAATATAGCATTTTTTTATTTTCTTATGTTACTATGGCAACAGTAACAGGAAGTATCATTGTATTTATGACAGTAGAAATGTGAATTCCCATAGGATTAAGAGTAGGTAATGTAGGATTTCCTTTTGTATGCTGTGAATACCATTAACTAATAAAGAAACTCTCTTGGGCCTGTGCAGAGTAGACTAGAGGTAGACTGGGAAAACTAAACTGAATCCTGGGAAAAGAAGGCAGAATCAAGGAGATGCCATATAGCTGCCACTTGGAACAGATGAGCCAGAACCTTGCCAATAAACCATAGCCACATAGTGACACACAGATTAATAGAAATGGGTTAAATTATGATGTAAGAAGTAGCCAATAAGAGGCTGGAGCTAATAGGCCAAGCAGTGATGTAAATAATACAGTTTCTGAGTGGTTATTTCGGGAGTCTGGCCAGCAGGGAACAAGCAAACAGTTTCCAACAATAAGTAGGCCTTGTTTTGGTTTCTTCATGGTTGTTATTGTTCACAAGAATTTATGTGTGTGGATTGTCCATTCATGTGTATAAATGCACATGTGCACCTATGTGGGTGCACATGTATGTGAATGTGCAGGTGTATGCAATGAAAAATGAGTTTTTTATATCCTCCTAGAAGCTTCTCTACCTTATTTATTAAGTGAGAATCTTTTATGGGAATGCAGCACTTGTGAATTCAACTAGTCTGACTGACCAACTTGCTCCACTGATCCTGTCTCTACCTAAAGAGCTTTGAGGTTCTAGGCAAAATACCATGCTTGTCTGTGTTTTAAATGTGTGATGGAAATAGAAACTCTGGTCAGGTCCTCATGCATGCATGGCCAACACCTCACCCACAGAGGCATCTTACCAGCTGATATATATATAATACATATGATATGATAGAAAATAGCATATATTCCAGAACTGATCAAAAGTGATATTGGCATGAGTAATTTAGGTTGAGTTTTCAAAACTTGCATGCCATTTGAGGAAAACTTTTCCAATAGTATTAACTTAATTTTATCCAATTATTTCAATATAAAATCACACATAATTCAAATTTTATATTTATCATAAATTAAAGAAATCAAGTTCTTAGGTACTATAAAATCTTCATTTGATCTACAAATAAACTAGTCATAAATGCCAATGTTGAAATTATGAACTAGAGAAATTAAGTAATTCTTACTAGAGGGACACTGACATAATTTAACATAAAGAAATTTAATAATATGTTTGCAAAAATACTAAAGAATTTATTACTTCATCCATTATTTAAAACTGCTTAATGGATATATTCATTATATCAGTTGTTCTAACCAGTCTTTTTAAAGTTATTTATTAATTTTTTTTCGTTTATTTTGATTACTAACCAGAGTTTCTCCTCCCTCCTCTCTTCTATTCTCTCCCCTACCTCCCTTCTACTCCCCACTCCTCATCCACTCTTCCTTTCTCTCCATTCAAGAAAGGGGCAGACCTCCCCTGGGAGTCATTTAAGCATGGCACTTCAAGTTGAGACAGGACCAAACTCCTTCCCCTTCATCAAGGTTGGGCAAAGCAACCCAGCATGGTGAATGTGTTCCCAGAAGTCAGTTCAAGCACAAGAGACAGGTCCTGATCTCACTCTTAAGATCCTTAAAATCAAACCAAGTTACGTAAGTGTCACACATAATGCAGAGGACCTAGGTAGGTCTCATTCAGTTTCAGGTTAACTGTCTTTCCTTGTTTCCCTGACATAACCTTGACAGCCCCAGCCCTCACCCTGGTTCACACAATCCTTCCTCTCTCTTCAGCTCTCAGTGCTCACTTCACCCAGTGCTTGGCTATGGATCTCTACATCAGCTACCTTCAGTTCCTGGATAATGGCTCTCTGATGACAATTCGGAAAGTCTCCAATTTGATTACAGGACAAGGCCAGTTCAGGCACCCTATCCTCTATTGCTAGAAGTTTTAGCTAAGATCATCCTTGTGGATTCCCGGGTGATTCCCTGGCACCAGATTTGTCCCTAAGCCCAAAATGTCTACCATCACTATATCTCTTTCATTATTCTCCTCATTCATCCCACTCCTACACACCCAACCCAATCCCTCATGTTCCCATACCTCCACCCCCCTCCCTACATGCCTCCAGTTTACCCAGAAGATCTCTTCTATTTCTCCTTCCCATGGAAATCCATGTATCCCTCCTTGTTACTTAGCTACTCTGGGGTTAAGTATTGTAGTATGGTTATCCTTTAGTGTTAATATCCACTTATGAATGAGTACATACCATGTATGGCTTTCTGGGTCTGGTTTACCTCGGTCAGGATGATATTTTTTAATTTCATCCATTTGCCTGCAAATTTAATGATTTAATTGTTTTTAATAGCTGAGTAACACTCCATTGTGTGGATGGACCACATTTTGTTTTTCTATTCTTCTGTTGTGGGGAATCTAGGTTGCTCAGAGGTTCTTGTTATTAATAATGCTGCCATGGACACAGTTCGTGCTGGCAATTCTTATGTCAACTTGATGCAAGCTAGAGTTATCTACAGGGAGGGAAGCTTAATTGAGAAAATGCCTCCATTAGATCCAGTTGTAAAGCATTTTCTTAGTGATTCATGAGGGAGGGCCCAACACATGGTAGGTGGTTCTATCCATGAGCTGCTAGTCCTGGATTCAATAAGAAAGCAGGCTAATCCAGTTAGGGGAGAAAGCTAATAAATGGCTCCCTCCATGACCGCTGCATCAGCTTCTGTCTGCAGGATCCTGCCCTGTTTAAGATCCTGACCCGGTTTCTTTCAGTGCTGAACAGTGATGTGGAAGTGTAAGGCAAATCTACCCTTTCCTCCCCGAGTTTCTTTTGTCCTGCAGCTTTATCGCAGGAATAGCAACCCTAAGACAGTAGATAAGTATAGTGCACTTTGTTTACTGGCATTTTATTACATATTAAACCTTAGGAACTTTATATAGAAAGCAGAGCTTAGGAATCCACAGTGAAATAGGGAATCAGAACTCTAGCAGAGAGAGAAAGTGAGAAGAAAAAGCCATCAAAAATGAAAAATTAATCTTGCAATATGGAGTATTAGCTTCGTGAGGAAAGGAATTATCAAGCTTCTCAGGTCTCACTTTCGAATTGAATGTTTCCTTTTCTGAGTTTTGCATATTTTGTTATTATCCCATGAAATCTCAGCTGTATCCCCTGAATGCAGATGTGTTGCACTAATCATATTCTCCGAATGAAGAAGGCACTGTTTACAACATAAAAAAGAAAAGTTAAGACAGAAGCTAAGGACGATGACGTGGCAAATGGCCAATCTACCATCCTGTAGCAGAAACCATGTGACCTAATGTATAGGATGTTCTATGGTCATATAAATTACTGTAGATATTCTTTTATTATGTGCAGGCTTATAATTGTGTTCAAGAAACACAAAACCTATAAAGATTTAGTCTGAATTTAGTTCCACTATTCAGAATGCTATTTTTAGCTCAAACAAATGAATAAGCAAAAACATTAACATAAGTTAACTGGTTTCTTTTGTTTATTAAAAAGTTAACAAGAGTATAAAACTTTAGTATTGGATATATCTAATATTTAGACTCCTGAGTTAAAAATCTGTCCATATATTGCTTTCTAAAAATTATTTGTTTGAATCATGAAATATAAGCAAAATAGTCTACCACTTAAAGAGCATTCAAAAGCTCCATATTGCTACATGAATTGTTTTTGTGAACGTTGCCTCAATCACTATAAAGTACTGAAAACTATAGTTTTCCTGATTATTTGATATTAATGAGCAGAATCTGCACTAAGAACTTGAAAAACAATAATTGGAACATAGACAAATATCTATTAGTATGGCACAAACAAATAAAGACAGAAAGACAACTCTAACAGGCAACTAAGTTAGAAAGAAAAAAAAACAAATAAAATTTTGTGATCGTTTACTATCTATGGGAAATATGTATTGCTTTGCCTTACCAGTAGTTTTATTTGGGTAATAAAAAGAAACACGCTCAAGATTACTGGAGAACATGAAGATAGTAAGGCTAAACAGATCATGACCAAAAGATTTCAGGTGAAACAAGCAGCAAAGTATGTGGACAACACCTTTAATCACAGCAAATCACCTGAGAAACAGAGGCAGGAACATCTCTATGAATCTGAGGTCAGCATGGTCCATGGAGTGAGTTTAAACTAAGCCAGGAGAGGATGCATAGTGAAAATTTGTCTAAATCAATAATAAGGAAACAAAGGAGGAGGGGAAAAAGAGAGAAAGAGAAGAAGAGGATCAAGAGAGAGGAAGAGCAGGAGGAGGAGGAAGGGAAGGAGAAGCAGAAGCACAAATAGCAGCAGCAGCAGCAAACAAAAATTAAATGAGGTCCAAGAAGAGCTGTACAGAAAGGTCAGCATTTGGAACACTGAAGCAGTAGGACCCAGAGGTGCAAACCAGCTACAATGTGTTCAAGACCAGCATGAAATACAGTTATCCCTAGATTCAAACTAAGATGACACAACAAGCAAAGAAGCAAATGAAAGCTAAAGATGGAGTTAGAAATTAATTTTGACCTAAAAAATATTGGCTAGGCTGGAATCATTTGTTGAAAAATTTCAGAGACTCTACAAATAGTTATCATACACATTTGATCGCCTTGCTCTAATGATATTTCAATTGAGCTGGATAGTAAATAATTTGTGTGATTACATTTTGACATATTATTTCTTGGGTATGTTAGAAATTTAAAGAAAACAGGTGTGACCTTTTTTTATTGTCCCAGTTATCAAAACATTAGTTTAGCAATTAACATAAGTGAAGTGGAGCAGAAAACAATGCTATTCCTATAAGGAAATACCACAACCCCAGAAAACCTAGGCAACAAAGAGGACCCTAAAAGAGACATACATGGATCTACATAGAAAGGATAAAAAGACAAGATCTCCTTAGTATATTTGGAGCAGGGGGGTCATGGGAGAAGGCAGAAGGGAAGAGGGGAGGAAGGGAGGGGAGTGGACAAAAATGTATAGCTCAATAAAAACAATAAATAAAGCAGAACAGAGCCACAAAGACCAAAAGAGAAAGAAAGGAAGAAAGAGAGAGAGAGAATTTACCACACTCAATGTTAAAATTAAAATGTGTATTTAGTGATTAAGGGACCAAATAGTAATTCCCTGTACCAGCAAAGGTTGAGAATCCCACTTGTCCCTATCGACCAGAGGAGAAACATGTGTAAACAGCAAGAAGGTAACATACAGAAATACCCCTATTACTCAGAAAACAATATTTGCTTAACTGGACTTCTGATCTCAACTATTTGTTGAAATTTCTATCCTCCTTTTAGTTGAAATTCATTTACAAATAAATTCAGGTACTATTTTTCTATGTATAAATGCATAATTAGGCCAGATTCAACTTAACAATGGCAAAAACTTTAAATGTTTTTTTATAGTGCAATGGAAGTTATAATAGTTGAAAATGATACGAAATGATAAAATTATTGACATGACTTCACCCCAAAACACTTCAACCTTCTTATACATATACAATTAAATACGAAATCAGATCATCACACATTATATGAGGAATAGAGTGTGAATTGAGTTAGGTACTCCAGGCTTTGATAAGGTGGTGTGTCATTTGAATTGGGCATGCGCTCCATTTTCTGCAGGCTTCTATCACCTTTGAAGCACAGCCGAAACTGGCGCTGTAAGTCTGTCTCCACCTTACTGCACTTAGCACAACCATTAGCTAGGTTCTGGGTGGTCACTGTGTTAAGCTTCATCCTGCTATCCTAAGTTAGTAATTAAGGGCTCAGCTTAGAAGTCATCATTCCTTGTAGATACAAATTAAATGAGGCTTGAAGAAGACAGGCTTTCACCATGCTGAGTAGTGAGTTTTTAAACATAATGCCAGGTAATTTTTCCTGATGGTTCACACATGAATATAAATGTCTAGGATGAAAAAAAGAACAGTCAGTTGCAGTTACCCTAGACAATCAGTATGTAGTTGTCAGTTGTGTACATTACATTTTGCTTTCCTTTTGCCATTGTTTTGGTTGAATTAAGAGTCAAGCTTTGCCAGATATGAGTCATTTGGTTCCTCATATTCTCGACATTCTCAATTTATAAAACTTTGTATTTATTGTTGATAAGGGCTATTAATCTTTGACATCCATAAATTTCTCAAAATAGCCCCATCTTTCATCATTTTATCTTACCACTTAGGCCTCAGGGATATTTAAGAATCCATGTACTGAGCTGGCTTATTGGAGCCCATTCCCAATGGAGGGATGCCATGTTCAACCTTACCTTCTGGGAAGAGTGGATGGAGAGTGGGCTGGGGTCAGGCAGGGGACTGGGAGAAGTGGTCTTTGAGGGGGAGAACTATGCATGGAATGTAAAATGAAATTAAAAATAAATTAAAATTAAAAAAGAATCCATGCACCCCAACTTTATCAAGTGATACAAGAATAAAGATTCCTAAATAGTTTGAATTTTAGAAATAGATGCTTGAATTATTATTAAAATTTAGGCTTCTGTCTCCAAATAAAGAGCTTGGTTTTCGGTGTTCTTTTCCTACATGTGATTTCTAGGAAGGCAGATCCCTTACAGTGTTCTATGTTAATATATCTAGACTTCACACTGTCTTAAAGTGCTATGTAAGTTGTTGGGAGAAATGTCATCACTCGTTTGATCTACCTGTGGATCCCATGAATTACATGAGCGCCTGCCTGGCAAGATATCTCCACTAGAGCAATAGTGGCATGATGATTCTGGGTTTAAATAACCACTTTCTGACTGGATTTGAGGCCTCCTCCACTGAAGAGAAATCAAGCATGGTATTATCAATCTGATAAAGAGTTAAGGTGATTATAGGCTCTAGGATAAACCTACTTCTGTTTAAATTAAATGGACACTGTATCAAACTGCCTTATAAATACTTTTGTTATTCTCATAGATTTATTCACCACAGATTTGTGGTGGCCTCAGTCTTTCCTGGAGTACTGATAGACTAGGAAATATATGAAGTCATAGAGACTGAACAGAGCTTGATTTGGTCAAGTCTTCTATCACAGATACCATTATCGACAGAAATAATAAATGCACAGGTACAGTATCTTGCTTAACTTTGCATTTTCATGTTCAGCTAGAAAGATGCAAGTAACTACAAAGTATTTAATAAATATTGAGTAGACTCAAATTAGTTTTCTCACTTGACAACCAGCTGCACCATTAAGATGCATGTATCTTCTCGCTATCTGGATGAACACCATTAGTTATACCAAAATTGTTATGAAAAGAATGGTTTCTGAATATGACACGTATGAGCAAGCTTACAGAAGCATTGTTTCCTGTGTAACATTGAGCTAACATGATTCACTGTTGTCTTTTCAAATTACATAATCACTTGGTAGAAATGTCTCTTTTAAGTATGTGACTTCTTTATGAACTCTTTGCAAAAACTATGACTCTTTATTTCTTTTTTGATTCTAGGCATCATGAAGAGAATAACATAACATATTTCACTTCTAGAAAGACATCAAGTATATTACCTCTCATTCGCTGGCTTAACATAGATTTATAGCCAGAGGCTCTCAGATTTACCAGTTCCATCATGCTCTACAGGGTAATGATATAGGGCATTGCTGAGCCCCTCAGCAGAGCTGTCCCTGGAGAATGAGTCACTGTGTGGAGTCATCCTGTCAGCTTTCTTCATTCTACTCCTCACACCATCTCCTAAGGATAGCATGGAAGTTCATGCAAAGTAACAAATCTTTGAACAAATTTACTCCTTTTCTTTCAAGCTTTTCCAGTAGCCCATTATCATAAAAAATAAGCATTGCTTTCAATAAAGGCATGTCTGGTTTTGGTTTGAATGTTAATGTGTTCAACTCTAGGGATGGGTGAGGAAGCTGAACTTGGATAAGCCTGAGCATCAAGTATCTCATTGCCAGCTGAGCAAGGCAAGGCAGTATGAATCCTTAAGTAGCAGCCATATTAAATGATGCAAGAGGAGAAAGTTGTGACTCAGAAATTTTGGATGTTAATGACATGTTGGTTATGGAACTCCACTGCCTGTATCACCCACTGCTTTTACTCTCACATGATCACACCATCCTGGGTATACACATAACCAACTTAACTTCACAGGATAAAGTAGGCAACAGTAACTTGGGTAGCTCCAGCTTCCAATAGACTGTAGACTATAGGACCTATTTCTGTTATATTTTTGCTGAACCTATTTCTCCACCTAAACATCTCCCCCCTGTCATTTTGTACTGATAAAGAAGTGTTCAAATCTCAGAGAAATCTATAGTTAAAATTACCCTCAAACTTTGTTGTAAGATGCTAGAAACAAATTATGAGGTTTTGATGATGTTTTATTACCATTGGTTATTAAAGAAGCTGTTTTAGCCAATGGTTTAGCAGAGTAAAGCCAAGAGGGAAATCTGAACAGAGATAATGAGGGAAAATAGGTGGAGTCAAGAAGATACCATAGGAGAAGGACATTTTGTGCTGTTCAGTGTTATGCCACCAGCAACATGATGAGTAATCTGGAACCACGCTTAATGAATACATTTCCACTAAATAGTCAGCTTCAGCGGAACTAAGGACTGTAGAGGTCCACTTCTCTTTGACTGTCAATACATAAGCCCTGGGTTAGGGAAATGGCTTGGGGGATAACAGCACCTGTGGCACAGATATGAGGACCAGAGTTAAAATCCCCAAAGCTGAGTGATCTGGGCCCTGATTTAAAATCATAAATGTGGTAGACAGACAAAAAGACTTCACGGCCTTGCTGGCTGCCAGCTTAGATCCAGAATCACCAAAAAACTTCCTCTTAGGAGAACAAGGCAAAGAGTGATAGAACGGGACACCCTGCATCCTTCTCCGGACTCTATGTACTCATGAACTGCTGTACTGGCTCACCCACGAACACATACACATATACAGATACATAAACTCACACACACACATTTCTAAAGAAAAATAAAGCAAAGCATGACAATAGGTTTATTGAGAGTAGATTGGCTCATCCTGTAAAAGCAGTAGGGCCTCCACAGCATGATGTGTGCATTGTTGTGCTGTGAGGATGCACAGGAAGAGGTGTCTTGCTCTCGAGAATTGGCTATGTTGGAGCAGAAAGCGTTTCTTCTGTACACTTTGCTGTTATTATACATTGCAAAGATGTTTTGGAAAGTCCTTTCTTCTGAAGTGATGTAATATAATTATATATTTTCAATGTATAACATATGAACTATAACTGTGGGAAGGGTATAATGAAATAAAAGAGTAAATAAAGAAATGACAAAACAATTTAGTGTTCTAAGTCTAGGAAGAAACAGGTGTGTGTATATATGTATAATTAAAGCATATACCATGTGATCCCACTTTATTGCTGGTATTTCTTTCCTTGTAGTATTGAAACTCAAGCCAGTGTCTTATGCAAGGCAAAGGCACTGTGCCACATCTCAGGCTTTTGTCATGTAATCTGACTTCAAACACCTAATCATACACACCTCTAGAACATATCAACATATATGACCTCAGCTCACCAGTATCTATAGGAAAAACAATTAAAAATAAAATTACATCAGAGCTGTCTCTTGCCCACTCAACATACACACCTTAGAATGTGTAGAAGGTTAGCATTCTGGAGAGAGAAGAAAATCTGTCCTGTACATGGTAACACCCAAGTGTCTCCTTAGACTATATATGCCTTTAGATTCCAGAAGTCAGTTTTATGTTTTTCTTTCCCTCTTTGGCAGAGTCAGTGCTTGAACCCAGGCCTCAGGTACTCTAAGCAGGTACTTTACACATAAGTACCATCCCAGGCAAAATGTTTACTGTTTCCGATTTAATTATTTTGAGTCGGGGTCTTTCATAGTCTACAGTGGCCTAGAATTTACTATGTAGCAAAGGATGATGCTGAACTTATTTTACTCCTGTCTGCACTTTCCAGAGGTCTGGTATTGACGGCACATGCGTCCATGCATATGCAGTGCTGGAGATGCTGGAGATGGCATCAGACCTTTATACACAAGAGGCAAATATTCAACTAATTTCTGCTTTTTCTTTTTAATTATCAAAAATTTTTAAGGTTTTGTTTTCCCCAAATTAGGCGCCTCAGTGAAATTGTTCAAAATTGTACGTGTAGGATTTTGTTTTGTACTTCAATAAAGGAATTTAAAATTATTTACTCCCAAAGATATGTTCAATAAATACAATATGGTTCCTACAACAAATACCAATTACTGTGATGGATACAAAGGAGATACGATTCAATACAAGAGTGTGTTGTCTCAGAGCTTATTCAAGCAAAAAAACATGCACCCATACTTACAAAATGTAGCTTGAGAGAAATGAGGGTAAGTGCATACAGAAAGGAGAAAAAGTTAAGACAGTATTCTGATATTATTTGGCTCAGGTCTCAGCAACCACTATTTCATTCCAAATTAAGTTTACAAGTCTGAGATAAAAAGACAGCATGATCTCCAGTTGGCAAATGAAAACAAACAAAAAATCTAAGGCAAGAGAAGAAGCTGAATCCCTTGATATTTCTAATGATTAAATAAAACACCTCATATCAAAGGTTTATTTTGGATCTGGAGGAACTTGGAAAGGTATACTTAGAGGAGGGAAAATGAGTGTCAAAAAAGTAATGGGGAAAATAATGCATGAGCCAAAGGTCTAAGAAGCTTAATTTGGAAGAAGAAAATGTGAGAAAAGTTTCTCCTGTTTAATTTGAGTGGACATTAAGCTTGGTTTGGGAGGAGTGTAACAAGCAGATGACATTGCATAAACCTAGAGAGGAAGAAATGAGATTCTGGGGGGATGCAGGCAGATTAGAGAAGAAAACATATCAAGGATGCCCAACAATGCTGCATGAAGGGATATATTAGAAGACAGAGAAAGAAGACAAAATGATCTTAAAATTATATAATGATTTGTCCTGAAAGTCAAAAAGAGAATGACAATAAATGTTTCTGACTTGCTGATTTTTAGACAGTGTCCAAGATGAAATCCACTGCTCTAAGAATAGTCAGAGGATAGTGACTTCAAACCCTGTTCTATCTAATGACTGTAGGAAGATTAGAGGAATGATTGGTCCTACAGGCCTGTAATCTCAGCGTTCTGAAGGCAGGAGTCAATCAGTCATCCGCTCTTGACTATTTAGTGTGGCTTTGCCTTAAAACAACAAGAACAAGAGAATCCCATCCTTACTTCACCAAATGGACTAAGGGTAGAACTAATCTATAATTTAAAATCTTTCTATGGAACAGAAATGGCCCTAGAGGGTTAAGATTTTAGCTATGGGTATAGATGTCATCATAACTTGGCAGAGCAAGAAAAGTCCTTCCAGCACAATGTGGGAGTCATTAGTCTGGAGTGAATAGGCTCTATATGGGAGGGAAAACTAGACACTGTAAGATCTGAAAGGCCAAGGAGAATTGTATTCACACAGAAAGGACCCTCAATGGGCCATCTGTTCAGACACAATTAGTATGGGGACTGAAAGAAGGTTTCAGGTAGGCTGGTAGGTAAGTTACCTGATGGCTGAAGAATTATGTTCAAGAATGTGGTCAAGATCATGTTACAACTGATTAAGAGAATGGGTGCTGAGAAGGGAAGGAGTCCATGTGAAACAGCCTTTAGAAAGGAAGTGGTCTGGAATCAGAGAAAGAAAAAAGGCAGATTGGAGGAATTTGATCTGTTACGCTACGGCAGACCTGTGAACATTTAAGGGGAAGAAAAGAGGGCAGAGCCACTGAGAAAGGTTCAGGATGCACGCAAAAGTAAAGGCGAGTGAAGCAGGCAAGTCAAAACAACACGAACCAAATTGCTCAAACGGGATTTGATATGACAAAAGGAGTTTTATTCTTGGCAAATAAAATCAAGTAGGAATACAAAATTTGAAGTCACTGATAATTAGGAGACATGGTCATATTCTAATGCCTTTAGGTGGCACAAAAACGCCTAGGACATTTTGGTGTAAATTTTAGAAATGTTATTAGCTACACATACACACACACATACACACACAACTGTCTGGTAGAGAAAGATACACAGAGACAGAGACAGATTTCAGAGTATCAGATAGCATGGAGGAAACAGCTGAAATTCATTTTAAATCTTACACAGGTTTAGAGGCATCTTTCTGTAAGTTCTGGACATACCAAAAGAGCTATAGAATGAATGTGGAAAAAAAGAATATATCTCATGCTGGATTTTGTCAGAAGCAAAGCAGGAGGACCATCTATTTTAAAGTACTTTATAGGAATAATAAGTCATGTTATTCGGTAACAACAGATGTGCTTGAAGTTAATTTAAATTAAACCCAAGTGCTAATATACAAAAAGAAGGACATGAAAATCCTAGTTGGCTGCCTGTAATGGACAACTTGCTGGATAAAAACAAATCTGAAAGAAAGAAGGAGATGATAAAATAGAAATACGCCAGGTATTATGAATAAAATATGAATGTCATGATGCCCCAGCGACTGGAGTAAGGAGGAAGGATAGTGAATTTCAAGTTTTTTAAATACATGTTAAGCCACAAAGCTAGAACATTTGTAAAATATTTGTAGTCTCATTAGCATGGGTAAGTAAATAGAATACACTGAAGGAAATAATTCATTTTCAAGGAAAATAGTGTTAGAATTATTTTCCAGGAATTTTTTAATAAATGACTACTTTATCATCCAAATAAAACAAATGAAATATCTATCTATCCAAAGAGCTTCACAACTGTTGAATGGTTTTTAGTATCTGCCTTTTATAATTCTTATTATCAAACAAAAGGCCCTCTAAGGTCTGACTTCATAAAACTGCAGAGTTAGGAACTTGAGTGTCCTTTAAAACCCTAAGATTTAAACAGCTATGCTGTGGTTCTACTGGGAGACAGAATAATCTTCACACGTAAAATCTAGTGAAAGAAGTCAGACAGTTGAGGATAAACCACTGAAGGGAATAGTGGGGCTACAGCCTTTCTTCTTTTGTATGCGTTCTTGCTGACATGGCGTGACCAACCTCCTCTAATGCCTGTTTTTGCCAGAGTGCATCCCCTTTCATAAAAACAAAAAGAATGGAGTGTGGACTAAAATTTTGGAACTCTAGAGCCAAGATGACATTTTAAATATATTATTTAGATATATATTTCTATGGTGACAGAAACCTAACTAGCACAGACATATTATATCAAAACAATAATACTTCACTTAAGCTAATGCTATCCAAAATTTCTGCAGTTAGCAAATTCTTTTTCTTCTGCTATACCTAAAAAAACCCTACCAAAATAGTATCCTATGAAATGTGTCAGTTCAAATCAAATTATGTTACCCATTATTACTTTTTCAAATTAATTAAGGAGTGATGAAATTAATGCAGAAAGTTTTTACTAGCTTTGTCTTATTAAGTAGCCAGCTACTTTCTATTTCACTCTTTACTCAGTAGGTAAAGATCCTATGCCAACATGTGTGATTCAAGATGAGTTGAATCATATTCATTTCCTGCCATTCAATGAATGTGGTGGGCTAAGATTTCAAAAAATGATTAATCAAAACAGAGATAGTCATTGTCTATAGGATTTATCTTGAATGTATATACATACAACGTTATAAAGAGTAGAGAAGTAGTAATGATTCAGCAAAAGAAAATACTAATAGACAATTCAAATATATATATTTCATTCTATTCAACATTAAAGATACATTCATGTGCATGTATGAGTTATGTATCCTTCTAAGCACTAAAATAATAAAAATTAAATAATTCTAGTCAGCTTGAAAGGTAGCAACTTCATTTCAGCAAAGACCGCATCGGGACTTGCCTGAAATCAGCATGAGCATCTTTGACAATAGGTGCTTCTGCTTAATTAAAGCTAGTTCCTAGATTGAAAACAGCAAGAAAGTAAGTGAAGCAAAAAAGTAAATGTTTATTGTTTAGTATCAGATAAGTTATTCTGTCACTTGTCTTTCCTACTCCCTTCCATCTTGTATATAGTGAGGAGTTCCACAGCTTAATAACCTGTAGCTTGAACTGTAGTGAACTGAAGGCATGTAATTGAGCTGCGGGCTGCATTTAGAGATGGAAATTTACATCCCTAAGTGTTGGGTGGTGAGACTTACAGCAGTTTTACTCCCAGAATCTAGCAAAATGAAGGGTTTGGATTCAGTTACGTAAACACTGAATTACATAGAGATTTTATGCAAGTCCCCAATAGCAAAAAAAAGAAAGAAAGAAAAAAAAATGAGCTCAGTAACCACTTCCCTTCTTCTAAGAAACTCTATTAAAACAGTGGGAGAAAGAGTTCAATCTTCAGTATAAATATTGAGCATGCTTTATGTAATCCAATGGTAGAAAGAAAACTTTGTGTCACAGGGATTTTTCAGTGAAGATTTGTAGACTGAATTCTAAAGTGAATTATGTTTAGCTGAAGCGAACTTGTTTCATATGCTAAGCAGTCCTTCTGAGTGTCTTGTTCCACAAATGACACACTTCCCTGTTATAATGCAAACACGTTAAACTAATTTTGCTGAGTATAAAACAACCCCTAAAGACTTAGTACTGTATGGTGGTGTTTCCTGGAATACAACCTCAGTTAAAATAAAACAAAAAACGTAAAAGTTAAGTTTCCACAGTGGGGAAAAAGGTTGCAGCACATCCAACAAAATAATTGTGAGTCACAGAACAGGCATAAAATTAGATAAGAGACAGTGTAGGCAAGTAATAATCTCACAAATGTTTAAAGCTGAAAATAAATCGAAAAAAAATCTCAAAAAGTCTCTTTGAGAATTTCTCAATATTGAACATCTATACCCCAATACAAGGGCACCCTCATATATAAAAGAAACTCTTCTAAAGCTTAAATAATACATTAAACCTCACACACTAATCGTGTGAGATGAAGACACTCCATTCTCACCACTGGACACGTCAGTCAGACAAAAAATTAACCAATAAATAAGGGAACTAACAATGTTATGACTCAAATGGACTTAACAGACATCTATAGACTATTCCATCCAAACATAAAAGAATATACCTTCTTCTCAGCACCTTATGGAACCTTCTCAAAAATTGACAATGTATATATATATTCGGTAACAAAACAAACCTTAGTAGATACAAAAAGTTAG
>JAQHUG010000011.1:11595606-11611434 GCA_028555095.1 Dicrostonyx torquatus
TTCTCTGGGCTTGTGGTTTGTAGGCTGGTTTTCTTTGCTTTATGTTTAAATATGAATACTTTTCTAAGTAATATTTAGAGTGTTTTGTTTTTTTAAACTGTCTTTAGAAATTTCTCATGTATGTATTTCTTACGAATATGAAGTATCTAATATACATATTGGGAGAGAGAGAGAGAGAGAGAGAGAGAGAGAGAGAGAGAGAGAGAGAGAGAGAGAGAGAGAATGAATTATATAATCCTAACACTTCAAGATCAGAAGAAGGACTAGGACTCAGACCCTGCCAGTCGTGCTGCTTCATTGTCTTATCCAGCAACTGGGTTTGAACATAAGGAGATAATGTAAATGATGTAGAATCACTGCAAGAAGATTCAGCTAGGAAAAGTCCCTGAGCAGAGAGTTTAGTATTGATGATATGGGTTTATTCCTGGAACCCACATAGTAGATGCAGAGAAACTAACTTCTGAAAGTTATTTTCCACACATATATCATAGCACATGCACACATAAAATAAATAAATTACAAGTTCTAGATATTTTTTTTTGCTCAATGAATGCAAGGTTAGATGGATTTAAGGCTATGTTACATCCCTGCTGTAAAATGTATGTACTCTTTAGTTATTGTTGACACTAACATGCAAGTTGTCTTATGTGTTGTGAACAGATAAACTGGAATAAGGCTTCACATATACTGAGTAAGGGTTATACAAAACTACAAATGAATTAGGACAGCTAAGTTACTTAACCTATGCATCACTAGTGGATTCTTTAGATTGTCATCGTGGACTTATAAATATTTGTTTTATTCTTGTATTATTTTTTAATTATCAGTTAATTTGTAATCAATCCCCTTGTGAATTCTTGGTAAAACAAACATAAATAATGTTAGGATATTTTTCGAGGCATTTTGACAACATTCTTTACAACTTCTTTTTAGTGTGTTTACTTTCCGCAAAAAAAAAAAATGCCTTTGGTCAAAGCCTCTTTTAAAAGTCCTATTATGTGTTATTTTGTATCTACTTAAATTGGATTCAAAATGTTGTACAAGCAGAATCTGTGTGATTTATCTATTATGGTTGGAATACTAATGCAGTGGTTCATCCAAATTCACTTTATATATTCTACCTTCAGAACTCTGCCAAACTCTCCTCCACCAAAGAAACTACAAACATGTTTCTTCACTGTTAACCTACCATGTTGTCTTAAGGATAACAGACTGCATCAGCCAAGGACACCTTGCAAAACCAGGCTGTGTGGAGGCAGCTTAACAATGAAGCTTGTCTTTGCAGGATTTTATAGGGCATCGGTGGGTAGTGTTTTCTGAGGCTTGACTCAGTTCTGACTTTGTACTTTCTTGTAAGCAAATCAATATTTTCCATTGTGATGATCTCAACAACCCATTATCTATAACCTGCATAACACAGTACACCATTTACGTGACTCATTTGTTCTAGGACTTTTCCACACCTTTCTTCTCTGTGAGCATCCTGTCCCTCACAAATGCCTGAGTACATCAATTAGAGAGTTTGTAAAACAGTTTGATACACTGAATACTTTTTTGTTTACTGGAAACTAGGCATCATATTGAAACAAATTCTAAATAGTGTTCTTATTAAGATTCTTGTTCAGAACTTCAGAATTAAATTTGTTAGTTTCTCATTGTTTTAAAATTTAAATTAACTACAGATAAATATGTCTAATTGTTTCCTAATTTCATAATCCCTTCCTCTTTCTTTCCATTTTCATTTCTTTTCCATTGTCTATACATTTTTTGAATTTCACTTTTGACAATAATTGTAACCCCAAGCAAATGTGAATTCTGGCAATGGATAATTAGGTGAACATTTACAAATGTCTTTTTGATTCATGAGAGAAAATTACTACTTCTGTAAAACTCTCATTGCTGCTGATTTAATTCTTAATTCATAATTCTAAAAATGAAAAGTCCACCTTGTCCTTTGCTTTATCTTTAGGTATTATATACCCAAGAGTTATAATTATCAAAGCTACCTTCTTACATAGGTCTGAAAAAACAACCATGAAGTTCCTAAAATGTAGATGAGAAAGAGTAGTAATTACCTACCTACATAGCTTTCTTTTTACATATGAACATGATGATGCAGATCTCTATACAAAGGGATGTGGCAGTAAAATCAAACTAAAGTGAAAGCCTGATTTGTAGCACTTTCTTATGTGTGTGACATTAAGGTCAATCATTATGTCCAACTTAAAAGTATCAGTCTGACGCTACTGAACATTGAACTGACAATAGATGCCATTATGAGTTCAACATAAACTGTGCTGCTTGGAAGGCTCATGATCTTGAGTATCCTCCAGCTGGTAGTGTGTTGGGAGGTTGTGGAGTATTGGAGGCAGGGCTCGGAGGACACAACTGCCTAGGCTTTCCATCTAGAGCCTTTTGGTTCCTATCAGCTTTGTTGACCACACATTCCTTTTGCTGTGATTTCTACTATATATTTATCTCTATGATAAACCAAAATCATGAGCCAAAATATAGATTCCCACCATAAAGAAGCTTCTGGAATTGCTAGTGTAATACACACACTAACAACTGGCTGTAACCAGCCAGGCTTCCAAAATGTCTGATTATAGGTCAGGAGTTGATGAACTCATGTTTTGCCATAATCAGTTAGTTCCTGAGTGTTCTATAAACACTTCCTTTTTGAAGATCACTTTTCATATATCTATGAACAGTGGAAAGTTAGAAAAGACTTTCAATATAGCCCATGACATATTAAAAGAAAGAGAGGAAATAAGATTTTCTTATAATAAAAATATATGGCTTGATAACTATACATTCTCAAGCTTAAAAAGTATATAACAGGTTAAGTTCATAAACATAAGTTTAAGTAATTAAAATTTTCTGTGGATAATAGACAGAGTATTCACAAAACAATATAGGAACCTACAGATCAGTACCACTTACTAAATAAAAATATAAATATAAACGTGATTAAAGTTGTTTAATTATTGTTACTTTGAAAGTGACAAGGTTCATAATAAGTTAATTTCATGCCACAAAAAAGTAAGATGAAAAACAGAAGAAATTTTGAGAATTGAAGAACCAACTTATAAGAAGTTGAAGAATAATGTTCAAATAAATTGAAATATTAATTTCCTTTAGGTCAATCCCAGTATACTAGAAAAGATCTACAATGGACTTTCTAAGAAGTTTCTAATATTTCTATGAAAACGGTTTAACAAACAATCATTTTTAGCAGAATTATTCTTTACAATAAGGTAAAACAAAAACCCTATCTATAAGAGATAATTTATTTAGATACTTGAAACATGCCTCTTTGATAAGTTTCATATGTGACCCACATGCTCTGTGAATTCTCGAAACAAAGTGTTTTAATTATTTCTGTAGGGAAGCAACGTGACTGTAGACATAAAACTTTTGCACAAAAGAAGCTTTAGTTTTATTTGGTTACAACACATAATTTGAAATAATTGTACTTGGGGGCTACCATGGTCTACCATTTGAGTGGGTGTTGGTAGGATAATCTGACCTTCATAGCATCTGGTCTTTCTTCAAGCTGAAGTTTGGCCATGCTTTCTGAAAGTGGGGTAGAGACCATGAACACATGGCACAATGATCAATCTTAGTTGTCAACTTCTCAGGATCTAGAATCCCCTAGGCTGCACACTTCTGGGGATATTTCTGAGGAATATCTATGTATGTTAGCTTTCCCAGCATGCTTGTAAGTGATTATCTTTTTATACTGAGTGAGGTAGAAAGTCACACCTCTTCTACTAGGTGGGTTCACTCCTTTAGTTAGGGTCCAGAACTGCATATATGGAGAAAATAACTCAGCACCAATGTGAAGCTCATTTGTCAACTTCCTGATTGTGGGTATAATGGGAATAGTTGAATTGAAGTTCCTGTGACCTTAACTCCCTTGTCATAATAGAGTCTACTCATGATGTGAAAACCAGATTGAACACACTCTCCTTTTGTTGCTTTGTGGGAGCATTTCAAACATAGCAACAAGAAAAGTAAGCTATGATACTTGGTATAGGTAGGGAGCAGAAGAGGAACAGTGAGTTCAGGTAAGTGAGCATTTCTCAAAGCAGCATTAAGATGCCATTTTCCAAGTTCCTGACTCTTTGACTGAAAAGAAAAATGTGTGGATAGATCAAACTTCAAAATCGTGACAAGCCAAGACATTACAAGAAAGTCACAAAATAAGACAGCAAGCTTGACAAAAAAAAAAAATTGAAAGTGGGATATAAGTTTATGATTCTCATTTTACTTTGTTTAATTCTTTACAATTTAGCCTGTAAAATTTGCGTTCATTCTCTCTTTTATAAACCTCAGCACATTAGCTCATCAAGATGATAAAGGCCTGATAATTTTCTCATTAACTATGAACTTTATAAAAACCTTACAATAAAACGTTAAAACGTTTTAAATGTATCTTTTTGTCTTGATATGATGGCCCTGATTGGTATGAAGTTATTACAAAGTACAGTTGGTAAGTAATATTTTTAAAAGTTATAAGAAAATGTTCCTTAAAGAAGAAAACAGACTTTTTAAAAGGACTTTTTCAAAAACTGAAAAAGTTATCAGTTATGAAAATGTTAAAAGACTAAATATAGCCAAAAGATAGATATTTTAAAGCCCTTGATAAAATCTCCTTAATAAGTATTGATTTACATGATTTATCAGGGGCTTTTAAATATATTATTACATTTAAAAATTAAAAATATCAGGGTGGTGGTGGCACGTGTCTTTAATTTCAGCATTCAGGAGGCAGCAGCCAGCAGATCTTTGGGAGTTCAAAGCCAGCCTAGTCTACAGAGTGAGTTCCAGGAGAACAAAGAATACACAGAGAAATCTTGCCTTGAAAGACAAACAAACGATCAAAAAATAAAGAAAAGATAAAATAAGAGAAAAAATTAAAAATAACTGGTGTAAGGCTGAAGACACAGCTCAGCTGGTAAAAGGTTTATGTTGCACACTCAAAGATCCTGTGTAAAAAAAAATTAGATATGTTAGAGATACTTGTAATCCCAGCTCTAGAAAGGTAGAGATAGGTGGGTTCTTGGGGTATGTTGAATAGCCAGACTACCTTGCATTGTAAATGGTGTATTGCAGGTTAAAAAAAACTCCATCATATATATAAATACGTACAAACGTATACATACATACATATAGTTTATATGTGTGTTTATATACATTATACATGTATTATACACACACACACACAGACATTAAAAGATGGATGGAAATGGTGTCTCATGGAGTACACTGAAAGTTATCCTCTGGACTCCATATAGACACACACACACACACGTACTGAAAAGCACCTATATATAAATACACTTAAACAAATCAATTGATAAGTGGCTTGGTGTAGAACCCTGGGGTGAAATCCACTAAATTTATCTTTCAAAGTACCTCTTAATGAGTGTTCCTTTGTCTTCACATATATTCCTAACACTTCTGAAAGGACTGCTGAAGGAATTCACTGAAGTAGAAAAGATAGAAAGCCCTACCATGGAGGAATGGGCTCATTCAACAATAGAAATGATACACCGGTGCTTCCTTCAAAAACTAATGACTTGATTTTTCATTTTCCCCATGTAATGAATTTTTTCAGATGTTACTACAAATATCCCAACTCTACCCTGAAAGTTTGGAAGGAGAAGAAATTCCTAGAGATGATAAAATCTATCACTTGACTTCAGATTTATGAAAACGTGGGAATGAGGGTGGGCAGAAGACAATTCTCTAAGGCATTCACCAAAAAAGGACATAATTCTCATTATCTTTAGCAGAAACCTCTTCTGTTAAAAGAGCATGTATCCTTAAATGCTCTTGTCAGAGGAAACTACCTGTGGTCATATTTTTATGTCTCCAGAGTTTTAAACTTTGCCCCTCTCTTCTATCCATGGAGGAAGTGTGACAAATCTGATTGGAACATCTTCAGAACCTGTGTCTAGAACCATACACATCATCTTTGGGTGGTCAGCTTGCTCTGCTGTTGATTGATTGATTGATTGATTGATTGATTGATTGATTTTTAGGTCTGAAGTTCCCACTTTGAGTGGGTAGACTGGTTTTCCTCTTTCATTAAATTGGTCGTGAAAGGGGTAATTACATCTACCTGAAAGAAATCACTTCTGTGCAAACACACACACGCATACACACATACATACACAGCACATAACAGCACAAAGGAAGCCAGTCACTAGTTTTATCCAGAAACCCCACAGTACTTCTGCTTTGCATTTCTTTGTTTCCCAGGCCTGTACATGAATCTTGATTTCTATGACAACTGTTTGAACACTTAATTTTCTTAGATTGTTTTTGACTGACTTTCTCAACTTCTCCCAAATTCTGTTTCTTAACTGAAGTCCTTGAAACGTTATTTTACATTTTCTCAGCACTAGAGTGTAGGTAATTGATCTAGGAAGAGTTTGACAATTACACTGAGCCATTACAACTCTGATATACTTCTCTATACTATTGGATAGAAATCCTGAGACACAGATTCTGTTAGGAAATTATGTTTCACATTACTCTACATAAGGAGTTAAATTTAGTTCCTTGTTCTGTCGCTTCTTTTGGGCTTCTATGTACTCATCTGATCATGAAATAACCAATTGATGGTACTAGTTTCATAGTCAGTCTCCAAAACTATTTTCCTTCTTTCTCTTTCCTTACTTTTTTTCCCTTTGTGATGGTTTTCTTGGACCTATATTCAACCAAGAGAAACATCTCAGGAGCTGGGGGAAGCTGCATCCTAAAGGATCAGAAAAGGGGAGGAAGTCATTCTAGAGACTTTTAGAGCATGTAACTCTTCCATCAGGTGATTAAAATATAAACAAACCTGAGGCAAAAGCAGTGCCCTGCTTGGCCAGCCTTTGCTCCTTCTTGGTAAGTCTGCTGCTGCCACTGCTGCTCCCATCCCTTGCTGACAGTAGACGTCAGCTTCTTTATCCTTCCAACTTACAGGACCATAGCTCTGTAGGAATCTTAAAGACCTTCAGTGTCAGTTTGGGCATGCTGAAGCACCGATCTTTGTAGATAAAGCAGCTAAGAGGTTCTTAACTTCTCCAGCATCAAAACAGCCATTGTGTCATTACCCAAGCAACATTATGGAAGCCATTCTAATCAATCCCCTATGTAATATATACTTAGTCTATCAGTTCCGTATCCTCCATAGAACCATATGACTAATAAACTTCCATGTCTTTCTTCTTTCTACACATCCCTGAGTGGATTTCTTCCAATTAACTGCAAACACATGATCTGAGCAATTATTTCATCACTCCCCTTCCTGCTGTTACATCGATACTTCTAGAAACTATTACTCACTGCCACTTGTCATGAGGCACACACCAAAGTTTAGGAAATACAATCACCCTCATTTTCCTCACTTACTACCCTACTGTTTTTCTTTTCTTGCATTTCCAGCAATTGACATATTTTGCTTTCTTCACAATCTCTAAAAGTAAAGACTTTTTTCTTTCTGAACCTGTCATTCTGCTCCTCTATTCCATGGTTTTACCCCATTAAAATAAAATTTATTAATGCCTCTTGACTGAAGAATGGATAAGGAAAATGTGTTACTTTTACACAGTGGAGTACTACAGAGCAGAAAAAAACTAACGACATCTTGAATTTTGCAGGCAAATGGATGGAATAGCAACATCATTTTGAGTGAGGTGACCCAGAACCAGAAAGACAAATATAATATATACTCACTCATAAGTGGGTTTTAAACATAAATCAAAGAAACCAACCTACAAATCACAATCCAAGAGAACCTAGACAACAATGAGTATCCTAAGAGAGACAAACATGGATCTAGTCTCGTGAGAAGTAGAGAAAGACGGGATCTCCTGAGTAAATTAGGAGCATGGGGATCTTGGGAGAGGAAAAGTGAGGGAGGAGCAGAGAAAAATGTAGAGCTCAATAAAAATCAATAAAAGTAAGAAAATTATTAATTAGGAACTTATTCTAAGTAAATTGTTCTCTGCAACTTTTAAAACCAAACTGTTTTAATGTAAAAACATGGGATCAATTATTTCATTGGAAATATTTTATAAGGTTTGAAAAATACATGAAGTGATTAATATCAACAGCTGCTAATGTTTTGTGGTTATTTGGAGCAGAAACTACATAGATGATTTCTGAAGCTGCTTTTAGGCCATGTGAGCTAACAACCATGAGATGAAAAATTAGTGTTGGTTGAGGACATTAAAGGCAGGGTGAAGCAAAGAATGGCAGGGCATGTTTCTGGATGACACCACACACGGTTCCATCTTTAATTTTTGAAAAAGAGCTCTTGCATTATTTGCCCTAATGGCTGTACTAATGCAAAGCACATCAGCACAACTGATCATTAAATTACTTGAAAATCTGGTCATTCTTACTGCGGTGTCACAAGTTTTCACTGTGGTGTTACTTTGAACTTACCATAGGATCAGTAGTGATGAACGATTTCTCAGATACCAGTTGGCCATTAAACTTTTCTTTATAGAACTGTCTCTGTATCTAGTGATCATTGTCTAAAGTGACTCAGTTTCTGCTGTTTAGTTTCTGGAGGTTCTTAGGTTTTCTTGGTGCCCATCCCTCACCAGATGTGGATAATTTAATATATAGTAAAGTTTTAGTGTGTTCGAAGTCTATTTAATCTCTATTTTGCTAAATGGCAATGCTCTCAAACTACCTTCTAAACATTTCTGTTTATACCTGTAGAAAAAGTCTGCTCTCAAGAGTGAGCAGAGAAGCTGGGTTTAGCAGTGAGCCACAGTCAGTGCCGAGACTCATAACTTATCAAGGAGGCAAGAATAAGTGACAGTGACACACTCAGTGGACTTCAAAGAAGAGAAAACTGAAAGCACATACTAGCCAGAGATGTGGCATACTGTGAAGTGCTGTCTTCTGGGCCACGATGCAGCCAATTGTATGCACGCATGAATGCACTACAAGCTGTGTTTATCCGCATAAAACCTGCCCAAGATCAAGCCAGGCAAGATTCTAGCTAGGTAGGGAAGAAATTCAGGAGACTTCTCTCCTAGCTGAGGAGGTATTGGCTGGGGGAAGGAGAATCATTTTTTCCTTTGTGGGTGTGACCCCTTGTAGAGTGCCTATGCTCAAATGGATGGCCTCACAACCCTGTGGTTAGGAGCAACAGTCTTAGACTTATCAAGTGGCCCATACAATAAAAGAAAGAAAAGAAGACATGAACTTAGAGGTAGCCATGGAGAGTGGGGGAAATCTGTGGAAAGATGGGATGGAAATGATCAAATTTAATTACATATACCTATGAATTTTCCAAAGAATGAAAAGAAATCACTGTTATAAGGCTATTAAATTATCAAACATAAAATCGGTCACCCTCGGTAATGGTGGGCATTTCGAGTTACCATTCTCCAAGATGCATAGGAAAGTTTCAGATTTTAATTTTGAAAATAATGAAGGGCCCACTTGAGTCAGTCACGCAGCATCAGTGCCCTTATCATAATGCAGGGAACAATGTGAGAAAGAACTCTTTATCATCTTGGTGATGAGAAATTGATTCACTTTTTATTAAGAAAGTACTGCATGTAATCTAATGATTTAAAATTATAAGTGCTCTTGAAAATAAACAATCTGATAAAATTAATTTCCATTCACTGCGAGATCAATGTAGTATACTAATTTGATGAGGGTAAAATTCTCTAATAAAAGAGTTCATAATACAATTGTCTTTGCAAAATTAGCACTTTATGAACCCTCAAGAAAGAAATCTAATGAATAATGTGTTATAATTTTCTGTTTTGAGAATAAGAATGAAGCTCACAGATAACTACATCCTTGTCACCATTATAATATCTACGAATATAAAATTGCCCCAGTTAGAAATTATTTTACATAACAGTAAGTTGTTTTTACAGCCATGCTGTTACCACACTAGTTGGAAGCATGAACCTGGGAGAGCTGAGCCTAAAAATGAGGCAGACTAAAGTCTCAAGCAATAGCCGACTTTCATGAGCATCAGATAATTTTTATTCTAAGGGTATTCTGTAACATGAGGGCTGGCTCGTTGGGGTTTCTGTCCAGCAAGCCCCAAAGAAAATCATACAAACAGTCTACATTAGGTTATAAACTGATTGGCCCATTAACTCAGTTTTCCTACCAGCTCCCATAACTTATATTAACCCATCTATGTTAGCCACATGGCTGGTACCTTTTCTCAGCTGGGACAGGGACACATCCTGCTTCCTTGGTGGTCTGTTCAGGAATGCCAAGGGAGCTTCCTGCTTCCCAGACGTTCTCCTCTCCCTGCCTCTACTTCCTGTCTGGTTGACCGGCCTATATGTCCTACCTGGCCAATCAGCATTTATTTAAAACATGATTGACAGAACACAGGCAAGTCTCTGGCACCAGTATCATGGTTAAGCATGGTCAAATGTGCAAGGTTCTCATGAGGTTAGGCTATATAAGGTCAAGAGTACAGCCTGTGCTAGGAGATATGTTTGAATAACAAGTATAAGATGATGGATAATCTAAAGCAAAACCCATTCCTATTTATTGCATCTGTATGGACAAGAAAGTACATTTCAAGACAAGTCTGTGCTATAAGGAATGTCGGTGACAAGGCTGTTGTTTACTTGGAATTTTCCCTCACAAACTCTCAGAATTTTCATGCAGCTTCATTCATGGACCATGTTGCAATATAACGAAATATTATCTTTCAGTTAAAAGGCAAATGTATTTCAAATTTCTTCCATATAATGATAACTTTTGTTGGATCATATTTCATCTAACAATATAAAAACTTAAGGAAAATCATGATTTTCTTTACATCTTCAGTTTCACTAATGTGAATAATTTAACTTTGCATTTTACCATAAGATAAATTAGTTAACTGACTGTAAATCTAAAATATTGAAATTGACTTGTGTTAATGTTTCAGTGTAGAGGCAGAGATGAACAAAGCAATTACAAATTGTGCAATAATAGTTCATACTATCATAAGCACATTATTTTCACTTTTTGTATTAATAAAAGTGAACTCATGTGAAAAAGATCAAATGTATTGATGGATGAATGTACCAAATGCTACATAAGCCTTAAGCATAATGCTAAATGAATGCCAAAGAGGCATTTTCCCCTAAAATTATAAATAGACATTTTCAAACTCTGCATTCATAATAAATAAGCAAAGAGAAATACAGACAAATCTAGAATAAAACCATGCAGTATCAAAGTAAGTTTACATATATTTACTGATGGATTAGAAGAAATTACATTTACATATATTTAAGATATTAAGTGATGGAAATCTTCAATTAGAAAGTAATATAAAGCTGTAATATAAAATGGATATCTTGGTATCAGTCAAACAGCCTAGACATTTGATAATTTGCTAGACCTATATATTCTTCGTTATATACACAAATAAATACATAAGAGACCAAATTGTTTGGCAGAATTTCTGAGGAGGCAGAATGTCTGAAGGTCACCGTCAAAATGAAGGCTGTTATATTTAACAATTCGTAAGTGGGGACAGAGATGGGAAAATAAAACAGAGGAGTGGCTTGGGGAAAAGATAGCTAATATGAAGGATGTTTGAAACACACACACACACACACACACACACACATACAAACACACACAGAGAGAGAGATTAATTGGAGCTACTATATACAGGGAAATGTGTTTATCCCAGATGTTATTGATTGGCAATGAAAAGTCCACTGCCTGAGGTTGGATACAACATAGTTTATTATCATTGCTCTTGTTTGCTCATCAGTAACAATGCAACCAATGTCAGTAGAGTTCTTATTCACATTTATTGCATCCTTTCCTTAAGTCTCAGGTACTGTCATGGAAGATGGAAAGAATAGATTACAGGAACAAGAGGTCAGGGAAGCTGGTGTCAAAATACAGTGTCTTCTGTACATGATGGGACACGGCAGTCATGAACTGACAGAACCTGTGGTTACCGGAACAGTATCTGAATAAGGTCACATCCACCAACATTTTAGCACAAAGTGGGAAGGAGATCATGGGCCTCTAATCCAACAAGGAGCAATGCACAGATGGTGGTTCCTCTGGGAAGACAATTCAGCTTTATTTGGGATGACTCAGGGCAGGATTCCCACAGACCAAAAGATAACACGACACCTTGGCTTATATAACTAGCACAAACTGGATTTGCCCTACATTCACTAGGAACTCCTTTTAGGTATCACAGAATATTCTTTTGTTTTGTTTCTAGCACTACAAAAATGCTTTATACATCTCTCATGTTTTCTGTTCCAATCTTAGAACTAGTCAGCCATTTCTCCTTTCTGCTTGTCTTTGGGATAAATCAGAAATTGGATTTTGATTTTTCATGTGAAATATCTAATGGTCACTAATTCACCTTGAGCAAAGCAGTAAGAGTTGACTATTTGACTGTGTTATAACCTTCTTTACAATCACTCAAACTCTAAGTAATTGGACATATTTGAATGCTTCTTCTTGAAATAATATTGTCTCAATGAATTAACCATTATAATTAATTTAAATATTATCTGTAAGAAATTTGTGTAATAAATTAAAAGTCACTTAAGTCAATGGTAACAATGAAAGTGTTTTTTAAAGTCATCTAGTGATGACTTTATAAGAAAAGTTGCTTTCAAAACAACAGAAGCATTTAAAAATAAAACTGGACACTACTCCTTTGAATTTCATGGTTGATACTTACTTTATGCAATATAATAGTTTAAATTTATAACACTGCTTTGTATAATTTATTTCTAATATATGCTACCATTGTTTTGGTTTTGAAATAGGATTGTTAAAAACCGATCTTTATAAAATCACTATTGATATTTTAAGTAGAAATAATATTATTTAATGAATATTACTCTAGTTTGCTACTATATATTAGCATGAATTCTAGCAGCACACTTTATAGAATATGTCTAAATGATATACCTCTAAATGTTAGACTCTGTTTTGTTTAGAAATGGTACACATACATTATTTCATCAATATTGTTTCACAAAAAATTGTTTGCAATGCAAACAATTCATCACAAACTGCTTTATTCCCACTCTTTCTGATCAAAAGTGTACTGTTGCAAACATAATTTTAGTAACCTTGAAGAATGTGCTACCAGCTTGTATTTTTGCCCCAAATGAATGCTAAAAGTACGACCACAGCCACTATGTTGGCTCACATAAACAAAATGAAAAGGCATGCATTAGGAATCTACTAATTCATTAGCTTAAACTAGGCCAATATACATACGTATCAGTCCTGGAAAAGTGAAAGGATAAGAATGACATATAATATGTTTGTATAGTGCTCTGTGATGGCAGTGAGTCCTTTGTGATCATCTGCTGACTGAAGCAGTCCTTCACATACAGGATGTCTCATGGGGAGGAAATGTAACCACTGGAGAATATGGTTTGAAGTTTGAAAAAAGTTAAAATGTAGATTGAACCAATGGTCTCACACTAGAAAATGAAGGTGATATTTTATATATATATATATATATTTTATATATATATATATATATATATATATATATATATACTGAAGAAAAATAAAAGTCTAATTGTAAGTGAAGAAAAGCTACAGCTAAATAGAATAAATCAGATCATAGTACCTCCAAACCATCTGTGAGATAAAAGAAAAGGGCAATGTGTAATGAATCACTTATTGGAGGGACTACCATAATAAACAGCATATTTAAGCTGTAGGATACAGGGTGCTAATTATGTACCATATACTTCTACAAGTTAGCAAACAATACTACCCATTTGAAAACCATTGACACACAGATTTTCCTGGTTAATGAACAAATACCACTTAGCTATAATGGAACAGCCAACTAAACCCATTCTGGTCCTTTAGAAGTATTAGTTCTTATATCACCAATTTATAAATTGATTTCTTTTTCAGGTCATATTAATCATATTCTTCAAGTGATGTTTTCGAGAGTTTTTTTGTTTTAGTTTTTTGCGGGAGAATCATTTCTGATGTTGGGTGGAACTGTATTACAAAACTGATATTGCAGTATATCTCTGTGTACCCTGTTACCCAGACACTAAATTCACAGAGGGCAAAAGTTCCTACATGGGCAGCACTTGAGCATCACAAAGACACATTCTCATATGAATGTGCAAATAAAAATGAGAACACTTTGTACCTTCAGTGTGCTCTTTAACTGTGTTCCACTAAGTGTCTCCTTCCTTATGTTTTAGTCATGACAGTCAATGCTTACGCTACTCTAGTTGGTAGTGATGCATTGTAAATTAGGATTAATCAAGTTCAAGTTTCTAGACCACTCTTTCTGGGGAACTCCCTGCACCACACTGATAGCCTTTGATTAACTTAATTGCACACCATGTAACGTTCATGTAGTTTTTCTTTTATCAAACTATCTTTGTAGAATATTAACAATGTAAAAAATAATGCAGAGAATAAAAGAGAGGTTATATGATTTCCCTGCCCTAACATATTTGGAAAAGACACCCTTTAGTCTAAAGTAAAGAACTGTATTTAAAAAGTAAAGGGAGAACTCCCTAATGGGTAATAGGTAATGATTTATTCTAGATATAGAGTAATTGAAGAAAAAATGACCACCCACATGAGGCTGTGTTTATTTTCAAAGATGTGCTGTATTTAAAAACATGTCATCTAAAAAGCTTAGAAATTAGATGTCTCTCTTAATTGATGGTCATTGAAAATTATAGTATATTTCTTTTATAGTTTAAAATATATTTTTTAAAAAATATTTAAATAATAGAAGATATATATGAAACAATTGTAATAGTGCATAAAAGAATGAACCAAATTTACTTTCTTTGATGCTACAAAACCTTAGAAGCCAAAGAGTAAATAAAACACAACTTTGATTTTTGCTGTTGGGACTGAAGCCTATCTTGGGTTATATATGTATATATCTATATATTGGTATAATACATGTATATATTTGTATATTTGAGCTATATATGTATGTACATTGAAGCTCAGATGGTTCATACAACTCTATGAGACCTGCAAGAACAACATAAAATATAGTTGTGTTGATCTTGTATCCGGCCATATTACTGAATATATTTATCAACTGTAGAAGTTCCCTGGCAGAGTTTTGGGGGTCACTTATATATACTATCATATCATGAGCAAGTAACAAAAGTTTGACTTCTTCCTTTCAAATTTGAATCCCCTTGATCTCCTTTTGTTGTCATATTGCTCTAGCCAGAACTTCAAGAACCATGTTGAACCGATATGGAGGGAGTAGACAGCCTTGTATTGTTCCTGATTTTAGTGGAATTGTTTTGAGTTTCTCCCCATTTAATTTGATATTGTATCTCAGTTTGCTGCATATTGTTTTTATTATGTTTAGAAATGTTCCTTTTATCCCTGATCTTTCCAAGACCTTTATCATGAAGGGGTGTAGGATTTTGTGGAATGCTTTTTCAGCATTTAATGAAATAATCATGTTCTTTTTTCTTTCAGTTTATTTAGATGGTGGATTACATTGATAGATTTTTGTATATTGAACAATCCTTGCATCAATGAAATGAAGCCAACTTGATCATGGTGGATAATTTGTTTCTTGATGTGTTCTTGGATTCGGTTTGCCAGTATTTTATTGAGTATTTTTGCATCCAAGTTCATGAGTAAGATTAGTCTGTAATTCTCTTTTTTAGTAATGTCTTTGTGTGGTTTGGGTATCAGGATAATTGTAGCCTTGAAAAAAGAGCTTGGCAATGTTCCTTCTGTTTATATTTTGTGGAACATTGTGAGGAGTATAGGTATTAGCTCTTCTTGGAAGTTCTGGTAGAATCCTGCACTAAAACCATC
>JAQHUG010000011.1:11615363-11648941 GCA_028555095.1 Dicrostonyx torquatus
AGTTGGGATAATTTAAGTTTAGAGACGCTGGCCAGAAACAAGCCACGCTAAGCCCTGGATTTATAGAAATGAATGAGCTACAGTGTATGATTTATCTGGGATTTGGGTGGCGACCCCTAAAGAGCCAAAGAGTATGAGAGTGAAGAAAGAACAACAGTCAACTTGATGAGATCTACAATTCCCAAAGAGATGTGACTCTGGGAATTCCTGTTGATAGTTACCTTGATGTGGTTAGAAATGGAAGACCCACTCACATTGGGTGCCACCTTTTCAGGATTGGAATTCTATTGATACAGTAGTAATGAGCAGATATAAACATCTATTATTCTCTGCTCTTGACCATGGATGCAAGGTGACCAACTGCCTCAAGGTCCTTAGACTCTCATTCTTCCACTACATCATCTACAATCTCAAACTTTAGCCAGAGTATGGCAGTTCCCCCCTTATATTGCTTTTGTCTGAGTGTTTTCTTTTTCTTTTCATTTCTTTTTTTTTCTTTTTTGTCGTAACAACAGGAATGTTAGACAGGGATTATATGAAACTTCCTTGGTAATGTCATGCTTTCTTTTTTAATTCTCTCTCTCTCCCCCTCCTTTCTCTCTCTCTATTCAAGACAAAACTTCTCTGTGTAAAATCTCTGACTGTTCTGGAACTCACTTTGTAGACCAGACTGGCCTTGAACTCACTGAGCTCCACCTGCCTCTGCCTTCCAAGTGTTGGAATTAAAGGAGTGCACCACCACCACCCAGCTTGCTTACTTTCTAGATCTTCAGCCACATATATCTCTTCATGCTTATGCATTTGTCCATTTTATCAGATAAGCGTTTTATAATGTTTGTCCTCTCAACATCCCTCTTCACAATATTTGTCATTATTATGGCCATAGATATTGCTGAATGAAACTTTTCTATCAGGCCTCTACAAGCTAGTTCGCTTTTTTAAGCTATTTAATAACTGCATAACCCTATATATCAGAGTAAACAGAAAAATGAAATATATAGAAATAATTTTTATCAAATATCTCTGAAATAAGTATTCTACTCTGCACTGAAGCCTTTTAAGAGGTTTGTTATGAAGCCTATCCTTCAAAAATAATCAGTACCAAGGAGGTTGTCACTATAGTCAGCTGTCTCCTCTAAAGCTTTTCCATAAAATAACCTTCTTTTGTCTTGGTTTCAGTTTAACTTGATCTAGAATAAACTTAAAGACAATCCAGTAGGCAAACTTGTAAGAGATTTTTCTTAATCAGGTTATTCAAAGTGATTAAACCCATCATCCATGTTACTAACAAACATCTGGGAGATCTGGGAGGAAGAACAAATATTTCCTTTTTATTTGTTTGTGTACACCTTGTTCAGGGAAGTTCATCTACTCTGCCAGCATCTTGCTGGAATGTTCATTTATCCTATTTCCGCTGATGGACCTGGTGCTATCAACTGTCACTGGCATCGGATTCATTATCTTCCACTTCTAACATAGATTGAAGATCAGTCTCTCTCCAGGGATTGGTCAGGCCTTCAGTACCAAACTGGGACTGCTGAGGTACCCATCCTGGTGGAATGAGTACATGTTGGGTTCTCAGCCTCTCCATTGTGAAGATAACCATTATTAGATTGACCAGATAGTTTTATATAAGGTTATAATAACCCTGCTCTGCAATAGATCTCCATCCTAGCCATTCTGTTCTTCCAGAGAACCCAGACTAATATATACACACCGATACCTAACACATGCCTCTCTGGGAATCATTAAAAAACTGAAGAAGCCTGAGAATCTCATCATTAAGAAATACGTTGCTAAGGTACAGCAATTTTATTTTCCCTAGATAATAATACAGCAGCCCACTGATGTATGCCTAGTCCTGACACCTAGTCTAAAACTCATTCTGAGAAAAGCCCTTTCTGAGAATATACATTCCAACAACTCGATGGAAAGGCCCTGTCAGTTAAATCTCACTGACCACATGATAAAATTCTTTGAATAATATTGTGTATCTTGGAAGTTAGTACATAATGAAAAGTTTGATAAGCAAGAGTTAATGATTTGTCTTGCTCAATATGTCAAACTAATGTTTTCTTGAAGAGTTGAAATCTTTCACTTGGCTGTCTTGAATCTTTCTATATGGAATTTTTCATAGTCTCAGCAAAAATACGTGCATCATTTTGATTGACTTTGCTACAATAAAGATTCAAATGGTCAGCTAGCATTTTCAATTGGCTAACTAGCTGCTTTTCAATTGGCTATTCTCATTCAAAAAATTTCAATATGTTTCTCATTCATTTCAATGTTAATGTGCACCCCTGTGGCTTCCACTTGAAATCAATGGGGAAACCTTTGTGTGAAAAAATGCCTTTAAGAAAAAAAAATAATTGAAATTCTTTTCAAGTGAATATAAAATAATTTGGACACTTCCAGAAATTTAGATAGTCGATCCTTTATCTTCTTTTATAAATAAAAATAAAACTTTAAATAATTTTAAGATGTCTAGTAATGCTCTGAACATGATGAAGCTGTCCAAGTATTATATTTAAAAATAAAATATGACACTATTTTGCTATACAAATGGCAATTTGAAACAATTATCTGTTTCATAGCTAGATGAAAGTACTTACTTTTTTTTTTCATTTCAACCTTCAATTGTCATCCTGAGTAATTTGGTTAAGTACCCAGACACAGTTTCAGAGAGAATCATGAATAAGAGAGAGTAGGCATTATTTTATCCTGTTTCAAGTCTGACTCACTGCAATTATCAGAAAGAGTAAGGTATCCGTGCATCAAGGATGAGCTTAATTTGCTGTTACTAACAAAAGTGGATGTAATGCTCATGTCTAAAATAAAAATTAAAGCAAATACAGAATATATTGAAAATATGAATGCAATTCACACGGAATCCTAACATTATCATTACATTTAGATACTGTAGCACAATTCCTTTAAGGATGGTTTGGGATAAAGAAGTTATTCTTTTATCTTATTAATATTTGCTAAATTGCTGTTTTAATATTGGCTCAGAACACTCATTTTCCAGAACAACATTAAGTGAGAAAGAAATCTATGATATTTAAAGCACAAAGAACCCTAACAGCAAAGGAAATCGGCACAGTGCTGAGCGCTGACTCTCCTGTAGTCCTTCCCATATGCCACACACACCATCTGCGTTCAATTGCTTGTTATTTTGTAATGTCAGCATCTGCTTTAAGAAAATACATGCCTGCATATATTAAGGCTTGCCTTCCATAGAAGAGACTGAGTGTTCTGCATGCCAGTCCATGCAGAGCTCATCCTTCATCTCTTCTTTTTCTTCTTTCTGAGGTTTGAAACTGAAATTACACAGAACATGAGAAGGCAGACATAGAAATCTGTGCTCCCCAGCACAAAGCAAGACTTAAGAAATTAAATTTATGAAGCAAGCCCTTATACGTTCCATTGCATACACACATATTTTATATAAATAGTCAGTGATCTTTAACTAGAAATTTCTATAGACAACTCAATTATATCCACAATTTATTTGATAAGGAGAGATCAGTTCATACAATGTTTACTAAAACACCTTTACTTGTGTTTTTATTTAGTTACTAATTTATGTTCATATGTATGTGTGTGTATATGGCAGTTGGCTTTTTTTTTCCTTTTTTCGTTTTTTTTGTTTTTTGTTTTTTTGTTTTGTTTTGTTTTTTTGAGACAGGGTTTCTCTGTGGCTTTGGAGCCTGCGCTGGAACTAGCTCTTGTAGACCAGGCTGGTCTTGAACTCACAAAAATCCGCCTGCCTCTGCCTCCCGAGTGCTGGGATTAAAGGTGTGCGCCACCACCACCTGGCTGCAGTTGGCGATCATTTTTTTTTTTTTTTTTTGTATTGGTATGACAGAGAAAGTAGCCTGGGCTGTGCTCTACCTCCGTCCCAGGTTTCTCTCTTTTTTTTATATTGTTAAAAGAAAAATTTACATTTGCTTCCCTTGTTCCCGGCCCTCCCGCTCCCCCACTGCCCCACCACCCTCCCCATGCTTCCTAAGATGGTGCAGGATACCCTGCCCTATGGGAAGCCCAAGGCCCTCCTCCCTCCATCTCGGTCTAAGAAGATGTGCATCCATATAGAATAAGTTCCCAAATAGCCAATACATGCAGAAGAGATAGGTGCCATTATCGTTGGCTTCTCAGTCAGTCCCCACTGGCAGTCACATTCATAGAGAACAGTTAGGTCATATGCTCATTCAGTCTTTGTCCAGCTGGATTTGATGAGCTCCCAATAGATCGAGCACACTGTTTCTGTTGGTTGGCCAGTCCCTCACGGTCCTGACGTCCTTGCTCATTTTCTCTCTCCTTCTGCTCTTCCACTGGACCTTGGTAGCTCAGTCCCTTGCTCTGGTGTGAATGTGGGTTTCTGGCTCTATCTCCATCCATCAAGCGAAATTTATATGGTGACGATTAAGATATTCAGCGATCATATTCTTTATTTTTGAGTTTGGCTTGCCACTAATCATTTTTCTTCATGATATCCTCTTGTTTTTACAGGAATGTTATCTATAATAATGAAAGCAATTGATCAAAAGTGAAAAGCACAGCTATTCAGTGCTGAGAGAGCTTGCAAGATGGATGATACTTAAAAATAAATAATTCCCCATTTTAGGTGCATTCTGTGGAAAGACGGGCAATCAAAAACAAATTTAATATATAATATGGAAGGTGATGAGGGTGTTATTTTCCTTATTATGATTTCTCAGTCAGCATAATCTTTAACAGAGTTTTTCCTTATTATTCATTTTCTATTCTTAAAAATAAATATTTAACATTTATATTTTTATTCACCAAATTGAGATTTATACATGATACCCTTATCCTACATCCAAAAAAATTTACTGTTGTATAGCAAACTTTAATTCTATCATTTCACCTGGGCCCCAGCTTTCTAGTCCCTAACATTGACTAAGCACTCAGCTCTTGCAATAGCATTTTGTGTCACTAATGACATAATCACAAAACTACTTCAATGTGCTTGCCTCATTTTCAACATTTGTAAAATGTGGAGAGTCACTCTCATCTTACAAGATAGTAGATCTATTATAGGACATGATGGCATTGCATTAACAGACGGTCAAATTCACTATGAGTTCTTCACACTGGATAGCAAAAGATGTCAATAATAATTATATTTTCATAAACATCCCATCAGTGAAAATACAGCATCTGGAACAAAAGTGATTACTAAAGCTTAGTGAGATAATTATCTTTACATCAGTACGGAGTACTGAGATCACATAAATAATTTATGAAAACAGAAATATTTTTACACAAATTGTGTCTGAAATGTAAAGGTTAATAGGTTTAGAAATGATCTTGCCATATATGTAACTTCTTAAGAATATCTTTTAAACTTTTTCCAAATATAGTTTTATACCAGCAGCATCTTTTTAATCTCTTAAATGATAAAGTTTTATTTTTCAGTCCTTCAGAATATTTGTTGTACATTTTTTCAAATAATATTATCTAGTATACACACTCTTATCATTTTCTCCCATCCTGATTCTCTTTCCTACCAATATCCTCTCATATTTATGTTTTTTATTTTGTAAATACAATGACTCCCCTTTTCTTAGAGTCTAGCCCATATTTTGGCAATCAGGGGTAGATTCATGGGCCCCTCCCCCATGAGTGTTGAAAGCGTTTGTCTTGTGTTGGCCCAACACAGGTAATCATGGCTGTTATGAGCTCATAATTACCCTGTTGGTGTTATGTATAAAGAATTAATTCTTGCTGCTTTACTAAATATCTTCCAGCCCTTACATTATTTCCACCTGTTCTGTAAGCTTCTCTGATCTTCAGAAAGGGTGGTATAAATGATTTGTTTAGATCTAAGCCTTTAGCTCTCACTCTAAGAATTTTAGCTCTCACTCTAAGAATTTTGTACAGCTATTCATCTCTTCATTCACAAGTATTCATTGAAAAGAGAATCTCTTCTGACAGGTTGAGAGTAGTCTTTGTCTAAGGGTATAGACTTAGAAACTTAGAAGACAATTTGACATTATCCTTATTAAGCTGGACATGAGTAGTAATTTCTCTCATCCGATTACTCATCTTCTAAGACCTGCCTTAATGACCAGGTATAGCACCAGGCATGGGTTCACTTTTGTAGTATACACCTCAGATTCAATCAGAGAGAAATTAATTATCCCATAACTGATATGGCACTACTGCACAGGTGGTACATGCTGCATAGCCAAATCGTGGTATCATTATAAAATTTACTGACAGATAAGACTGCTGATGTTTTTTTCCTTCTCCTGTCTCTCTATAAGGTTTTCCAAAAGTTTGACAGTTAACCTTCAGAAAGGAAATGCCAAGCTTAATACTTGACTATTCTGTCCACCTCATAAACAATTTATAGTGTGTCTTCTACAAAAATATAATCTTATCATCTAATTCTGATGAGCAACTAAGAGATAAAACAATAGCATATATTACTTTGTGGTTCTCTGGAACATTACTACATCACAGTCTCCTCCATTACCCTAACATTATTCTTATTTAATACACTGTACCCCAAATCTTTCCCCACTCAACTTCCATTCTAGATGTCCTCTTACCCCACTTCCCTTGGTTCTCCCCACCACCACCATTGACATCTTCTTCTCATTACATGGGTTACATAGGGTTTTCGTTTAAAGATAATTGCACACACTTAAGAAACAAAGCTAATTATCCACATACGAGACAGAATATTTTGTGTCCAAGGTTACCTTATATAGTGTGATTTTTTTCCAGTTTTATCCATTTGTCCTTGTCTATTAAGCCAAACATCAGTTAGTAACCAACAGAGTAGAATAAAAGCAAAGTAAAGAGTATTACTAAGAGATTGGTTTGTTAAATTTAAATTGTGTAGAAGCATCTAAATTTGAGGTAACTCCCTCACACATGTGTACACACGCACACACACACACACACACAGAGAGAGAGAGAGAGAGAGAGAGAGAGAGATTAAGAGAGAAAAAGAGTGAGAGAGAGAGAGAAAAAAAAAGAGAGAGAGGAAATAACTCACTAAGATAAGTACTTACTTTGCAAGCACAAAGATGAGTTTGATCCACAGATTCTATGTAAAAAAGCTGTTGAGATGGTGTATCCTTTTAGTTGCCATGTGTGAGAAGACAGGACAGGCAGATCCCTTGGTCTTGCTTTCTATCCAGGCTATATCCACAAAAAAAATAAGTAAATTCTAGTCGAATTACAAGAACATTTTGGAAAATAGATTCTAAGTTTGGTTACCTGTGTAAGCATAAAGAATTTGAAGTTGATATGGGAGAAAATGCCTGTTTCCTCCTTTTCTTTGCAAAGTGAAACTGAAAAGATATTTTCCTGCAACAGTGTGTTATTATATAGTCTTTAAGTGCAAAGACTAATTTTGGAGCATTTTTAACGTCACAATGATTTGTTCTTCTTTGTAATTTCTCTGAAATCATATAGCTGTCACAGAGTCATGGTCTGTGAGCCATAACTGTTACTGGAGCAATGTGTGCTAAGAATACACTTTCATTTCGCCATTAGCGATCACAGGAGAGATGACACGTTTCCACGGGTGTCTTATTCATGTTTCAAGACATTAAAATCCATAGTACTGTCTTAAAGAGGTTATAGATTATTAATTCTACTTACCAAGAACCATATTTTATAGGTAATATTGAAGAATGTGTTTCTATACATATATTTATAACTATATATGTGTGAATACATATGACTGTAAAAACGTACTAGTGCATAGTCAGTTGCCAGTTAACAAATTGTCACTTAAGTCTGTTAAATGATACCTATTAATCATACCTTGTTACATGCTAAATATCTGGGTGGAGCTTTATAATCAGCCTTTAAATCTAGCTTATTCAATACCACCAATGTTTGTGGCTAGGCTTGATTCTGAATATAAGTCACATACGTCATTATGCTAATTCCTTCAGATTAAATTATATCTTTTATTGACAACCAACCTTGTTGAAATGTGACTATGGAACTTTTTGTCCTCATCTTTTTATCACTGAACCCCCCTTTTCCCTTTGTTGTTGTTAAGATTGTCCTCAAATTCATAGCCTGGGCTCAACCTCCATAATTCTGGGATTACAGTTATAAAGTACCACATCAGTTCAATGAAAATTTTGTACAACTTGTTTGATCCTATTCACCCCTACTTCTTCCCATGCTTACTTCCCTTTCCTCACCCCAAACTGGTTGCCTTTTAAACCAATAAGGGACAAATTGTGCTGAAGTGTGAGATTTCATGTCCCTCTCTATGGAAAAATTTTAACTTTTTGGACTTGCATAGGTTTTATGCATGCTATCATAATCGCTGTAAATTCTTACGTGCAGCTCTCCTATTGTGTCCCAAGGAGAGTTTGATGTAGTCATTTACATGTTGTCACATTCTTTCTTTCTCTTCTTCCACAGTGATCCCTGAGCTTTGAGAACAGGGTGCAATATATATGTTCCAGTTAGGGCTAAGAATTTGGCCATTTTTATTCTCTACACCTTGGCCAGTCATGGGTCTCTGTGCTAACCACCATCTATTATAAATAAACTTCTCAGATGAGAGTTAGGAGATGATTTGATATGTTGGTATAATGACCCATTAAAGGTTAATTTAATAACTATGTATATATAACAAAATACTGGTAGTAGACTCTCTTCTAGGGCCTAAGAAATTTCTACCTATATATTCTTGATCTGATAATGGGAATAGGTAAAAATTTCATCTTGTGAAGGAAAACTTCAAGCCAATCAGAAAATAGTCGGTTACTCCCTTGATGTTCGTGCCACTATCGTGTAAGAATCTGCATTTTGCCAGGGACATTGCTGTTGTAGCTCTCACGGTTCACAGATTGGTTTGATAATGCAGGTGTTAAACCCAACAGTAACTTAATAAATGTGAGCATGAAAATAAAATGACTTTGGACAGCAAAACACACTACCACTCAAGTGAAGAGCAATGCATCTGACAGAAGGTTAAGGTTTAGAATATATGATAAATTTTAAATTTTGATATCAAGAAAATAAATAGCACAACAGTGGAGCATAGAACCAGAGCATTCTCAAAAGATGAAACACTACAGCTGAGGAGCTGTTTTTATTTTACTATTCAGTATCAACAGTCATCGACGAAATGCAAACTAAATATATTTGACATCTCATTCCATCACAGTCAGAATGGCAAATAAAAAAAAAAAAAGATGACTGATGCTAACAGGGATGTAGGTTAAGGGACACACATACTCACTGCTATTGGGAGTGGAAATTGGTGTACTCATTATGGAAATCACTGTGGAAAGTTATTGAAATAGAAAATAGATCTATTGGATGATCTCATTGTCCCAATATTGGGTATGGACTCAAAGGATTCCATATCTTACTCTAGAGTCCCTGCTAAACTTTGCCCATTGCTTTATTCACAATACCAGGAAACAGACTTCATCTAGATGTCCATCAGCTAATGAATGGATAATGAAAGTATGATATATTTACACAATGGAATATTACAAAACTGTTAAGAAGAGTGAGTCATACAATACCCTGTAATTATATTTAATTATGCTTATTATTTTTTTATTAAACCATTTTAACTACTTGTGTTACCTTCCATCCTGGCATATATCCTTCATGCATTAACCACCGAAACTTGTTCTTGTTTCGTTAGGGAGCTAGTTAGGCTCTGGAAGTTGGACTCATTGTACTATATTGTTCATTGTTTAGTATAAAATTATTCTCAATTCTTATTGTGGCTAAGTTTGAATATTACCCACTGACAATGAAGCCTTAGATTTTATAGAAATTTTAAGAAATATTGGGAGCAGGGAAATCTTCTGAATAGAAGCGATTATTAAGAATCATGATTGCAGTTTCCCCTCCATCTGCTCCTCCCCATTCCTCTCCACCTCCCTTCCCATGCAGATTTACACCCTTTCTGTATCTCATTACAAAACAACTACAAAAAAAGACAAAACAAAACAGGTTTCTAAGATATAACAACAAAAGATAGCAATACAAAATACAACCAGATAAAAGCCATCACAAAGAAGATGGACTAGGGAAACAAACAGTAGTAAAAAGTCCCATGAGAATGAGAAACCCACTCATTCACACACTCAGGAGTCCCATAAATTACTAAACTGAAAGCTATAGTATAAATGCAGTCGACCTGGTATTGATCCCTTTAGGCTCTGTCCTTACTGCTTCATTCTCTGTGGGTTCATTTGAGCTTCATTCACTTGATTTAGAGGGCCTTTGGTGCAGGACAATTCTGTATCCTGTCAATCATGCTTTAAATATATGCTGATTGGCCAGGCAGGAAGTATAGGCGGGAAAACCAGACAGGAAGTAGAGGTGAGAACAGGAGATTTGGGAAGCAGGAAGCTTCCCTGGCATTCCTGCACAGATCTCCAAGGAAGCAGCATGTGTCCCTGTCCCAGCTAGAAAAGGCACCGGCCATGTGCCTGGCATGAATGGGAACAATGGGTTGATATAACTTATGGGAGCTAGTAAGAAGCCTGAGATAATGGGCCAATCAGTTAATAACCTAATGTAGACTCTCTGTGTGATTTTCTTTGAGGCTTGCTGGTACTGGGGTACTGGGCGGGACAGTAACCCCAACAAGCAGGCCCTTCATGTTACAGGCCTTGTTCTTCTGATGTCCTCCATCCCAAAAGTTGTCTGATTTTAAGCTACAAGCACATTTAAGGCACAAGCATTTAACAACACCCGTGCTGATATCCATGCTAATAATCATGATACAGTTATCACTTGTATGTGGTTGCTCTAGACAGTAAACTAGAAGCGTCATACACAACATACAGCATTTTCTCATAATATTCTATGTTGTGTAATTGGGAAAATTGAGGTTTCCAAAGGCTAAATAATTTCATATCACAGAACTGTTGTGTAAAGGAGTGGGACTTAAATCTAGATTTGTTTAGCCTCTAACATTTGTGCTTTTAGCTACCAGTTGTAAATTTTTACCTAAGTAAAAGTGTTCACACATAAATAATGCTGACTTGGTTCTTTTTCCTAGTTCATTTTAATTGGATTTAGTTATTGCATGAATAAAATGTTCCAAGCAAGAGAGTCTCATGCACATTGAATCCTTAAATTAATCCTTGCCACTGACCAACTGACTTCTGACAGAATATACCAGCCATTCACTATAATACTTTCCTTCTAGAAAAAAAAATACCAATGACTGTACCTTACATCTTTCATTAAGGTTAACTCAAAACTGATAGAAAGAATTTAATGGAGAGGTTGTGAAGTAAAGGGAACACTTCTGCATTGCTGATGGGAATGCAAGCTGGTGCAGCTCCATTTGATATCAGTGTGGCAATTCCTCAGAAAATTAGGAAACAACCTTCCTCTTGACCCAGCTATACCACTTTTGCACATATATCCAAAGGATACTCAATCATGCCGCAAGCACATTTGCTCATCTATGATC
Organism: Dicrostonyx torquatus; assembly: GCA_028555095.1. Taxonomy (NCBI): domain Eukaryota; kingdom Metazoa; phylum Chordata; class Mammalia; order Rodentia; family Cricetidae; genus Dicrostonyx; species Dicrostonyx torquatus. The sequence goes on from JAQHUG010000011.1 coordinate 11,626,825, forward strand.
ATAGCAACATTGGTTGCCATAGCCAGAACCTGGAAACAACTTAAATGCCTCTCGACCGAAGAATGGAAAAGGAAAATGTGATACATTTACACAATGGAGTACTACACAGAAAAAAAAAGAAAAAAGAAAAAGAAAACAAGAAAGAAAAAAGAAAAATAATGACATCTTGAATTTTGAAGAAAATTGATGGAGCTAGAAAACACCATACTGAGTGACTAACTCAGACCCAGAAAGAAAATTATCATGTGTACTCACTCATATGTGGTTTTTTAAAACATAAAGCAAAGAAAACCAACCTACAAATTACAATCCCAAAGAACCTAGACAACAATGAGGACTCTAAGAGAGACATACAAGGATCTAATCTACAGGGGAAGTAGAAAAAGAAATGATCTCCTGAGTAAATTGGGAGCATGCAGACTTTGGGAGAGGGTTAAAGGGGAGGAGAGAGGAAGGGAGGCAAGCAGAGAAAAATGTAGAGCTCGAAAAAAATTAATGAAGAATGAGGCAGTAGTAATATATGGCAGAAACAGGTTGATAAGTAAATGAAGAAAAAAGGAGCTAAGAATTAATTTTCTCTAAGTGACTTTGAAAAGTATAACTATAGCTTAGGAAATATGGAAGGCACAGATATCTATGAGGAGGTACATATATCTAGGAAAAGCTTGTGAAGACATCAATCCTCATCTCAGCATATGAACAGTGGGCAAATAAGAGGTATCAAATTTCCCCCAGATGCACTCAATAAGGAAACTCCAAAGGTAAATCATCAGGAGCTGTAAAAATAAGAGCAGCACAACAGGAACAAACATCAGGACCTGTTGTAACTAACACCTAGAATTACACATCCAGAGATGTCACGTGATCATTTGCTGAATTTTCTTAAAAAAAAAAGAACCAGATACAAGCAGAATCACATCTAATGAATTGAACAATTTTTTTAAGAATTATATCTCAGAATGACACTAACTTCATGAAAAATGGACTAAGGGTCATGACTGGCTTCAAACTGATTGAACGAAAAGCTCCCGATGGTCAATAATAAGTCAATATTAATTATTCAGACTGAAGAACAGTATAGACAAAAGTGAAATCAATGAATGATTGGAAATCTGAGCTAATAACTATGTATGATGATAGTTGCGGGAAAACAAGAAGGATAACAGACAGAATAAAACTAATCTGATTAAGAACATGAATCTACAGGCCCATGATCCACACTCACAAAGTAAAGGAAAGTCAAAGAAATCAACAGACAGGTGTATAAGCCTTCAAACTCCACAACAAAGACACACAGGCTCTTCAGAGCAAAGATGAAAGCTCTTGAAAGCACTAAGACTAAAAAATGAGTATTCTCAAAAAGAAATGAATATTGTGACTAGCAAATTGCTTCTCATCAGGAACTTGAATCCAGACAGCTCTTGAAGGGCATAAATAAAGGAATTAAAGATGAAGATAAGTCATTAAGAATTCTATATTGGTAAAATTAGCCTTAAAATATATTCTCCCAGCAGCATGTAGATTCTTTTCATCTGTAGATTTGCACTAAAAGAAATAACAGAGTCTTCCAAATTGAAATGCAACAAGATAGCACCTCAGAGTGAGGTGAATAGTTTAAAACTAGAAGCTTTTGTCTTTATGATAATCAACTCAAAACTGATCAAAAACTTAATGGGAGGTCTAGGAAAACATTGAAACTCTAGAGAAAAACAGAAAGAAACAGTTGAACAATCAGGCATAGACAAAGACTTCCTGAAAAGGACTTCAATATTACAGAACATAAGAGCAAGAATTGGCTAATGGTACTGTTTCAATTTTAAAACTGGTGGCCCTGCATAAGAAGCAATCAACAGAATGAAGACACAGTTTACAGAATGAAAGGAAATCTTTTCTAAATATTCCTGTGACAGAGGATAAAATCCTATTTTATATATATATATATTATAAATATAAAATATTTTGTTAACAAAATATTAACAGAGAACAGTAAAAAAATCCAGTTAATAAGTTCATAAGAGAATTGAACAGATTTTTCTTTACATATTTAGTTATTTTTATGTTTAGCATGATTATGTGTGTGGTAGCATATTTGTGGGGCAGAGCAAAATAATGAAGGTCAAAGGACAACTTGTTGGGAGTCGGTTCTCTTCTACCTGTAGATTTCAAGAATCTAACTTAAGTCAGCAGGTTTGCCAGCAAAGTCCCTTTCTTTCTGAGCTATCTCACTGGATCTCTGAAGAGACACTTTGCAGATGAACAAGGACAAATGGCTAATAAACACACAGTAGAAGCAGTTAAGATTCTTTATCATCAGGAGATTACAAACAACCAAGCTGGATTTCATTGCACACCTCTGGGAAGATATGACCGCAGGAGTATGAGGTAACTGTTCACACTGCGCCTACATTAAGCAACTGGAGCAAAGGCAGTATTGATGTGCAGCTAGCTTGCTCCCCTTTACTCCATCCACCACCTGACTCCACAGAATGGTGTCACCCAAATCACACCGTGTGCTCCCCTTTCTGAAACTCTCACATAAAAATCCCCAGACATGTTTCCATAGTGACTAAACCCTGACAAGCTGACAATGAAGATGAACCATCGTAACTGGTGAAAAATGTGTGAGCATGGTAAAAATCAAAGAAGGAAACCCAGTAGTTCTTAAATTCCTTACAAAGAAAACTCATCTTTATTACGGATATGCCTAACAGGGAAGTGGACTTATGTTTCTTCGAATGGTGAAGTCCTGAGTTAAGGCATCAGGAATTATTCATTTTTGTCTTCTGGTCCAACACAGAAAATGTGTAATATTAAGTCTCAAAATCAGTGATGAATAATTTAAAAAGAACATAAGTGTCTGAACGCACAGATTTTCCTGTGATTGCCAACACAGGAGCCATCAGTGCATAATTTTCATATGATTTCATATGCAATTCAAGTAGTTGAAATGCTTTCTGATGACCTTTTCAGTATATTTTACATTAGTCTTTGTTTTAATATGGATTTCTGAAGTCAGAAAGCTGCACTATGAAAGCAGGAGACTCAAATGACCATCTTCTCTGACCAGCATCATCAAAACTTACCATTTTCTAATTAGGTGCCATGAACTTTGAATACACTGATTACATCATAATTTCTCCATGTGCTATTTAAAGTATATTGTACACAGAAAGCTTACATGTTTTTGTTGTTATTGCTGCTTTTGAGCTGTAGAAAGAACAGTGAAATAGTATTTTTTTTTCTGAAATACCACACTAAGAGCAAAAAAGTTCACTTGAGGCTATAATTTATTTTGAAGATAAAACAATGTTGACTGCTAAAAAAAAAAAAAAAAAAATTCTTCTCACCTTGTAGTTGAAGCACTGTTTTGGTCTGTCAAGTAGAAACTGAGTCTCATTTTTCCCCGAATAATCAGATATCATTCATTGTTTGAAAAAGAATACCGTTGTAAACAGCTTCAAAATTGAAGGTGAAATATCTTTTATTTGTGTTACCATTTTAAGTGCATGCCCAGACAAATGTGTTAACTTCTCAGAATAAAAAGCTGTGTGTTAGAGGCCATGGGAAAAGAGGAACTCAGAAAAATTGGCTGCTTCTTATCAGACTGCTTCTGTAACACAGAAGGGCATCCCGATGTGGTCACCTGTTACACCACACCAGGCTGAATATCGCATAGTGTATCTGTGTTCACATTTCAACTAGATTCCCACAGACAGTAATAGCTCCCATGTATTGTATTATGTCTCATAAGCCCTACATATTCATTTCCTTATCTATGACCCTTAACTGATAGATCTTACTGTCCCCATTTCACAGCTGTAAACATGAGGCCACAGATATCAAACACAATGTACATGGTCACAAAATTAATGGAATAAGGCCATAATGTCTATGCAGTTCTGTATAACTGAAATCACCCTCATCTTTCTTTGTTTCTTTTCAGTGCTATAACATATTCTGAGCCTAATTGACTAATCATTATATTCACAATATTCACTAATTTCATTGACTCTTTTCAATATGTTTAACAATCCCTTTAGTTTATTGTAAGTACTTTCCTTCCTTCTTTTGTTCCTTTTTTCTTTCCTTTCTCCCTCCCTTCCTCCTTTCCTCCCTCCCTTCCTTCCTTATTCTCTTTCTCATTTGAGTGATAGGGCTTCCATCCATTATGTCACACTCTAGGTAAATCTCAGACAACGGAGTTGTGTCTTCCGTCCTCTCTTTGCTTTTTCATTTAGAATAGTATCTCTAAGTTGCTCAGATTAACCTTGAGCTCACTGCATTGCTTACCATGGTCTTGAAAACTTAAATTCTCCTACCTCAGTTTCCTGAGTGAATGGAGTTACTGGCCTGTAGCACTAAAAATAAAATCAATCAGAATACTTTTTTCCACACAAGGCTTATCTTTTTAAGGGTTCTTTATCATAATCTCTAGTCACCTGGGCTTTCCAAGCATCCTCCTTCTAAGCTTTTTAGCCCACTTAGTTTTCCCTTGACTTACAATGGCTGCCCTTAAACTTCATAGTGATTTCCCTGGCTTAAGAAAGTCTGCTGTTCTGGAAGTTTTGTTTTCATCTGGGATTCCTGGAAAGCAATCTCTGAGGCAGTTTGGATATGAAGAGCCTATGTTTATTTAGTAAGTGATTCAAGGAAACACCAGTAGGGAATGATAGACAAGTTAGCCAGCAAGATTTTTGTCAGTTCCCAAGAGTAACTTAAAATTACTAGGCACCTGGCACCACTGTTACAGGTGTACCTGAGTTATCAAATACAAGGCACATTGGAGCTGGAGTGTTTATAAACCAGGGTGTATCAACTAGTATTTGGATTGAAATGAAGGAGATTTTTGAAAAAAGTACCCTGTGGTATAAGCTAGCACAGTGGATTCCCCTAATTTAGGGTTTTTGTTTGTTTGGTGTGTGTATGTATGATCTGTGGAATAATGCTCTTGTAGTCTGAAAAGGTTTATCTCTTATATCGATCGAATAAAATGCTAACTGGCCAGTAGACTAGTGGAAGGCATAGGTCGGGTGACCAAACTATGAAAATTCTAGGAAAAGGAAAGGCTTAGTCTGCAGACACCACCCAGATGTAAATAGAGCACTAAGGAAAGGTGCCAAGTCACATGACTAAACATAGATAAGAATTATGGGTTAAGTTGTAAGAGCCAGTTAATAATAAGCCTAAGCCAATAGGCCAAACAGTCTATAATTAATATAAGCCTCCGTGTGTTTCTTTGGGACTGAAAGGCAGTAGGATCAGACAGGACGGAAACTTTATTTACGTTTTTGGTTTTGTTTTTTTTTTTTTTTTGGTGTTTTGTTCTTTTTGTTGTTTTGTTTACTTGTTTGTTTTTCCATGCCAACTGATACAAGATGCTCGAATTTCGGAGCCCTGAACTAATCTGGGAGAAAATCTGGCCACAGTGCTGACAATGTCATTTATTGCTTATAAATGATTAGTGTTTGAAACAAATGATTACTTTTAAAATAAAAGCTCTAATCTTTTATTTTCGTTCAATAATTTTTTGTCTCTCATGCCGAAAATGTAAATATTTTTTCACCATCTGTCGACAGTTTTTCACAACTTATAATTTAGCCTTCACACAGTTTCTATTTAGTCGGAATAGATGATCCTTCATATCTACTCAATGCTGAGTCTTTTATCTCCAGCTCGTTATGCTGACATGTTAAACTGTCATCTTAGGCACTCCCTCTATATCTTATACTTCAGGGCATCCAAAATTCTGCTAACAAACTTCTTTATAAAAACTTCATTCACTCCATAGAATTACTTCTGTGCTCTATTGGATTGAAATGCTCTTAATCTTAACCCTTCTCTTCACTTGCGTCAAGAATCAGGCAGCTCTCCTGCTCTGTCAGTTCTCTGTCACAACATCTTCTGCCTGTTTCCTTCTTGAATTTCCAGCTAGCAATTTCACTGTGCTTGCTTTGGTCTCTTTCAACAGCCTGCAGACTCTCATTTCTCTTCTTCATGTCAGGGGCAGTCGTATCGATTTCCTAATGATACAATTATCATCATGTCTCTTTTCCACTCAAAAGTCTAAGATGTTCCTTATTTCTTACAGAATACTGCTGTAATTGGCAGGACATGTACTTCAGGTCAAAGAGAACTGGTCTAAATTGCTATCCCACGACTGACCACGTGTACATAATTGATAAAATGATTACACTTTTTGAGCTCCAATTTCCTCACCTATAAACTAAGAGTAATCATTCCTACTCTACTGGAAAGAAAAGAAGTATCTTACCTATATTGTAAGCCACATCTTTTTCAGGTGTACCACAGACACCATATAAGCATATTCTTTACCTTCATTATGTTTCAAAACTAATTTGTCTCACATAACATGTTCTCTAGAACCTATAGGTATAAAATAGAATTTATTTTACAAATGAAGTACAAATAAAATTTAAAAACACACAGGCAAACTTTAATTGTGAGTCATAACAGCTAGGAAAGCAGTACAAATGAAAAAACATATTGATAATTTGAATTAAGTTTTATGAGTACTGCATCAAAACTAAAAAATATTATATGAATTTTAGACACACACAATATATGTCCTATACATACTGAACAAGTTAAGAAAATTTACAAATCACAAAATTAAAATCACAATGGATCAGAACTGCTAAATTGCAATATATGATCAATAGATACAAAAATAGACTAAGTACTTAGTGAAAAAGTAAGTATTAAAATGTCATCTTAAGACACTAATGACTTATTTTCTTCCTCTGTTCATTTATAGTCTGTCTTTTCCATCAGATACTGGGTAGAGGATCTATGATGATAGTTGGAGTATTCACCTATCTGATTAAATAGAAGGCCAGTTCAGGCACCCTCTCCACTATTGCTAGGAGTCCTAGCTGGGGTCATCCTGGTGGATTCCTGGGAATTTCCCTAGTACCAGGTTCTTCCCTAAGCTCATAGTGACTCTCTCCAGATATCTCTTCCATTGCTCTCCTGCCTCAACCACCCCTTTCCCTCCCCTTTACCACCTTGCCTTGCCCCAAGTTTACCTAGGAGATCCCAATAATTACCTTTTCCAGAGCAATCCATGTATTCCTCTTAGGGTCTTCCTTGTCCTACTGCCAAGGCCCCCTCAGACAGTCCAAGCTTTACCACTGTCTCCACATACTGAGGGCGTTGCTCAATGCTATGGAGGCTCTACAGCTATCATTCTAGAATTCCTGAGTTTCCATGAGATTGTTTCAGCTGTCTCTGCAGATTTCCCCATCATGACCTTGACCTCCTTTGTTTATATATTCTCTGCTCGTTCTCTGGTGTAGGATGTCTTTCTGTATATGTGTTGCTTTCATTGCTTAATAAAGGAACTGCTTTGGGCCTATAGCAGAGCTAAAGGGGAATAGAGCAAGGTGGGAAAAACTAAATGGAATGCTGGGAAGAAGAGGCAGAGTCAGGGAGCCTCCATGGATCTGTCACCCAGCAACAGAGGTGCTGAAACTTTGCTGGTAGGGCACAACTCTGTGGTGATATACAGAGTAATAGAAATGAGTTAAATTAAGATGTGTTAGCCAATAAGAAGCTAGAGCTAATGTGCCAAGCAGTGATTTAATTAGTTTTTTGTGTGATTATTTCAGGGCTAAGCTACTGGGCAGCCAGGATGAACAAGAGGCCTCCTCCTACACCTCTCTTAGATTGGATTCCAGGAACTTGACTTGGTGCTTGGTTGTGAATCTCTGCATCAGAGTGCATCAGTTACTGGATCTATTCCTAGTTCATGAGCTAACTTGTTGGAGCTCATTCCCTATGGTGGGATGTTCTTCTTTGCCTTAATGCAGGTAGGAGGGGCCTGGTCCTTCTCCAAATTAATGTGCCAGACTTTGCTGAGTCCCCATAGGAGTTCTTACTGGTTGGGAATGGATGAGGGGTGACTGGTGGAGAGGAAGCACAGGGCTGGGTCTGTGTGTGTGTGTGTGTTTGTGTGTGTGTGTGTGTGGAAGGGGAGGAGAAAGAACTGTGGTTGGAATGTAAAATTAAATAGAAATATAAATAAAATAGATAAAAATAAATGAATAAATAATAAATACAATGCATAAAAATTAATAATATGTCATTTTACTTATTGGTCCTAACTCTTTTCTTGACTCTGTATAGAAAAGTCAAACCTTGGGCTGGGGAGTTGGCTAAGCATGCAAAATGCTTATGAGGATCCTAGAAACTACTTAAAAAGCCAGGTGGAATGTAAGCCTACCTAGTAACCTGATGTGTGCGAACCAGAAGCAATGTGTCCTCCATCAAGCTAACCAGACTGACTTGCATAAATACTGACCTGCAAGAACAACAAAAGACTCTTCTTTACCATATGAACTGGAAAACAAGAAAGGAAGGAACTTCAAGTCAACCTCGGACTTCCACATGCACATATGCTCACATATATGCAAACATGCATGTGTATGCCACAAAACAAACAAAGAGACATATACTACCTTAGCTCAAGAATCTTTTGTCTACTCATTAATTAATTAAGTGCTAGTATTAATTCCTAACTGAAATAATAAGAATTAGCACCTAATGCTCAGGGAACATGGACAGATGGAAAATATTTCTTTCTAGAAGGTGACATAGTTCAAGCTTTTTATTTAGTCTATCATGTCTTTTGATTTAAAACGTCATTAATATACAAGGTATAAGGTGTGGATCTTTTCTTTTTATAGCTAGAGTTGATGTCAATTCCTGTTTTTGTTTTGTTTTTATAACATTGGTCAAGTAGGAATACAGGAAAACCTAGCAACCTGAGATATGCCATCTGCACAAATCCTGCAAGTAGAGATGACTGGAAGATGTCCTGTGATGTCAGGAACAAAACTGCAGATCTGTCTTTACCATATCTACTGCCTTTGCTGTGCAGAAATGGCAGGAAAAAGTTCAATAAATGAATGTTGTCAGGGAAAGAGTAAAACTGCGTTTGCATTCACATGGCTTGGTACATAGAGAATCCGTATATAGGGACCCCGCAAGGTCTAACTTTTACAAAGGATCACTTGAAGTTATACCACAGAAACATTGCTAAATGGGTTCCTCATAAGACTTCTGGCATAAATTAAAAAACTAGCAAAGGTCTTTGACTAATTGTTTACATTATGTTTTTCTTTCTATTTTTTATATTTTTTTAAGATTAGAATATAATGATATATCCCAGTATGTTTCCTCCCATCAATCTCTCCCATAATTTTCTTCTCTCATAAAAGTTTGTGGAATAGTTTTTCTTTGTTATTTCACACACATACATACACACTCAATTATTAATTAAAATATAGTTACAACATTTCTACCAGCCCATTCCTCCATCCAACTGCTCTCATATTCATGATTTTAAAAGAAATAAATCTATTTATTCAGTTTGATATAGAGAGTATTTGTGCCCAGCACACTTTTGAAGGTCAGAGGACAACTTTAAGGGACTCAGTTCTCTCCTTCCACCATTTGAATCTCAAGCATAGAACTCATAATGTCAGGTTTGGCCAGAGAAGCCTTTACCTGTTGAGCCATCCCACCCGCCTCTTCCATAAATTACTTGTTACTGATTTATCAAGCTCTATACTTGGGAGATGTTTTATGTATATATTAGGTACCAATTTGTTGTAGGAGGCCACTTGTTTATCTCTTGGATGCCCAGACTCCTGAAATAATAACGTGGGAACTATATTATTTGCATTATTGTTTGCCCAATAGCTTATTCTAAACTAACCCAATTCCATTAATCTGTGTATAGCCACATGGCTGTGGCTTACTGGCAAAGTTTTGGTATGTCTGTCTCTGGCAGCAGATCCATGGCTTCTCTCTGACTCCACCTTCTTTCTCCTAGCATTCAGTTTAGTCTGCCCTATCAAGTCAAACCAGTTTCTTTATTCATTAACCAATAAAGACAGAAGGACCTCCCACATCATATATATATATATACATATATATGTATATATATGTGTGTGTGTATGTATGTACGTATGTATGTATGTTATACAGTGCATGTATGTACGTATAACAATAGATGTATGTTTCTGAACCAGTTGTGTATTATGTGGTTTCTTTGGGTCAGGCTTCTTCAACATTTACTTTTCATTTGCAGTTAATCTCTATACCAAACATCCTATTTCCCACTTTCTGAGAGCTGCTCATTGGTGACAACATTCCTCTTGGTAGTGCCTCCCACTACATCAGTTTCCTCAGCACACTGTTGGCTGTTGTGTACAGTGACCTCTAACATCCACAATTCTCTGAACACTTTCATTCTTTCTTCCAGAAGTTAACATTATAACTCTGGTAAGGAGACTCCAGGTAAGTCCCTGCCTTGTTCTTTATTTCTTGGAAGAATTCTGTAGGAGTGCAGAGGATGATCCTTGTCACTCCTGTTCCAAGTTTGCAGTGAGTAAAGGTCTTACTAATTTCCCTCTCAAATCATGATAAGAGCTGTCAGTTCCCTAGATGCTATCTGTTGGGATTTCACTTTCAAATTCTGCTCCTTTAAAATACAAATTATGAGTCATCTTTTCAGTCAATAACACAAGGTAGTTTCCAGGAATCTAGTTCTAGGATTGGTATGTTGGCTTTTTCTTTATTTTTTTTCCTTTCCTTTCTTTTGAAAGGAATTCTCAGAAGCCTATTATAAATGAATGAGAGAAAGAGAACCTGACCTCTGATGATGTTATCCCAAAGGAATCTGTAAACTCATCCTATGATAAGCTCTTAACATGGTTACAAGTATAGGAGTCTTTAATTCGGGAAAAGGAACCAAGCCTTCTACCTTAATCTCAGTAGGTTACTAAAGTTGAACCCACAAAGAGAAAGAATGAGCTCAGCTTCTCTATTACCTAAGCATAGTCTGTGAATAAGGTCCCAGCTTGAGAGTAATGTGAACACTTGATCATTAGGGATACCTTGCCTTAGAACTAAGTGGCAGTAGATGCAGCTCATTATAATATCAAGATGATACATAACTAAATTTAAGGTGATATAATCAGTTGTCCTTGAACTTGTAGTTGGCGTGAAACAGAACACTGATTTACCTCCTAACACAGTTCATATAATTGTCACATATCTTGTCTATGTGCTATTTATTAAGTAAGGTACTACTAGCGTTTTTGATTTTGTTTTAGAGTTGAGTTTAGTATAATATTTATCTCAAAACAATGATAATCATTAAGAAAAGCAGTCTTTTACAAAAGAAAAATTAGCCTTAATTTCCTCAATTCAAAAAAGAAAGACAAAATTACTTTTGGAGATGAAAGTTATTAACTATTTAAATTTTTGTTGACAATTTTATTATGGAGGATACAAATATTTTGAATTATATTATTATTTTATATAATGTGAATCTAACATTATACACTATGTACTAGCCATTCTGTTACAGTGGATATTTTTTAGACCAGTGGCTCCTAACCAAAAGAAGTTTTATTTTACTATTCTCAGGGTTCATTTCAGTTGTTAAGACAAGAGATGTAGGCAGTGGGTATGGCTCAGTGGAAAAGTTCACTTGCTTGGTGTAAGTGACATCTGGGCCTCGATCTTCAGCACCACTTAAATAGAAATAAAATGAAACAGAACAAAGGAAGGAGAGAATGAAACAGTTATCAAAACCTGAAAAATAGAGGCCAGAGACACAGCAACACATTCTACCAAACACAACTGTCCTTCATACTGTAGAACTAAACTGTCAGCAATTCTAGAGCTAAGAATTTCCACTTTGAGCATCTGAAGTAGGCACAGCTATTTCCCATCTAGACATTCAGAAAGGCATATTGATGCAGTACCAAAGCAAGCAGTCTTGGTGCCAAGCAAATCCACAATAATTACTTGTGTGACATGACAGAAGTCATTCGATTATCTGTGTATAATCTCATGTAGTTAAACAAAAACCTTTTTGAAAGGGCACTTTAATATTTTCATTTTATAAATGTAATTACATCATTTTCTCTTTCTTTTTCCTCCCTTCCAACCCTCTCATGTGTCAACTTTACCCTGTTTTCATTCAAATTCATGGATTTTTTTCTTTAATATTTAAACATATCTATGCTTACTATATGCATTAATCATATATATTAATATATTTATGTATCGTGTTTATCTTAAATATAGCCATTCAACCCATAAAATGATATTTTATGATTGTATGTAGCAGGCTTGACCATTAGTATGAGATATCACCAACATGGTTGTCAGACACGACCTGAATAAGAATAGCATGAACAGACCTGCAAACATGCAATGTAGACAGCTCCCAAGGCTGCCTCCCTAGACAAACAATATTCTTTGAGGAAAAAGGTATTCATTTTAATGGTCAAGGCTGTTAGTGTTCATTCTTTTAGTTATGAATTGACTTGTTTTTCTTGTACTTTACATTATTATTCAGTTATGATTAGAACCTAGAGGCTAGATTGCTGATTTATATCTGGAAAATCTATATCAATCTTCAATAACAGTTGACACATATTCCTTAACTTTAACCATTTTATCAGACAAGATTGGGCATGTTCAGTGTGGTTGGTAGAAGACTACTTTAAACCTTTTATATCTACCTTTGGTGAAGTCAAAATCAGGGATTTTATTTCTGTGTGCTTCTGTTATTTGGAAACTGAAGAAAACCATCTTAAATATGTCCTTTGCCTACTCATTAATTCTGCCACCAGAATGAATGAAAAGCAATTTAAGCAAAATATTCAAAACAAAAAGGTGCTAACTATAATCTGCATATTAAAATAAGCTTACTCATCTGCCTACACATCTGAGTACAAAAGTAAGCATTTTATTTAACTAGCATTCTTTGACTTTGGTTTGATAGATTCACGCTAGAAAGTCTGTAATAATTCATTTTCAAGCTATATTTTCTTTGTTCACTTTTCTTTCCAGGACAGAGTCACTCTGTGTAGCTCTGCCTATCTTAGAATTCATTATGTAGACCAGGCTAGCCTCAAACTCAGAGAACCTGTCTCTGCTTCCTGAATTCTGGAATTAAAGGCATGCACCACCACCACCCAACTTCTATAAACAGACATAGCAACATGTATAATGGCAAAATTTATTGAGTATTTAATATCTAGCTTTTGAATAATCTGGAGGACATATCTGCCTTATAGATATTTTTAAAAGAACAAAATGAAAATGCATGGAAAAATGGAGAGAGAAAATATGTGGTGTGTGCTTTCAAGATTTTGTGATAGAATATTCAATGTGGCAAGTTTTGCAACATCGATTTTCTAAAAGTCATGGTAAATATACACAATTTTAATTTGAAGAGAAATATCTGCATTAGACACAAAGGTTCTAGAAATGTCCAGGCTACCAGAACAATTATAGAGTGAGGTAACCCAGAGCTAAAAAGACACACTCTGCACTCTTTCTATGAAGAAAAATATCTCATATCTTTAAATTTGTGAGTTTAACTAGGAGTACTTCTAGAAGCCAAGGAACTAGAGAGAGGCTGTGGTGATTGAATTAGAAGTGTTTATGGGAGATGATGAAAGAAGACAGGCAATAGGAAAGATGAGAGAGAGGTAACAGGGGAGGAAGGTTCAAGTGGAGAAGATGAAAGGATAAGGGAAAGGAAAGAGTAGGAGGAGGGACCAGTAACTCTAAGGAAGTTTGTAGACATTTTCTGAGATCTTGATACTTTGTAAGCTTCCTAAAGTTTTAAAAATAGTATAATTAGAGTTACCCTACATAGTGGCAAAATACACTTTCCAAAATCTATAGGTTAACAAACAAAAGACAAAAATGTCAAGGTATGAAATCTCTCCCTTTACCTTGTTGTTCAGAGTAATCCAAGGGATCTAGCAAAGATTAATTGTCATAGCCCTTGGCTACCCACTCGGACAGTGGTTCTCAACCTTCCGCAGCTGTGACCCTTGAAATAAGAATCTTGTATTGAGTTCTGCTGCATGAATGAGGGACTTAAGCATACTGATAATTGGCTACATTGGCTGAAGGAGAAGAATGATTCGGTTCCAATACAAAGAGAATACTTAAGAATATCTTAAGTTGTTCTTAACCTTCCTAATGCTGGGTTTCTCGTTTTGTTGTGACCGCATCCATAAAATCATTCTTGTTTATAGTTCATAACTGTAATTTTGCTGCTTTTATGAATTGTAATGCAAATTTCTGTCTTGGATGACCCCTGCAAAAGGGTCCTTACAATCTACAGGTTGATAACCACTGCACTAGGACTTGATAAGTCCCTGTTGATGAAGACGCCCTATACTTTGGTCACAATCATTCTCTCCAGGCGTGTTCATAGTACTATAATGTACTACAAAGTCTTCTCAAAAGAAATGTCCCCAGCACTCAGGAGGCAGAGGCAGGCGGATCTCTGTGAGTTCAAGACCAGCCTGGTCTACAAGAGCTAGTTCCAGGACAGCTCCAAAGCTGCAGAGAAACCCTGTCTCGAAAAAAACCGAAAAAAAAGAAATGTCATCAATAATCTTGCTAAGATATGACTTCTATTAGTCACTAAATAACCAGCCTAGAAAGATGTGCCCATTTAAGCAAAAGAAACATAAATGTTGTGGGGGTAATAAAGAATTTTATGAAAGGAATTAAGGCCTACTTCACAGAGGAGGGAAATCTTTCCTGGTATATAAATATGGTCGAGAACCAACAACTGGGGAGATCTTATGCCCAAAGAGAGAAGCTGGTACCATTTATTTCACTAAATGGGCATTGTGACAAACTGCCCTCCTAATACTTACTCTTATTCCCATAGACTTATGCAGCTCTCGTCCCTCATATGAAAGGCATTTTGTCATCAGTGGCAGTTAACATAGAGACTCACAGTTATCCAAAGCACTAATGGGTAACTAAGATGTGGCCCGCCCCACATGAGACATTCCTATCATCCTTTTCCTAAAGCTCAGGGAACATTATAGATGAGTGGGTAGAAAGACACGTAAAAGCCAGAGATCAAGGGAAGTGCTGCGAAGTGGTATCAGCTGATCACCGCAGGGCTGTTGCACTCATGAGCTGACAAAACTGTGGCTGCCTGCAAAAAATCCGCCAGAGCTCAAATCAGGCGGCATTCCAGCACGGAGATGGAAGTAGTCATGAAGACCCAATCTCTAACTTAAAACTGTTGGCATTTGATGACTACTGTGGGGACAAAGGGTCCATTTTCTTCAGAGTGATGGCCTCTCATGAGTTTCTCATCCTACAGGGGTCGGCCCAACATTCATATGCAGATATATCTCTAGTTGGACTAGGTTGGTCATTGTTTACCACTCTAGAGGCAGTGGGACCTGGGAGAACAGAGTTGATAAATGAGGAAGACTAAAATCTCATGTAATAATCAGCTTTATAGGGCACACGTGTAGGAAGAGGGCCCGCTTGTTTGTCCTGGCCCTCTGGCTAGCTTAACCCCAAAATAACCACACAGAAACTGTATTAATTAAAAATACTGCTTGGCCCATTACCTCTAGCTTCTTATTGGTTAACTCCCATATCTTTATTTAACCAATTTCTATCAATCTGTATATCACCACGATGTTGTGTCCTACCAGCAAAGTTTCAGCACATCTACCTCCGGCCACGGATCCATGGTGTACCTCTGACTCTGCTTTCTTCCTCCCAGAATTCAGTTCTGTTTTCTCTGCCTACCTAAGTTCTGCCCTATTAAGCCACAGCAGTTTCTTTATTCATTAACCAATACAAGCAACACACAGAGGGGACTCCTACATCAATCATGTGACTGGTAAGCTTCACATGGCAAAAACATGTTTTTTCATAGAGCCATGCAAACAAGAAACAATAACTAGCTGTAATGAACAATATAAAGTAAACTCTTTCCTATGTGCCATGCCCAGGAGGAAAGCACATTTCAAGAATAATTACATGTTTTGAAGAAACTGAGGTCACAAGACTCTTGTCCTATTTTCTCACAAGCACTCTTTATTCTCCTCAAATGACTTTAAATTTAGACTGTGTTCTGATACTCTCCTCTTTTTTATTTTTTAATAGCAAGATATCTGGCATGGTTTTAATTTGAAATGTGGATAAATCTAATTGTCATTTGATATCTGAGTATCCTATAAGCAAGTTAATCATAAATATTTCAGATAATATTAGAACAGTGAAAGCATTGTGTATAATACTTTGTCACCAAGAACAGGGATCCAAACTATGTCCATTCATTCCTATTAGTTACATTATTATTTTCATCATAATGATCTAGAAAATAGATTAAAAATTTATCCATATGATTAAGTCTACATTTGCCCTTTTATAGGAACACAGTGTTATGAGGTCCTATGCAAATGGAAAGTGATACAAATCCTAGGGAAAAATTAAACGCAGACCCTTCTACAGATGAATAAGTAAGTTTATTACAGTTCCAAGGTCTAGGTAGAGATATGGAGTCAGTTAGTAAAGATACCAGGAGTTGGATCATTGCAATCTACAAGTTGAAGTAAAGAGGATGAGGAACATAAGACAAATGCTCTACTCAGAGGCACTCAACTCCGAGGCACAGGTCAAAGCAGCTAGCATAACCATAAAAATTCTCAGGAGACATTGGGCTCTATGTGTTTTGTGGAATAACTTTTCCCTTGGTGCATAGGGCCTTACCTTGGTCACTGGTGGGCACACTTGACTTTTGATGATATATGCTTAGTATCTCCTTTTGCCTTTTAGCTGAAGGTTTGCTGAGTTTCTGGGGACTTCCACTGTTCCCTCAGCCTCCTTATTGTCC
This sequence comes from Dicrostonyx torquatus, assembly GCA_028555095.1. Classification (NCBI taxonomy): domain Eukaryota; kingdom Metazoa; phylum Chordata; class Mammalia; order Rodentia; family Cricetidae; genus Dicrostonyx; species Dicrostonyx torquatus. The sequence continues at coordinate 11,643,545 of JAQHUG010000011.1, forward strand.
TTGATGACTCTGAGCTAGAGGAACTGAAGATAAATACATAAGGATTCCAAGGATCTATCTAACAGATGCATGTCCCTTCCCATCTTTATTTTTTCTTTTTTTCAGGAGTATAAAAATTCGGCAATTTAATGCTTCAGCTTGCTTCTTTCCTTCCACAACAAAACCAGTAATGTTAGAGTGTGTACGTAGCAATGGAAGCATCACAGAATGGAAAGATGAAATTCAAGTATGGCTGGAAATAATCTGTAACATAAACAGAATTGGAAACAGTATTTAAGAGCTTATGAACTAACCACAGTAGATGAATCGGGACAGCCAGTTTTACCTGTTGTGCCAAGGGAAAAGAAGTATTAATTAATAAAATGGACAAATACCTTGACCATGATTCCCTCCTCTACAATTAGATGAGCCATCAATAAAATAAGTATCTGCCTGTGGAATGGGAGAAGGTTGAACAATTTTTGTAATAAATATTGGCATCAGGGTCTCTCCTAATTACTAATTGAGCAAGGAGATTATTTTCTGGGCCTTATGGTATAAATACCTCAATTACAAAAGTTTATTCTCTTGTACTATAAAACCTATAGGAGACAATTTATTAGAAAAATAAATATGTTTAAATCCAGTGAAGGATCCATATGATATACATGTTTCTTTTATTCTGGCTTCAAAACCCATAGCTCTTTTCTTTCCTCTTGAAATAACATGCAAGGACTGTCCAATGCCATCTTTCCTTCTAGAGTGTTAAATAGGTTACTTAGTGCATTAGAAGTATGGGGAGGAAGTGGTAAAGGAATTTTGTTTCCCTGCTATGTCATAGTTTGTCTACGTTTGTTATGATTTTCATAGGTTGTCCTAAATCTTCATTGGAGAATTTAGGGGATTTAAGATTATACTGATTATCAGACTTCTCACCCCATGGTTCAAGGTCATTTTCAGGCAATAAAAGATACATATTTAATAGAGGCTCCATTAAAGGAACTGAGGGAGTTGTCAGTGACATAGTTATCAGTGCCACTGTTTTACTTTTGATTTTTCCTGAACAAGGAAAATCTACTTTTTTGACTCCTTTATTTTTTTTAGTGATTTTATTGAGCTATACATCTTTTTCTGCTCCCTTACCATCGTCTCCCCTCCCCTTCAACCCGCTTTGACACCCCTAATGTTTGATCATCCAGTTTATATTCAAGAAAGCAATTCCCCATCTCTTCCTTGTGAATATTGCCTTCCTTAAGCATTTTGATAACAGTCTGATTTAATGCCCAAGTGATCCAAAATTGAATGGGACTTTCCCCCTCCTTTTTTATGTGTCTTTTCAACACTGATTCCTATTTTACCATTTTACTTCTTTATTCAAATTCCTTTTCCTGGAAACCAGGAATTGTATTTATAAACTATTTATAAGCAACCTTATATTAATGATTTTAATACTTATGCTATTATTTTTTAAAAAAATAATCAATGCACAATTTCAACGTAAGGCAAAACGTTCCCTGAATTCTGTCCCATTATTCTCACCTCCGTTTTTGAGGATCCCTACTCTTTTACCTCAGTAATTAAATACCTGTTCAGTCACCCCTTCCGTACCACTCTGGAGGTGGTGGGAACTGGGAGAATAGTTGAACTCATGTAATAGCCAACTAAATTCAGAGTATCAGATAACATATACTCTGGGGGATAAGAAGAGTCCCATGAGTCAAGTGTCTAATCACGAGGTGAAACCACCTATGGTGGCAAAGCCACAAGTGGTGGATAAACTGCACATACTAAAAGCAAATAAACAAACAACCACAGCACCAGTGGTAATGAATAATTCGAAGTAAACTCACTCTCATCTGCTATGTCTGAGATTAGCACAAAAGCACATTCTAAGAACAATTGTATGATTTGAATGAACTAAGCTTACACGATTCTGGTCTTATTTTCTTGGAGCTTTCTCAAAAGCATTCAGATTCTTTTTTTCAAGATTTCATTCTTGGACCTTGTGTTGACTTGTCATGAAGGGGAAAAAAGAAGGAAAATGTGATGAATAAAGGAGAACACAGGGTGGGCTGGGACTGTTACAAGATGCTGGTGGAACAGGAGAACTTATGATCAAAATTCATTGTACACATGTACACAATTCTCAAAGAACAAACACACATTAACACTCAGGCTAGAACTTTTTCTAGATCAGCAGAGCCTGTTGAGACCAAAGATTTGTTTTCACTCCTTCAACAAGTGCTTGGATACAATGTACACATTTTGAACTTTGCCTTTATACTAACATTTCCTACATTCCATGTAACTTTGTTTTCTGAAGTCATCTATATATATATATATATATATATATATATATATATATATTTAAAATAGTGCAGTAAAAATAGCCTTCAAAAAACATCACTAACTATACTGAGATACGATGGACTAAAGATTTAAAGGTCAATGTCAGTGGTGATATTACATAATAAAAATATTTAAAATTCCTGTAGCCAGAAGATAGTAAAGGAGGAAGAAAGTTTAAACACCCCGACACAGAACTGTTCAGTGGAAGATTCCTCCATTTGTCATATATATGATATTTCAAACAGTGAATCTGGTTCACTTCAAGACCTCTCTTGTCAGGTATATACTCCTGTAAGTACCAAATACAGTTACAGATGCACCTTCTCTTTCCCAAGGGGAACCATACACAGGGAACTTATCAGAATTGCTGTTTGCTTGTAGGAAAAAATCTTGTGACATCCATTCCTGAGCACATCTGCTTTGTGATATGCATATGTTTTGTTTTATGCATATGGATCACATGTTGACATACCTAACACATTTTGCCTTGATGAAGTCTAACAGTTTAAGATCATATGATGTGTAAAATTGACACCAATAGAGCAAACAGAGCCGAAAGAAACAGTATTCTAGGTCTGGAGAGATGGCTCAGAGGTTAAAAGCATGGGCTGCTCTTCCAGAGGACCTGAGTTCAATTCCCAGCAACCACATGGTGGCTCACAACCATCTGTAATGAGATCTGGTGCCTTCTTCTGGCCTGCAGGCATACATGCAGGCAGAACACTGTATACATAATAAATAAATAAATCTTTAAAAAGAAACAGTATTCTAGTGATGAAATCCCTGCATGCATGTCAATAGTTCAAAATATGTAATGTATAAAGCTAGAGTATCTGAAGGCAGCGAACAGAAGATTCAGACAGGCATTTTGGGCGCGCTTGGGCAGGTCTTCATTTCATACTCCTTTTGTCTATTTTTGAGGGGGGATTATTGATTCTGACAAATTTCAAGCATGACAGAAAGAAACCCAAACCTGTAAGTTAGAAAAAAAATAAAAAAGACATCATAAACAATAATAACAACAAAATTTATGGTGTATTTTAGTACATCATTTGGGAAATAGAAAATGTTTCGAGATTAAAATAACAAAAAACTCCTTGTAAATTCCTATGACCAAAAGTTATGTAGTTAAGTAACCTAGAAGGGAGAAAAATTCTTCTTATGCCGATGCCAAAGAAAATACTATTTCTAGGTCAGGGAGTTGTCACTGCAGGTAAAGGTACCTGTCACCAATCCGACAACTTGAGTTTTCTCCCTAGAATCTACATGGTGGAATGAGGGAAACTGACTTCCACAAGTTATTTGACCTCTCAACATTTTAACTGACAGAACTGTTCCCACATAGAGATACAAGTATACCCCCTACATAAATAAGTATAATAAAATATTTTTAAAAGGAGAGAATATTTTAGCACTGTGTTTTTATAATAATATGATAAAATGTTGTGCTAAAACATAAAGAATCAAAGAATTATACAGATACACATATAAGTGTGAAAGCAATAAAATCTTATGTTCTGCTTAAAATTTTTTACTTTGAAGATTAATATAGTCTTCTGAGACTATAATTGTTGCTACTGATAAAATTAAAAAATACAGCCTGAGCAGCAAGTCAAGACAAATGCTCTGTTTATTAATTTATAAGTAATTTCACAATTGAAATACGGAAAAAGTCAATTGATGGCAAACTCATCGTCCAAGATCCTACTGCTCTACATATGTCAACTATATTTTCAGCAGATTCTACATATTACATATATTTGATGGAATTTAGTAATCCCCATATAATTTTAGGAATAATTTGCTCAGTTATTGCACTAACAATGACATGTTTTTAGTAGGCTGTATGATAGCCCTCAATTTTCAGCATGCAATTGCTTATTCCGAAATCTTTTTCTAATTCCTTCTAGTTTATGGGGAAATAGTCTTCTAGTTTTAATATATACTCAAACCCTATGAACTTTTCACTTCTCGCTTCCAGCTCTGGTTCAGGAATTTTACCTAGAAAATTCCCCTCGTTTGCTGGTTCGTGAACTTAAACATCTGTATTTCTTATCCTTCTGCCCTGTCTACTGTTATTAAAAGAGCCAGAGTCAGCCTGAACGAATTCAGATCACAACCTTCTTGCTTTCAAATGGCTCCAATGCCCTTCCCTCTTCCAAATCAAAATCGAAATCTTGACATCACCTTTGCCAGAGAAGTGTGACCGACCCTTTCATCTTCATGTGACTATGTTCCATTTCGTCTCTCACCCACTTTATCCTCCAGTCACTGGTATCCCAGGAAGCACCACTGTCCTTTCAGAGGTATTTCCTTTACTAAAATGATCTCATTTAAATTCATACTTTTCCCCCACTGTTCTTTTTTTCATGTCAATCTGCTCAGCCCTTAGACTTACTTAAATCATTTAATCTCTCTCTTTCTATCTCTCTCTCATAGTAATTATCAGTATTGCCCTTAGCTCCTTTTCTATTAACTTGGTAAGATCATGGACAAAAGCAACTTGGAAAGGGAAGGGTTTATTTCACCTTATAACTCCTTTGTAGTTTGTTATTCAATGATGTCAGCTTCTTTCTTTTATTTCTTGTTTTCTCTATTTCATTGTAAGTCTTTCATCAAATTACATGTCGTGAGACATCTGAGCTTATTTGTCCTCTGGCTTCTGGAAGATAAAATCTAATGAACTAAGAATAATGACTTTAGGTAAAAATAAATACTTCCACTCATCCTTGTGTTATATGCAGAATTATAACTCTTGGTATACAACTCTTTAGGAGGCTAAGGCAGGATGATTACAGGTCAAAGGCAGCCTTTCTACAATATGGCTTCAAGACCAGCTTGGGCCTCCTGGCTCCTAATAAATACAAGCAAGTCTGTTTATTAGTTCAGAGAAAAATTTTTGTTCATAGAAAAGGAAAGGGAGACAGGCGGTGGTGGTGCATGCCTTTAATCCCAGCACTAGGGAGGAAGAGGCAGGCGGATCTCTGTGAGTTTGAGACCAGCCTGGTCTACAAGAGCTAGTTCCAGCGCAGGCTCCAAAGCCACAGAGAAACCCTGTCTCGAAAAACC